>OX246739.1:28626240-29226240 GCA_945910005.1 Isoperla grammatica
GTACTAACCATAAAGTAGCCAAGACAGTTCTCTACTATCAACTTTCAACAATTTCAACATAAATGTATTTCTTACCGGATGTGGTTTAGCTATTTTCTTTCATATGAAACAGAACGAAATCGGCTAACAGTGTGCGGGTATTTTTAAATTCAATCACAATATGTGATTTATTGTTAGCGCATTGAGATAAGTCTTTTGCTTGTGCTTTGTTTATCCAATACCGAATTCGGGATTGCATTGGAGAAACGCGATGTCTACGCTCTACATAATTCCATAGTCTGGATAAGAGCTTTGGGGGTGCAGCCATAACTGCGAGGCGCACTTTGGTAGTTGTATCTTCCAGGTCTAGAGAAGGTAATCAATTGGGTTGGACTTAATAATTTGCATGTGATTTTTTCATTATTTATAGATTAGAAAAAATATATAATTCCGATGACTATATAGTCGTCGTAGAACATCTTCGGTAATGCTTCCGTCACGGGTGGGTGAGCGGCAGCCAACCAGCGGCGTGGCTAATTCAAATACCTGCTCGGGTTGGTCGAGACCGTAAACACGTCATTGATTGATGACGAAAGCGTTCCCGTAGTTAGTTACTGTACGACTACTATAAAAACGAGCTGAAAGTTTCACAGATATTTATGGCGGGAAAACGTGGGATAACGTCACCCACATTTTACATGAATATTGTTGTCACAAACCATCACAGAAAATAAAAATAAAACACTTCATTATTTTGTATAAAGTTTTGAAACGTTCCCATGGTGCTTTTGATGAAGATCTATTTCATATAGTGCCAGACATATTGAACACGCCTGCACACGCCCTATTTTATAAACGTTAGCAGTGTTCAGACTCTATCTCAGCTCACAGTCGCATGTTTGCTAACGTACTCGCCGAGTTAATGATGCAGGAATTGCACACATGAAAAACAAACGTATAATTGTTCAGACTCTGTAGGTTGAGAGTGATCATTACACATTATACAATGGAACACGCACGTTCGTCCATGGTATTATTCTTTCTGTCTTTACTTCCATTTGTGTTGCTCTTTTCTCTTTCCTTCCACTTCAACTCCAATACGCCCCTTGGATTTCACTGTTTGCTGGAAATCCTCCGCGCTTTGTGCATCAATGTTATACACAACAATAGATAAACGGATTGTATGACTATTTTCCAGGGAAGCGCCAGCAATGCTCACAAACTATGAAGGGATCTGTGAGCTACAGCAAACCAACGATAACAACTGTGCACAAACGACTGAAAAGAGTCGCTTTCTTGAAGCTTATTTATGCATTTTTCTGGTGTAGTCAAATTCTTGGCATTAAAATAAAACATCAATGTTAATTGGATGCAAATAAAAGTTTAAGCCATGTATTTATTTGTGAATAAAACCGTATAAATCTAGTACTTATTCTTTGGAATTATATTAACAACTGAGAGTACTATGGCAGCTGTTTTAAATACAAGTGTATACCATCGTTTTAGGCACACTAAAATTTTATGATCTGTATCACTAGTACACCGATCTTTGTATGAGGCTTGATGGTAATTCGGGGACTACGTAAACTTACGTGCATATTTTTTTCATTTAAAAACGGAAATTATATCCACCACTGAAAATCAATTCTTGTAACTGAGTGGGTAAATATACCATAAATACATTTAGTATTGAAAATGTTTAAATGAAGTAATAGCTATATGAACAAAGAATTATAATCTAGATATTTGCTCAAACAAATTACTAAGTTGTAAAAATATGGTAAACACTATTTCTGTTTTACTCGTTTTTGTTTTGCGCCTGCCGCATCCGAGTATGTATAATAGGCCTACTTTTTCAATGACAGCCGTTTGATTAAAAATGTATGACCAAGCGAGTACAGATTTATTGGCTACTCTTTAAATGTATTTGACACTGAGTTATTCAAGAATCATTAAAAACATATACACACAATAGCAGAAGATAAGGAGTTGATCTGCATTTTACGGAGAGTGACTGGTAAATGGGGCCACTTCGCTCCAGTCTAGAACATCACAAACTGCATTATAGTGATGACGCGATCGAGTTTTGTTTGTTCTTTATGCTCATGAAAATTCATAATTTTGCTGAAACTAAACCTAATTAAAATCTATGTTACCTTAATTGATGTTGGCGCGCGTTGCTCTATACTCTTAATATCCCCTACCCTTCTCCCCGTAACTCGTCAGAATTTTAATTTACTTTACTTAATTACCTATGTTACAGCTTCCGATCGATTAAAACTTTTAATCGACGTATATAGCGATTAACTGATCGAGTTATTGGACCGGATCAGACACACGCAACAAAGCAAATACGACCGACCGTACTCTCACAATCAAACCAAACCAACATTTTGTTCGAAATAAGTCCATACACAAATCGCTTGCAATTGCTTGGTTTTAAATTAGTTTATTTTTATATTTTAAATTATTTTTTAGAAAGCAAAAGAGATTAATATTGAACTTGTATTATTTGCCGTCAATTTGAATGTGTGTGCGTATTAATTAATGGAACCGTTTCTCTGATAATATTCCATGATAAAGATTGTGGCTTGGGTTGGACTATTTTGAGACATCAGGAAGTTCTAGAATATTAATTATATTAGCATTATTCCTTTTTACACCTGCAGGTTTGAAGTAAAATAGAGAACATTCATTTGGATGCTTATGCTTATACTATGCTTATGCTTAGAATACTGTGCCAAAGAGGCTCGACATTATAAGTGCTGCAGTCGGACTCAGATGACATTCAAAATTTGAAACAATTACAATTTTTTTTTTTTTTAATTTTACCATTGAAATTATTCATCTTAGCATATTGTATCATATTATAACTTTAAACTGGAGTGGAATGGCATGAATGTTTGTGTAAGGGTTCAACAGTGTTTCAATATTTACTTTACTATATCATAAATGTATTTAATATATTATATATATAGGGTATAGAATGTGGCAAAGAATGCCCGATGGCTGTTTCTCGCACTCAATCCTAATATTTATCTTATCTAAGGAAAACCTCGGCGAACGTCTTTGACCAGTATTGTCGGTAGCCGGAATTGAGCCTGCGGTCTTCCGACTAGCGTTGTGTTGGTACAACAAGCAGTTGTACCACACATGGTTGTACATACCTCGTTCTCATTACTCGAGTTAAAGCAACACGGGTTGAACGCGAGTTACCGACTTGCGTTTTAATTTAACTGTAATACCGTCGTACGTATTTTGTATGAATTTCAGGCTGGCCAAGTATTGTGCTAAGGAGTGTCGTTTCCTCGTCGCAAAATGTAGACGTTATCAATTCACTTGAAAACACACTGTGGTAAACAGACGTAGGCCTAGCGTCGGACAACAACAAATTTACGACAAAGTTTTGAGGTTATGTAGTCAGCCGAATCGTGGTTGGCGATCATGCGGTGTTTATACTGACAAGCGTAGCAACGGTAAAGCGAGTGACACCCCGTTTACGTTACTCTCATCTTACGATCGTAAGACTACATTACCGACCAACCGACGGTCATTTTCCAAGTGTAAACGCTGCACAGTTAGTAAATCAGTTGGTAGGTCTACCAGAGTACACCTACGGCAGTTAGTATACTAGTTGCCATCTAAACTTGATCTAAAGAAATATCCATACAATACAACTCGATTGTTTCGCCTAATACGTGACATATGAATGAAATGAAACCTGTTTCTACGCCAATTAAACAACAACGTAAAAGATAACCTCAATAATACACCAAGCTCCATCGTCCCGCCATTTGTATTTTTGTAATTGTGTTCAGTATTCCGTGGATCCGTGATGATGTGTATGAATGCTGGTAGAGTTACGAACGTCAAGCACCCAGAACCTACGATCGTAACGATGAGGGTAACGTAAACGAGGTGCAAGTCGGACGCGGGTTGAAAGTGCAACTATCGTAGCAACCTGCGATCGTTCACACAGGGAAATTATCTCACGTAACCCACCAACCCACGATATAAACGCAGGTAATGAGAACGAGGTCTAACATGATGGATAAGAAGGCGTCCGTATAGAGATAATAATGACAGGGGGGGGGCATCCCTCAGTGTAGCCCCGAGACAAAACCACAGCGTTGGACACCTTAGCCGTCTACTGGAACATAACATACTAATTACCACTTGACTGGGATCAAAGTTTCCGTCGAACGCCTCAAGAACTCTAGTACCCCAATTAGTGATTACTATTACCGTTAATAGAGGCAGCTTCCCGGAATAGTATCTGGGCTATTCCCTCAGAAGTGACCCCTTAACATAACCGATACTTAGGAGACATAAATGAGCTATACGAAACTACGGTCGAGTAATGAATGAATGAATACCAGTGAGATCAGCTTCTGGTAAACATGGCTGAAAGCCGACCAGTTTGTCAAACGGTTATATATATATAAAAAAAAAAGAACCTAAAATTGGGATTTTACGTTTTCACTGTTTTTAAAATACCATCATGTCAGAAGAGCTTACATAACGATTTTCGTGTATGTACTTCAATAACCAAAACCATTGATCAAATTAATCAAACTACGAAAGCCTAAGCAAATGAACTAACATTAACGATAAATATTATCACACACTAATGTTACAACTATGGCGGCAGAAATAGTTAGATGTTCATATTATTAACAATTTTGCCCGCGACAATTTTGAAACCAAGATTAATTAAATATATTCAAACACAGTTTCCTAGTTCCATTAAATAACTAAGAAAGTCACGTTCACGTGTTACAAGCAATGTAATTAAAACCCGTTTTTCTCCCTCACGGCTAATTACAAATCCAGACGAAGGAAACTCCGAGATGTACAGAGAAGGCGCGCTGTCAAATCTGATTACATGCGAATTAAAAGTTTCTCGTCTTCCCCAGTGTTCATTCAACGCAAATGAATGTAATTCTCTTAGCGCAGGGCAGATTATTAATGCTTCTTGTAAGACAAAACAATGTTTCGAAGAGCAACTACATGGAACACTCTGAAACTTCCTACACAAACTTTACGCGATCAATTGTTTGACAGGTAGTGTTTTAATGTCAGGAGTCCATGTCTTATAAAAGTCAGAACGTGTTAGATTGGGTTTGACTGATTGAGTTGTTTATTGTTCTTCTGACTTCTAGGCAGGTCGTGTTTTACTACGTTTTGGTCAAGATTCTTGAGGGGTAGTCCCAAAATAGCAATCAGAAGATAATTATCAGGGGTTCACTAGATTTTCACAAACAACTCAACTTAAAATAATCAGTTAATAAATGTAAATTCTCAATTCGCCAATCCAATTTTTTGTTAATATTTCACTATATTTATGTTTCTCTCTGTTTGCTTTGCAAACTTTAAGAACCTTACATTATTCTGGTGTGTATTTCTCTTGAATAGTCTGACTAACACATCAACATCACAATATACTTTCCATATTCGATTTAACTCTCTAAATTAATTCTCAATTACGTGCGCACCACTACCCCGGGGGGTATTTCGTTGGTGCCCTGGGCCCAGCAAGGAGGCCCACGATTGTGATTGTGAGACGGTCGACGGTTATGGCGAGATCCGGACACATTAGCATTCCAACCAGCCCTGCATCAGGAATCAGGAATACCCAAGGGCTGTTTTAATCAGGAATCAATCCCAGCATTAATTGCAGAGACCCTCCATTGTCACCTGTGGTGTGGATTGAGGCCCGCTGCGGTCATCTATAGCTCTGTATGTATAAACCGTCACATAGAGCAATTAACAGAGCCTTAGAGCCGGATGCACAGTCAATAAGTCGAGATTCTGACTGTGCATGTTAACCTTACTCGTGAGGATCTCATCGCAAGTATTCCACTTGAAGAGCGCACACGGAATTTTTACCAGGGCTGAGGAGTGATTGAGGGGTGGGAGGCAATGAACATTTCAATAATCTAGTTACACACTCTCCTCGCACGTACAAGTATACAATATACAAACAACAAGTGTAATCATAATTAAAAAGCAACATGGTAGTCACTCGGTCGCAGCCGGGTGGGGGGGGGGGGGGGGGTGGGGAGTGACTGTCCCCTTGCCCCCCCCCCCCCGTGCATGCAGACCACCACGTTCCACTTACTTCATCCATGCTAGTGAGAGAGTTCTTTTTCTGTCTCAGAAAAAATTAAAAATGCCTGACATGCAGAGGCGGACTTAAAGGGACGTGCAATACTCGCAGGAGTAGGGCCACCGCCTGACTAAGGGGCCCCCGAAATAACAATTAAATAAAAGTTAAAATAATACTTTCTGAATCTTGGTTAAAATGTTGAATTAAATCTAAAAATAGCATTTTGCTGTATTATTACAACATCAGAATAACATTACTACCATAGGCCTACACACTTTGTGGAATCGTTATTACAAATAATTTTTGTATGTTTTGTTGTATGTTACCAGACAAATAAAACACCTATCAATGCTTAAAAATTTCAGCTCAGCAAACGCGTATTTCATTGGGCTCTCGTGTTGATAAGGACCATTTGAGTTGAGGAGACAATTCGTCTACTATTTTGTTACTTACAAAAACATCCTAAAGTAATATATTCAATAGCAGTGCATTTTCGTTGTAACTGAATAAACCCTTCAGCTAGGATTGCTGGTGGCGGGAATCGAGCCGGCAAGCTCTCGCACACCATTAGAGTCTATGATTTGCACTTAACTTCTCTGTCAATTTCCAAACATAATAGCGTGACTGTGTCGTATTACTACTAACAAAGCTCTCAATCTAATTACTAGCCCGTCAGCAGAACCAGTGCGCACTATCAAACGCTTTAGTTGAGAGCTAATTGCGTCTAGGATCCTAAGTAATGGACAATCTCAAAGGCTATGTGCATCCATTATTATGTGACGTAACGCCAGCCGAGATATATTGTGTCACTATTTACGTTCGTTTCGAGTATAGCACACAGGCAGACATTGGCTGCGTTACCATTTCTGAAGAAATTTTATACATTTTTTTTTGTGTGAATATAAATTTTATTCCCGACCACAGAGTGTTTCTTCTTAGTGATAAGACAACATGAAACCTTAGTTCTTTGAAATCAGAGTGTTTTGCAAATAAGTGATATACATGACATTCTTTATTATATATTTTTGCGTTCTATTGCTAATAATACCCGTTGATATTCTAGCTAGGTTATACCTACATCAATTAGTCACAATCATTACGATGTCGTAGCTGTGACGTCACGTGGGAACTATAAATAGACTCTATAAAGTATGAATGATTGCTCCATTAGATACTGTGTTAGAAAGTCAATGTTTTTGGTTATATTGTTTTGCCTCGTCATAGTTATTTCGTGAAATCACAGCAGCCGTATCGGTTTCATAACCTAGAAGCTGGTATGATTTTTCAATAACATAAAAGCAGAGTTTAGAATGAAAAGTACATATGAGTTAAAAATAAGTTTCACAACTCACACATTAAAACATAAATCAATTTTATTAAAAAAAAAAAAAAAAAAAAAAAAAAAAAATACGCATGCATTAACGAAATGAGACATAATATCACCATAATGGTGGCTTCACCCGCATAGTTTTAAGGTTCGTGAAAACTTTCAATAATCAATTTAGACCATCCTCCCTAAAAGATAGATTTCCGGATTCGCCCATTACCAACTGTTGAGCAGTTGTTTATACCGTACGAATATACTTTTTGCCAGGTCTATACGAGCGAAGCAAAGGGAGGGGAGTATCCCCCATGTAAACATGTCCGATGTTTGATCTGAGTGTGTGTTTGTGGGGGGGGGGAGGGGGGGGGGGGGGGGGGCGGGCTGCTTGCTCATCAAACGGTCGAACGTCCGTTGGGAAGGCGATAATCGGTCTCGTCCAAACCGTGGGAGAACTCGGAACAGCAACAGTGCTCGAGTAATGGATGAGCATTCCGCTACTGACCAATACACAGGGATGAGACTGACGGGCCGGCTATTTTATACGACTCCATGGTTGCACTGTTGCGTGTGGCACTCATGCACTCATTTCTTGTATATAATTATTATCTCATATGTGGCAAAAAAGTTATAATTAGGTGTTACTGGTTACTGATAATTATTATACAGGACATAAAAAAATTAAAGAGGTCAAAAATAAAAATATAAAACTAACAATTTACATTAAATTATGTGTATATCAAATTGCTAGGGAATAAAAATAGTTTCAAAATATGAATGAGGGTTCAAAAATAAAAAAGTTTCCTGTTCTCATTTCTTTCAACCAAGAAAATAGCTAGCTTGAAAACGCATTTGAAATGAAATCACTTTGATGCTTTAGCCGTATTGTTTAACATTGCATTCCGTCTAATAATCTCTTTATAAATAATAATAATAATAATATCCATTCTCATCACCATTATTTTTTGCAACACACTTAGCTACTGGCTCTTGTAGTCGCTTACATCTATTATACTACTCCGAGTCAACATGTATTAAAATACAGTCATGATGATTGCTTCGTAATACCGTGAAAGTCAGTAATACGCAGACAGCTCTACTCAGACTACTCGGACACGAGCTCGGGTCTCCCACGGTCACACGGTTGGGTTACCTGTGGGATGGCAGAGTGCATTATTTATATATTTCTTTGTTTGACTAGAGATACGCATGAAAATAGCATTTTGATTTGAAATATTTAGCACTTTCATTTTTGATATCAATCATTTTGTATAGCATGTATTTATATACCCACCTTCAAAAACTTGCATATGGGGGTACCTCGCACTTTAAATCAACAAATATCTCAAAGTGTGTAAACTTAAATCAATAGGATTTATACTAAGCCACAAAAATTAAGAATATAATTTGAAAATTGCATAAAATAAACACAAAACAACCCTTGTTAATTGTTATCGTAAACAACAACAACATTACAACTATTGTACTAAACACTATTTTCTCGTAGATCTAATAATAAGCGGAGAGGTAGACCTAATTTGCTGAGTTATTGGGGTACGACTCCCGGATTAAATTGAAGAGTGTGAAAGACAGTACATCAAAATCCAATCCCGACTGTTGTCCTGTGGTACATCTCGGATGGAGAGGGCAAAGATAATGAGTATTTTTCTCTTCGTTTTAGATCTTTGTTCAAGTTTTATCGATTTTAATCCCGTCTATTATTCAACCGTTGTGTATGATGAGTACTGAGCTTAACATGCTGTTTCTACCCCTCAGAACAACAGTGTTCTCGCATTGAGCGCAGTGCACCGTATGAACTTTCTTAAAGACCACAGAACTTCCCCCTTCAGACGCGCGATCGATGTTATTTTTTTTTCGTTTTCTTTCTAACCTACGGTTGTTAATTACAATTGCCTTCTCTATGTCTGATGATGCCCTGGGGTAGAAGGGGGAGGAAGAGAAGGAACCGCACCATCCATTCTCCATTCATCCATTCATTCCCAGTAAAGACTGTTCCAAAGTGAAGGGCCCTCTGTATAACGCTTGGTCCAGCTCGTCTACAAAAATCATTGAGATGGTCATTTTCTATTAGATATTATATAATATATATATATAGTATAATGAGCTAAATAAAGCGAAGGACATTACTTCCTACAAAATACAGCGTCTGATTACATTATGCGGTGATCTATTCTGAAAAATAAAACAAAACTTTGTTAAAGAGAGATCTCAAATCAACTAGTGGTAGTAGGATCCATCCATAATAATGTGTTTTGCTGCTGCTGCTAATGATTCTTGTTGCTTTACGACTCCATCATATTAGTCGAGAAGATTAAGGGTAGATTAATCTACAATAATTATGTACAACTACCAAATGCTATCGTTTGATTTCTATCCGAGATCAAATAGCATAACATTTCAGACTTGTACGGTACAGTTGCTTATTTGTAGCACCAAGTTCAAATAAAGGTACATACTTGTTTATTATTTTTACTACTCATCCGTGTTTACCCATCCGATACACACAATGTCCTGATAGAGTGACGACGCTAAAACTCAACGACGGCTGTGACTCGTCAGTCGTCAAATGGCATAAATATTTATTGTATTTCAAACTCTTGTGCTGAATACTGATGAAACCGGCAAGTTAACTCTAAAGTTATGGGAGAACATTATGGTATTAAGGTCGAAAATAAAGTTTAATTCTGGAGTTATTAGAGATCCAATGTAAGGTTAATTAGGACTTCCATTGTCGTATATGAGCTTCATAAAACGTGAACGTTGAAAATGTGACCTAAATTCCACCATCGGATGATCACTAAAACGAAGATAATATCATTATAGTCGTGGTCAGTAGCGAGCGCAGACATGAACTACATTATCTAAGGAAGCGCGGAACGAAAGGCAACAGCTGCGCATGTATACCTACGTGCATGCACTTGTTTTATGATTGCGTCTATGGTTCTTTAGCGTCAGTGTTTGTATTTTGTACGTCTGTGCTTTAGGCCGAAGAAATTATCAAATACATTTGTTTTAATTTTGTAGTATACCCACTCGGTTACAGGGGAACTGATTTTCAGTGGGGGATATTTATAACATTTATTATGTCCTTCGTTGCTATGACGGCTCCAAAGACACCGTTTTCATGTACACCATAAAGATGGTCAAGATGGTCATAAAGATGGTCAAGATGGTCATAAAGATGGTCAAGGTCAAGTCAAAAACCCTACCCGAACCGGGAATCGAACCCTGGACCTTCTGCATTGGAAACACAATAAACTCACTAGACAAACGTATCACACAAAAGACTGATTTACCCATTTTCTGGCATAGCTCCGCATCAGGTTGGCTCATGTTATTTAAGACGAGAGGGGGGATAGATCAAGATAAAGGATAATAATAGAAACCCATGTATTATGTGGGATTCGAACCCACGTTCCTAGGTAATACGCTCAGGACCTGCCCCCAACCACTTGACCCAGACGGAGGACTTACCGAGTGATATCTATTGAAAACAGTACATTGTAGTTAATTTAATAATAGACACAACAGAGAACCAGCAAGCAAGTTATTTAATTTAGAATGGTCTTGACGTCACTTTGCTTAATTAATTTGTACTCTGGAATACAAAACGTAAACGTATGCCCTCGAGGTAAGCGCTCGCTTTGTATACGTTGAGATGTCAAACTTCCATCGCGGTGAAGACGTTCAGTTCACTCTGGCCCGTGATACAACGTGTACGAGACTACGGCGAGGAAATCAAATTAACGGATATTATATTCGTGGTTGTGAACGTTTCCTCCGGACAACCCCATCGCAATCTCATCAGGACAGCAACAACAATGAAGCCCTTATTAACTTAGCTGTGTTTAGTTGAACGCAATCCGCGGCCATTTGCACAACTCGTGTCGTGGATGTATGTATATAGTCAAGACAACTTGATGCTCACCCTTGGGAAGTGGATGCTGAGGGAAAATCACACATGGATGGAGTTTGAAGAGATAGCAACATGTAAACCAGTCCCAATGTCCCATACTAATCCCAAGATTATGTAACGTTACCAGAAACCAATATAGAATGTATATAGAATGTAACGTAACACAAATTATTTCAAAATTATTGTTATTTTGGACCTTTTTAGAAACGTCCAACAAAGTGCAGCCCATTAGTCAACCAGTTTTTTCTCCCACACGCGAATTAAGGTTTTTTTAATGATTCGCTAATCTTGTGGTTTTTCCTGGGTAAATCGGTAGTAGTTTTTTTAAACATTCACACCGTAATATAGTAGGCCTGTAGCAAGTAATGATTTTTAATGTAACAATAATATTATAATATCATAGAAATTCCTGCAAACTCTGGATATCTGGATAAAAGAAGTAATATAAGTTACTGTATTTCAGTAGAATGTCTATAGTTATTACAAGAGACAAAATCGTTCTTTGATATTTTGTAAGAGTAGGCTTTATGTGTATTTTTAGTTTATTCGTAAGTATTGACTTTGGGAGGACGGAAGGTACATGTTTTCAAACCACAACCATATGTATAGAGTAAAACGCCGAACGGAGGGGGGGGGGGGGGGGGGAGCGTCAAACCCCTTTCAAGTTCAGCCAACAATTCCATACACGTGAAATCCGCTAAAATGAGTCGTTTACATTTTCCGTTGCGCCTTGGTCTGTGGAACTGAAAAGTTAGAGGAACTGTGAAGTAAACATCAATTAGGTTCTCTACAGGGAGTCTACGTTCGCTCCTCTTCACAATCAGCGTTAATGAAGCAACCCAAGCTTCCAGCCAGATATATCTGAGAAATCACGTGTAAATATCTGTGAAATGGTTCGCAGGAAGTAGGGCAACACCAGAAACACCGATATTCACTTGTTATTTAACCCTTCCATCTTGGACGTAGACGTTTTCCTGGATTGAGTTCTACACATGCACGGCCGTATCTATTACATGGTTGAATTATGATTGTTTATAATTTCAATCGAGTGAATGGGATGAAAGTTTACTAAACTTGTTGCATGGAAGAGGAGGAAAATTCAAATATTTCTGAATGTTCGCCGGTCTAGAATGAAAAAGAACGAACGGCAAAAGAAAAAAGAACACGCTGATAAGACAATGCGGATTTTGTTTGTCGAACGAGAACCAATTGTCCTCACTCTTATGCACGTGTAGGTAAAACAAACGAGAATGTTTATAGAGCCCACTTTTTAGTTGTATATAGTTTTCTTGTTTCTTCTTGTCAATAATTGTGATATTATAGGTATATTGTAATGTGTGGTTTGGTTCGTTATAACTGCGCTAAGATTTATGGAAATCGAGAATTTTTAGCAAGATATTATGAAACATGAACTGGACGTTGAAATCACCAATTCTATGTGTATGTAACTGTGTGTAACTCTGCCAGTCGAAAGATATTATTATCTAGTTATACGGTCGAGAGCAAAATCAATGATTTTGCTGGAGTTGTTTATTTCGCTGATGTGTGGCGGTTGTAATGTTATTTATGAGTAAATTTCGCCTTCATTTCGAGTTTATATGTATACTGAAATTAAAGATTGTTTATAACGAAATGTGAACATTTTATTTGCTAATCTCAGAGTACCTAAATGTTACTAATCCAGTTTTAGCTGTTGTTTGTGTATGTATTATCAGGAAGTGCAAGAAGATCTTTTTATCAAGGAATTTAGCCGACATGTTTCTATGTAATTATACATACATTATTCCGAAATCAGATTACATGTATCAAGCAAAGCAAGCAAGCAAGATCTCAACAAACTTGCTATCTCTCTTCTAGACTTCACTTAGAACAGCACGTTGACAATGCTTTCGGCAACAAGACAACTTCGCAGCCGTTATCTGAATCTCATGAAATCACTTTGTCCACATGTACAAAGTTTTATCCCGTCTTGAGCAGGCAGGGCCTTAAGTCTGGCGTCTGGCAGGCCGTATGTGATAGACGGCGGTGGACGACTGTGGCGACATCTGTCCACCGACGTTATCATTACAACAAACAGAGAAGGACACTCGCTAACGCAAAATTGGGAGATTTCAGATAAGGCTCTGCCTTTTTTTTTTTAGGTTGAGAAGATGGACGTGATCTCGGAAAGGCAGTTTAGAGAATATAACGTAAGGAGGAATCGTTTCCTCTCTCAATTGAACCCCAATAGCAACATTTGTAAACCACATGAACGACAAACTAAAACAAAGTTATTGTGAAACAACTTATGTATGGTATATGAAACAATTGTTGTCTGGTATATGAAACAACTTATGTCTGGTACATGAAACAACTTAGGTGTGGTATATTTAACAAATTCCATTTGTTGGCCAAGAAAAAGGGATGATGAAAGATTTTTGTAATTTCTCCCTTGCAAACATACCAGTCCTTACAAAGTGGCTGTTTAAAAGAGGAGATTACATTGTTTTCTGTAAACCTCGGAGTTCACGTTCTCGTGCAGAGCATAATATCGCGTCTTTCTCTTATACGGTTCTCTATAAGATTCCAAGACAGTGAGTTCGTTACAACTGGAGCAAAACAATCTTAGAATAACAGTCTTTGAGATGCTGCAGCGTTATTGAGTTTTAGTTTTGTTTGTTTTATTTATTTGGAGGGGTATAATCCTGCTTCGGTCTAAAGTGCGTTCTTTGGCGCAACCGGGACAATTCACAGTATTTAAAATCAATTTAATGTTTGCTTTCACAAAGGAGCCCTTTTTAGTTCACATTAAGAAGCATTGTATGTGATAGTAACACTCCTAGTTGTAAATTTCTAGGCTAGTGAGAGATTTTGTTTTAAATAATTATAGCAACATATATAAATTTTAAACCTTAGAAAATATAAATTAGCTGAAAATTCCACACTTCAATATGCCTATTGCGAGAAAACAGGGAACAATTTTTCAAGTTTTTAAATTTTTCAAAGAAATGCAGTTTCAAATTTTCAAATACAAACCAAAGATGTACAAACATTTGCACATTTACTACTAACATAATATATGTATTATTTTAATAAAGACCCAGAAAATAAAGGTATAGGCCTATTTAAATGGATTTTTACATGAGATTGGCGACAATTACATTGTTTTTCAAGCAGATATTGGTTAATTTATCCATAAACAGCGTCGTTTACCTCATAATGACGTCACATACAATTCCTTCTCTATTCAAACAGCAAAACGTCGCCGTAAAGTCGGATGTATTATTGACGTTTGTGTAACCAATTCTGTGAACTCAACTTCAACGGTTGTGCAATGTTAGGTCACGTGCACTCTTTTAATAATTTAGCTACGTAAGTTATTGAGCAATTTGGTCGATTGATTGAAATGACACGTTTGGTATAATTAAATTCCACCATTGGTAGTGATCTATAGAACGAATTACTCGTTGCTGACTGTGTGCTTATAATGTAGCCACGTCTCGTTTTAGATTATGATAACCTTTCAACAGTAAACTCTTCTTCATTTTCCCTTTTTAGAATAACCTGCATCTAAATTTAAAATCCCAGGTACATAATTATACATTTCATAAAGTAAATCCTTTAATTTGCAAAGTTGCGCCACACACATATCCTGCTGAAATGAAACAAACTCGAGGGCGTGTGTCTTTTTCTTGTTTCTTTACGTCTCTATTACTGCCGTCATGCTAATCGAGACGATGAGAGGTGATACAGGAAGATGAGGGATAATTAAAAAAAAACATGACTTATGCGAGACCACGTCCTAATGTGTTGTATACGTTTAGGACCTGTGCCCCAACAGCATGAGCCACTGTGGACGGCGCGAGTCTTGTGACTTTTTATAATAAAATATCTTATTTACTATAATATTCAAAATTCCAATCAAGAACTAAAACGTTGAAGCTTGAGTTACGCAAACATTATGTGGTATACTATAGATTAGATAGTGATAATCCATTCGACTGTGAATAATTCCCCAATTTCTCCGCCAAAATTACAATAAAACGAAAACAGCAATGTATTAGACAACTGCCACACAGATGTATGTTTCAAACCAAACTCGTCCGAAGTGGTAAGAAACGAACATGCGAGAACGATTGATGATTAATTTTCAGTTTTAGACTCTTATTTTGATTATAATTCATATCGAGACGATAACGGGTGGTTATGAAGATGAAAACACGTCCCTTGACATCCACATGCTCAGGCCAGGCTTCGAATCTAGAACTCAGGGACCGCGGTTTACTAGACCAACGTCTAAACGACCGCGGCCACCGTTACGGAAACGTTTACAATGATAGACGAATTCTAATGCTCGAGCTCAGATCTTCTATTCAGGCGGATACGAACTACCGAGCTGGGTAATCTAGCTCATGTCTTCATGTGAGGACATATACACGGTTATATATTGTGAAAGCACTTGACAGTTATGTACTATAAATCCAACCAGATTATTATACCTTTCTCATTCACAATCACCACATAACGTATTTCTATCACATACTCTCCCTCACAGGTGGGATAGTCTGAACCGAACGTCTGCATATCTCACCGTGATTAATGAGAGGTTCTAATCTGGGGGGATTTATAGTACATTGGCAAGTTACACACTCTATGTAAGTACCTATTGTCAAAAGAATAAGATAGACCGAAGTAGAAGATCTAGTCTAGATCTAGCCCTGTTTTGGGCGTCTATTTCGGAAGAAGGGGAAGGATTTTTAGCTTTCGTTCTAACACAGGTTTAGTACTCCGAAAACCATTATATATACCAATGATTATTTTAAGGGTGTAGGCTACAACCAAAGCTTTGTATTTGATGGCCACGATGATATCTATTTATTTAATAGTTTAGCTAGTTTTCACTCCGAAATGTTCATATACCCGGACACAAAACGCGGATTAAAGGGGAAGTTCTGCCCTACATTGGCCTTGATGCTCTCGGGCTGGTAAATTACATAAAACACAATACAATATACATCAGCTCAGTGTCCGTACTCCGTAGCACTGTGTATTGTTGTATGCAGTGGACATACTCCAACGTAATCAAACTATAAATAGAGATGACGATGAAAATATTTGCCTCATTCATGTCAATTGCCGAGACACTAAAGGTTATTTCTTTTCGAAACTGAAATAGTGACTTCTGTTCTGACGTTAATTTGATGTAATTTAGTGCTTTTCCCCGAGAGTTGACAAGCTCAACTGCAGCTGTCTTGGTACGCCGACTTCCTTCGCCATGATTTGATTTATTATCGTTTTCCCCTTTGTGGGGCTATTTCGAAGCGGTGATATTCAGCGTTTCAAAATGCGAATGACTGATGTCGAAAACTTCATTATTTTTTGCTGGTTATGCTCATTTAATAAAGCATTATAGCTCCGTCAGAGCAGTAAGACCGGTTTCCTCATAATAATTCTCATAATTTATGAGTTGATATTAAATATATTTATCACAATAATGGGACGTTTGGTAGTAATAATGGTGGACGATCAGTGGAATTCAGTTTTTCATACCATAAACTGTTCGTATACGGTTTAGAGGGGTCTTAACTAGTGCACGTGTATAATTTACTGCTTGACTGGCAGTGATCTTCTCCAGTAAACAATAGCTAATAAACGGTAAAGTTAACATGCTTCTCTGATTTCATTGTATTTAATAATTGTGTTGCATCTTATTTAGTTTGAGGCATTAAGTATTGCAGAGTTCTTTAAATTCAGATAACATCAATTAACAAATAAAAATAGTTGAGCAATAATTACTACTGGGAAATATTTTTGCGTTAATTGATCCGTATTCAAACTATTTAACTATTCAACCCAAACAGTGTTTATCTAGTTATTTATAAAATGATTGGAAAAATGAAACTAGCTCATTGCATGGATGGCATTGCATAGATACGTTTTAAAATTACGATATAAAAAAAGAAAAGTTAATATGTAGGCCTATGTACACAATTTTCATGAGCATACACCAGTAAGCAACAAAACGTAAATGTTTTGTATTACAGCGCATTTAAAAATAAATGGTTAAATATTTGTATGTCCAGCTCAGTCAATACAAGGTATCGCGTATTTTGCTTTTGGGGCATCAGCAATTCCATTTTATATCCAAACCATTACCATTACCATTACATCATCTTCATTTCTTAGTGCCTAAACTAAAATATAGAGTATACAACGCTGACTTATGGATCATTTTTTGCTGCATTTTTACAGTGGCAAACTCTAAGTTCTAATATTGCAATACAAAATAAACTATCTGTAGGGAATGAAATGACATTTGGTTGCTAGTTACCATGGTGAATACAAGTTATTTGAAGAACAAATTGTAATGCCAGAAAATAACTCGTTTTTAAGGAATTAATAAACAATAATTATTATAATATCAATCAACGATGTTGTGTTTCAATTCAAACGATGGTGCGTTCAATAGTCACGTCGATATAAACTATGGATCACGATATTTCTCTGTAGTGAGTGTGTGGTCGCCTCTTCGGCCTCTATCCCAGGCGCTGAATACAAGGGCATTCTTCATGTGTCATGTACCTTATATAATTACACCGACCTGCCTGTTGCATGTTAGCGTTCCGATAGATAGCAGACAGCCCCTCCCCCTCCCACTCCCCCGCCGTTCAATCAGACACATAATATTCAATTATCGGCTCGAGAAAAGAATTCAAATAATTTGCTGATCAATCGTCCGACAAGATTGAATTAACGTCCACGAATTGTGTCGAGTTTCTATACTCAGATGATCAATTACAATTAGCATCTTTGTAGTATCCCTTCGATGTGGGCGTTCCAGCTGTAATATGTGGGACTCTTTGGAATAAACATTCCATTAATTACTTGCATTGTTGCTTAATTGTCACTTGTACTATTAAACATATTAACTATCCCATACGGTATTCAGTTTATTCCAACATTTGTTTTTGAATAAATGTATTTTTTAACATTATTTCATCCTTCTTGCCATAAGTTTTATTGTAGTTATATCATTGTCTATACTACTGAGTATTTCAAGGTGAATTCGGAACAAGGTATTCGGAATAAACTTCCACACCAATATAGTTTTTTCCGTCATAATTGTTCAAATTACATTAAAACTCGTGGACGTATCACGAAAAACTGGTTGACACGACCCCAAAGTGCTACGAGATGTAACGCCCTCTGAAAAAGGCCACAAACAACCCCCTCATATTGTTCCGTTTTTATCCAGCTAGCGTGTGATGGTGAGATCGTGTATTCTTCCGTACGTGCATGTTTTTGCCTTGTCATCGTGTAGTCATTGTTGTCCGTGGCAACGTTGCATTGTTAGCCACTCAGTACTATCCCCCACCCTCGGTCGGAGATATGACAACAACGCGTGACGTCGACGCATCTCGTGGAAATGAAGGGTTTAAAAACAGTGTTTTTGTTTGGAAATGTTTAGTTGAGACTTGAGAGGTTCTAAGAAATTTGTCAAAAACATGTTAAAATGTAAAATAGGTAAATTATTTAATTAATTATGATGTGTCAAGAGTAAAAAGAACAACAGATTTTCCTCTGAAAGAGAACGTGAGGTGGTTTGGTTTGTCGTTGTCGTTATTGTTGTCGTTGTCGTTGTCGTTGTCGTTGTCCATGTTGTTGTTGTTTGTAGAGTGTGCCACTGGTGTTCAACGACGCCCAACCAAGAGAGCACGTGGCCTACTCCTGGCGACCAGCACAATACTTATATACCATCAGCAATATATTTCATATCAGATGTTTCTTCAAAATTAGTAATGTATATTTTTAAATGCTCGCTGTATCCATAATCCTATAGTAGGTAGTCCTTACGTGAAATCGTGAAGTTTATTAATTTTAATCAATGATTTTTCGATGATTAAACATAATTTTTATTTTCATTGACCTTTTTTTAAAATAACGTTAAAATTACGTAAAAGTACGTTGCTTTATCTGTCACAAGAGACGACTAAAAGAGCCGATGGCTGCCATTTCTAGTTTTTTTCTTACATAATAGCTATACTTCATTAATCATTATTGATATTCTGGTAGCAATGTGTTTATAATTAATGTACTTAGCTACGCGTGGTACATACTTTAGTATACCTACGCATAAAGAAGATATTATCATTCAATTGATTTTTTTTTTTAAATCGATTGTACTTTTCCAAGTTCAACAACACTTCTCATTTGATATCGACTATAGATAGATCCAAGGTTCGTTATTTCGGCACCACTTTCTTGTCTGTTTGCAACAATGCTAGTTGTTTAAGATGCGATATCTGGCCATTGTGCTCCGTACGTATCGGTTTATTCCGCCCCCCCTCGCTGCTGTAGACTTGAATGGGGCTCACTTGCGCCGAGAAAATAATTGTCAAAACATTTTCAATAGGGAGAACCATGAATGATTGATTATCAGACTGTAATTATTTCAAATTGCTTTGGGATTGGAATTGAATTTATGTTCTGGCAACTCCTAACATGGATGTGGCAGTGTTTTGTAAGGAAGGCGCTCCGTCATGCCATGCTTTGTAGCTAGAGAGTGAGATGGGTATTAGATACGCACTGGTAGTTATACTTGCGACAACAATGCACCTTTCAAACCAGAAAAAAGTTCCTTAAAAGATCATGGGCGTTCCCTTACATGGTACCTTACATGAAAACGTAAATTAAAGGTAAAGGCAGCAGGGACAATCAAAAATAAAAAGTGTGGTTAAATATCCTCCCTTCGTCCCCAACCATAATATTGTTATACCGTACAAAGATTCCTGAAACAATTGGATTTATTGGTAAAATCAGTTCTTTAGTGTTTGGGATCGAGTTGTATTCTATCCAAAATATACTTTTAACGATACAACTCACGTTCAGAGTTAACTCCCCCCCCCCCCCGCTCCCTTCGTGAATACATAAGGACCAAAAAATTGCAGAGGTTAATTTTATGAAGTTACGTTTATGCACCTTATGCCTATAATATTTAATTCACAGTCTTCAAAAACAGTCCTGAAGATGTGTTAGTGTAACCTACTTGAAACGTCAGCATTTATCGACAAGAATAATGTATGAATAATTAATAAATACAATAACAATCGTAACGATACGTCTTTTTTTTTGTAAATCCACTGTTTATAGCTATAATACAAAACCGAATTCCGGGTGCCAATCAGGTTTTCACTAACACGAAAGGTTATATCAAATACCTTAATAGGAATAGCTTGTTATATTTTTTTAAACACTAATTTTGCAGACGCAGTGTTTAGATGACTGGCAAATGTAGGTATACGTTTCTCACATCAGAGTTCTGGATAGTTGGAAAGTAGTTTCGGAGAGCTGTTTATAGGATTTGATCTCAGTGATTGCCTTGCAGCTTGGAAGGAAAGAAATCCTTCAGTCAGGATTGGCTGTAGTGGTGGGAATCTAATCCGCAGCCTCGGAACCAAAGCTCCGTGCGCCAGCTCTAAGCCATTCACGTCGGCTTTTACGAGAGACGCCGTTCTCGACGTCTGCATGGATGTACAATGTGTTTACAAGAATTCGGTTTCAGAAAATACACTATTCGTATCTAGTAGAGATTGAAGAAATGGGGAAATGTGTGCTCTTAATTTGATTCAGAGATTTTGTCACTCTTCACCATTATTGTGGGTTTGGTTCGAATCCCATTACGGACTGGGGTTTTAAATTAAAATCAAATCAAAATCAATACAAAAAAAATCTTGAAATGAGTAGACCGTTAATAAATACAGATTAAAATTTTTGTTATTATCAATATTTTTCTAATGGTTGATTACGAATAATTATTTTTGATTGATATTATCATTTTTTTATTCACTTGCTTTTCTATTATGTCGTTCTAATTCTTCACTACTATTTATATTATTTTTATCATCATTTATGATTATTGTTATCATTATTATTAGTGGGCGATATAAAGTATCATCTTGTGGCAACATGTGCCCTGGAATGATCCCACGACATCCGTGCCCTCACCAGGAGTCGAACGGCGGCCCCAGTGTAGCGACCAACGCCTAACTGACCGCGCCCTACACCTACACAACACTCCTCAAGTAGTACAATACAATAGTGAATAGTGATGTGATTTCACCATTTATAAAAGGAGCACGGCTGATTTAACGTGCTTAGATTAATTGCGACTACCATTGTTTCTAGTTTTGATTTTTTTTTCGATACAAAACATATGATTAGAATAGTATAAGAAAAATGTGGTCTTTATTCCTTGTGCGCTTCAAATAATAATTAATTTACAATCTGCATTGATCTGTGTGTATGGTTAGTAAGGTACGCGTGATAAAATAAGGAACATTCTGAACTTTGAAGGAAAATAAAAATGTGCCTAAGGTCAATCTACGAAATGCAACATTTCAATTGAATATCAATAATGTGTGTGTTCATTATTGGCCAATTGTAGGTCACGTTTAAATTTAAGCACCATGTTGTGTAGTATTTAAATATGAAATCTTTTAAGATTTCAACAAAAGGGTGTACTGTATACGCACTGTATAGGCAACTTGTAAAATTTGATTGAGTACACGGCATTGTTTCTTTAGTTTACAGTCCATGCTTGGTTATTATTATTATCATCCGTAATGACGAGTGTTTTCTCGTAGGCCTACAGATAAATTCTAGGAAACCTCAAAATGCTGGAATTGAATTACGATCACCATAGTAATGAAATACAGCTTAGCTTTGAATAAAATGTCGACGCAAAACTGTACAACTCCGAACCAGAGATATAAATAATCGTCCCCTGTGTCACACACACACACATGCATGCACACTACTGATACTGTCTTTGATAACGTTACCTCATTTAGAACATTTGCATACCAAACGAGCGGGCTAATCTAAAAATGTAAATAAAACATTAAATTGCAGAACTGAAGTGAAATCAATTCGAATCAAAGGGATGTACAGTACAGCGATTGAAACCCGGATGACAATCAATATATTACACTGGGTGACGTGGTAATGTCCAATGCTGCTAGCCGTGTCCACAAATTATATTCGCTCGATTTATAACACGCACGACCTTTTTACGAACGAAAAAGAGATTATTTTCAAATGTCATATGCACTATTAGCAAATGACAGGACCAGCATAACGGCAACAATAATGATTACTATAATAAACAATCATTTTTGTGTGGCTCGTTAGTCTAGTGGGTTTATAATCAATGCAGAAGGTCCAAGATTCGATTCCCGGCTTGGGCTGAGTTTTTTTTAACTTTGGAACTGTCTACACTGTCTACTAGTGACATAAACGGTGACTTTGGAACCGTCGTAGCAATGAAGCATATAATAAATGCTATAAAATGTCCCTCACTGAAAATCAGTTCTTGTTACCGAGTGGGTGTAGCCTATAAATACACATTTTATGTATTGATTTATTTTACTGATTATTATGTGGGTTCAAGTATTGTTGTTTATAAACAACATTAGCAATTTATACAAAAACTATGTTATTTCTGGAGAAACCTCAATTTCTAGAAATACATTTTTGTCTTGTGAAAAGTGGTTTACATACCACATTTTGTGGTATTCTAACTGGATAAGCAAATTTTTTTCTTTTTAATGTGATTTTCCTGTTCCATAAAAGGACATGATGGCCAGTGTAGGGCTATGGGCATGCCCATACCCTCTTTAGCCTAGTTTAAGCTATTAAACTATACACAAGCATGCGAAGTCTAGACTCCACTCCAGACCGTCACTATTAATCATAACATGGCTACCGCAATCATTGTTTCATTGAAAGATTACAATTACACATTATGATAGGTGTTGCTGTCACGTAACTATTGTCATCGTCACGTAGCGTAGTTGTCACGTAGATAGACTACGCATGCATTGGCTGTTAATCATGTGGGGTCCGGGGTCTGGGGTCCGTGTACGCATCCAGCCAACCTTATTTATGCGTCCATTGTCCAATATGGCTACCGGCCTCTGCCCATTGTTGTGTTGCACACGAACACAGGCGTCGCCGGTCGGCTGTACTCGGCTTCATAAAAACTGCAACACGTTGAGAAAAGTCAAGAGTGAAAGAAAACAAAATACTACAAGAAATTCGCAAAGAAAAACCGTGTCTGCATCAGTGACTTCATAAGTTGCATTTTGAATGGTTTGTGGTTGATGGTGTGGTTTATTTATTGTTTTTTAATATCTATCTTGTTCAGTTAAATAAAACTGATTAAGTTTATCGTTTCTAGTCTCTTTTAATATTCGCACCATCGATTCGTTGTGTGGAACTAGAACCCGGACCCATACATACATACAGCATGGACACATGATCGATCATCTACTTATTGTTACGAATAGCGCCATAAACACATTTATGTTCTATTAAAAAAAAAAACTCTGCATTACAATGTGCATTTGTTTTATAGCTAAATAGGGTGTACCTATAATATAAACTTAACAAAATCAAGAAAATAAATATTATTCCCGTTAAATAATTTGTTTTATACTAGCGTTGGATAATTACGTAAAGCCGAAATTTAATCACTATGGCTAATGCTGCACGCAACGAGCATTTTTTTTGTTTTTAAATCAAACTATGAGTATATTATCAACTATTGTAACAATTGCTTGGTTATATTCTACTCAATGGCCAGCGCAAGGGTGTGTCAAGTCATTATATCTCCAACCACAACACGATTTTGACAAATGTGTCAGTTTTACTGCGGTACGCGCACCGTAGGTTGCCGAGCCATCCCATGCCCCATTAATTAACAGACCACTAAAACCTGACGGTCTTGTCACCGAGTTATGCGCCCCACGCGGAGAAAGAGTGCAATACAATTACGTGTAAAGTGTACAGCTGGATGCCATTATATTTAGATCATAATTACAAATACCTTGCCAGTTTGTAATGACAATTGTGTCAATTTATGCGTAAAATAGAATGTAATTGTATCCGAATGCTCGGCAGTCTGTTCTCTCTACAATGGAGGGAGTGATTGAAGAGCCAGTGTTGATTGAGCTATTTCGAGTACAGTCCGAGCAAAGATTTACGCTATCGTGCGAGGGTTGTCGAAGGTAAGAACCACGACGATCATTAATTTGTTCAGTTTATTATGTGGTTGGGCACAAAATGTACTCTTTCGTTTGGGGTAGCCTACTTGCGTTTCGATTGTCATACATTATGTCCGTTTCCTGAAAGACGCTACCAGTGATACATAAGTTTCTTGTATTAGTTTACTCTATACAACTGGGGTATCGTATCTATATAAAGAAGTTACGTAATTTTAGCCAATTAATTGCAAATATGTTAACTATATTGTTCATGTACAAGCCACCGTCTACAGTCAACTTATTTAAATTTGTATAATTATTGTCTTGTTTGTTGTCTTGTTTTGTTAAACTAACTTATTTGACAAAAACTCAAAGGTAATTGTTTTTACATTCGTCTAACCTATTACTTGAAATACAAAATAGATTATCCAGAATAGCTTAGCTTATGTTCCCAACATGAATATAATTTATTAAAAGTAAAAAAGAAGATACGGAACCGAAGAAATTTTAAATTCTACATAAATTGATCATCAGAAATAATTGTGATGTTTTTGTGACCTGTATAATTATGAAGGATTTTGCTTATAAATATGACTTTCTATAAACATATTGCCTATCTTGACGTGCAGTTACATTTAACAGGCTGGTATAAATGCGTTCTCTGCTCTGATGTTTCTCCTTTTGCTTTGATGACTACTGTAAAGATCGAACTTTTTGACGACCACATAACTTCAATCGCCTCTAACCTCTTACATTCCTATTTCTAGACTTTTCGTATTTCACATTCTCATGTTGTATGAATCTTGATGTATTGAATGTTGGTTCTATGTTACAGGTCGAAGCTCAGCTCAGCTAATAAACATCATCAGTCCTGCTGACTGACCGATCTCTAAACAACTCTAGCGCAAGACTGTGGGGCAGCGACCAAGTTAGCGTCATCTTGACCGAGTTTGCAGGCCAAGCAAACAAAGTCATGTATTTCGTCTTCCGTTAGAAGACAAAGGAGGTTTTGAATATTTAAATCCTCTATCTCTAAAAGAAAACGTGGCAAGGTCCAATCAATGCAACACAATGGACTGCGACTCATGGAATGGAATAGCTATAGCTCTCGTTTCACGTACTGACGCAGCATCTTGTTTTAATTGTCTTGGATTTCCAAACTAATCACCATTTCAATTAAAAGTATTCATTCAAATCGAGAGTACGTGGAGTACAAACAGAGAGGTCGGGATTCGCGTCTCCTTTCAAGGAAGTATCTCATGTAATCAAGACTATTAATACAACGACTTGAGTTGCGAACATCGGCAACCCCAAGATTCGAATACTGTTTGGATGATAGCAGGGTCAATCAATCGAACTTTTACTTTAGGTGAATTATGTTTATCACTATTATTGCTTCTTTTTTTACCAATTTAACTAGATCTAATTGTATTGTAAACCACGCACATACGAGTTACAGAATGGATGTAAAATTACACATTTTTTCCCCAAAGAGGATTTTTTAAATAAAAATTTCTCCGGTATGTACTGTACGAAGAGCTATAATTAATGTAGCTGGGGAATCGATGTACCCATAAAACGGCCCCTTTCATATTACATACACATTCAATAAAGCATTCTATTTTACTGAAAAGATCGAGTACACCGCTGTGATGTTAGGTCCTGGTATTTAGTTTGCAGCAGGAGACGCCTACAATGTGGGAGCTTCTCCGCACATCTTCTGCTGACAATCTAGCCCGTTGTAGTTTTATGACCAAAGTGCTTAGACCGCAGTAGGCGTTGTTACTAATTACATTGCTTTAGATTTATACCTAGTAGGTGTTTTTTGAGTATAGAAAACAATCTCTCGGTGGCCGGCGAAAGTGCAGACGTTGCCGACTGGTGTGGATGAACGTGGGGTGAATGAATTCATCGCACAAAACGAGCCAACATTTAATTATCAGCCTCGCCATGGGCAGAGGTCTTAATGAACCCGTGGGGGAGAATTGTCATCGGGTTGCCGGCAAAAACGCGAGAGATGGGTGAAACAAGGGTTATACGCGTTTCCAGGGTGTTTGCGTGTTTGCATTCGAAGCCTTCTTCAGCTGGTCTGGTTGGGTCTACCATAATAGTGATGAACGATTCGTTCTGATTCTGACGCGGGGATCAAGGTCTTAGACGGGTGTCAACAAATCTTTAGGGATGAATATTGTCCGCCCTCAGGAAGAATTCAACAAATCTGAATTTTGCACGTGTTTTGAAATACAAACAGAAGTTTCGATGCGGGGATAGTGTGATTAAATAGTTGGGACAGCGTTTGAATAAAATTATGAAAATGCTGTTTTTTGGCATTTGAAAAATCGCTTATAGCCTAACTGTAATAATTTTTATATTTGGTGTGTTATAATTTCTTTTAAATGTACAAAATATACCAGTGTCAATATGTGTACATCCTTATAGGAACTATGCACACTTTTGGGTGTATATATTCACAGAGGCCACGCCGTCTCGGAGAGCGGGGGATGCTACACGGGAGTGTATATGTCTCGCTAATAACCAAGGCTCCACGCCCCATTTTATCACAGTCCATCTGACACTGATTAAAACTGTTTTGTTTTGTTTTCGGTTCCTGTAATTCCGAACCTACATAGGAGCGAACAGGAACGCACAAGAAACCAATTTCTTGGCACCTCTGCCGAAAGGCGTGGTTGGTACAGGCTTGTCTTTGTTTTATATTGAATATATTAATCAGATCACCCAGTGTATTTCACTCCCAAACCAAACAGAATTACAGCATCACCAAAATGTTGAACCCACTCTTTACAATTATAAAGATTATAATAAACATCAGGTCCGTGTACGTATCTGATAAACAATGTTAATAACTTAATTTTAAATTGATAAAGCAATTTATTAAAGGTGTAGATCGTGTTTAATTGTAGCTGTGAGTTATCACGGCTGTCGCCTGTAGACTTATCCTCGTGTCGGTCGGTAATTATAGAGTTCTACTCTACCCACATCTTGTAGTGGTATGATAATCTGGGGCTCCCACGCACGTATACACCTCACACTTGCCTACGCCCAGCAGAAAGTGATCCTATCACATAGACACCATGTTTCGAGAAATTGATTCTTGGCTGAAGGTTGGGACATAAATCATAGACAGACGAGTCAGAAGAGAATTGTTTACTGACGTTAATCGAGATGTGAGATGTCTGTAATGAAATAATTTTTTCCTCAATTAATGCCATGCATTGCGCTTGCACTGATCTAAACATGACGGGCAATTAATTTATTAAGAACGGTATAATTTAATCAACTAATTTCCAAAGAGTAGCAATAACTATATCTATTTGCAACATTTGATTTAATTTTCTACTGATTTATTTTATTTCTTATATTCACACAGTTAACAAACGAGTTTGCATTCATCTTTGGTGTTTAACCTTGTTCAATAGTACAAACTTCATTTTCTACCACCCACTTGAACAAGATCCATTTGTGATCATTCTCGGCCGAATGGTTACCTGGAAATTACAAACACATCAGGTGGTGCCGCCCTTACGAATGTGTCAAAGAACGACAGGAATCTATTGATTTTCGTAGAAACAGTGTCCATGAAAAGAGCGGTAAATAAGGACCTAATTCGTGTACTTCTAATTCTTTCAAATGATGCACTATAGTATCTACAAACCTCATTATCTTGACTCTTCCTCTCCAGTACCGTACATGGTACAGAAGTATAAAGCCCCGATCTCTACGTATACACCATTTACTCTTCTTTCAACCAATTGCTCAATCCAATTCGAACATGTCACAATAATAATTAATTACTCGAAAGTAGGGCAAAGCAATCATTTAATCGACAAATTACATGATTGCCTTTTTGTGTGTGCAGAAGACGTATAAATCGTAGCCTCCCTGTCGAGTGGAAATATACTCGCGATGAAAATAAAATTAGATGAGATGGTCGGAAGATGGGAGAATAAGACCGCCAATCATGTGGTAGAATGACTTGAGGAGAAGACGAGACGCTTCCGACAAAATTGGAATACGAACAATAACAATAAAATAGAAAACACATGCTATATTTTCCTCCTCCGAGAATGCTGCTCCAATCTATCTCGTCCTACAGCTAATATGAGTGTGTATAGCCGTCGGTTGACAATACGACGCTGATAGGCGCAAACTTCGGACGTTTTTATGACGCATGGTCCATACAGACATAACTAAACCATTCTTTTCGGAGACCAAATTGATGATGGGCTCCATACAATAGTAATTGCATACGATTGAAATCAGTTTTAGACCGTGGCAGGTGTGTCGATCGGAAGGGTTTATTAAGGAGGAAGGGGGAGGGGGGGGGGGGGGGGGAAATATTGCTCTTTTCGTTTCCAAGGAAATGGTTGGCAGAATGAATGTACAGATATTTGGTGGGGGATTTTAAACACAAGTTTATTGTTTAAATGTTTAAATGTTTTTTATGCAAGCGCCGATGATCCTAAACAAGACGATCAAGTAAATGCATAGTATAATAACTTAGTAATCGGTAGGAGACAACCTCATTAACTCGGGTTTGACGTTCGTTCAGAATTTAGTTTCCCTTGTTCCCTAAAGCTATTTGCATCTGTAACAATCAAGTTGTGCTAGCCTAAACCATACTAGACAATAGGTAAATATGACATGAAAATTAGAAAAGCCCGTATCTTTTACGGTTGTTTCAATCGTAATGAAAATGACGGCACTGGAGAAGTGTTTTAAATACTGAAAACCGTAAACTATGTACTCTGTTTACAATGTGGCAAAATGTGATCGATTGTAATACGTGATCAATAAAAATGAATGAGTAAACCGAGATTAGTAAAGAAAATATGTTTAGTTAGAACAGCCCCCGAGTATCTAAGCAGATCACTCAGCATTGTGCAATCGTGATATTTGGAAAACGGCATCATCAACACGCAATGCATTGTTGAAATAGACTTTGAGAGGGGTGAGGGGGAGGGAGGAGAGGTTAGCTGTTAGAGCTCGAATCAGCTGGCATTGGAAAACAAATAGAAAAGATCACCAACATCAAATCGGAAACATGGTTTTGCTTCAATGAAGGGGTGTTTTGTAAGGAGGCCAACAGATACATGTATGTGGGTCAAGCTGGAATCATCTGCCATGAGAAGAATGCAATTTAAAACATGAATACACAATTACATCACAAATGTGTATTTTTAATTGGAAACCGGTTTTGAGAAGGAGGTAACCAACACACTGTACAGATCATTTGATCATTAGTTTAAAATTAGAATAATAAATTTGGCACAATCAACCTAAACACAGTTTTAATTAAGAGTGAG
Organism: Isoperla grammatica; assembly: GCA_945910005.1. Classification (NCBI taxonomy): domain Eukaryota; kingdom Metazoa; phylum Arthropoda; class Insecta; order Plecoptera; family Perlodidae; genus Isoperla; species Isoperla grammatica. The sequence continues at coordinate 28,655,933 of OX246739.1, forward strand.
CATCAAGGATGATTATGTCAATGCGGTGATTAAAAGAAGGAGAGGGGGGGGGGGAGGAATGAAATAAAACTATAAATAACGAGGCATATTTGCTATCGTTAGTTATCTCTCAGGCGGTGGACCGTGGATTGAGCAGGGTGGTCCAGTGTATGGGTGGCTGTGGCGGCTCACCGGTGAGGCAAGTGAGGATGAGCCTCACTAAGGAATCTGTCATGTTTTCATGTTATGTTACTATTGGATTGGCATAGACTGACGAAATCAGATTTTCTATTATCTAACCCTTTTATTCTACGCGATGAATTTATATATATAGCCCCTACCTTACATGGCACCCAATGCTTGCAACCTCTATACAGCAAAAGCCTTCCCACTTCCCAATTCCGACCGAGTAGTCTAGGTAGTGAGGCAAGTGAGGATGAGTCTCACTAAGGAATCTGTCATGTTTTCATGTTATATGTTACTATTGGCATTGACTGACGAAATCAGATTTTCCATTGTGTAACCCTTTTATTCTACGCGATGAATTTATATATAATTATAGCCCCTACCCTCCATGGCACCCAATGCTTGCAACTTCTCTACAGCATAAGCCTTCCCACTTCCCAATTCCGACAGGAGTAGTCTAGGTGCAATTACTCACGCGTACGTATCGAGACGAGTGTGAGATGACCGCTATCTTTAAATCGAAGCCAGTCAGCAATGAAGTGTGATGACTGATGAGTGACTATCTCACACTTGCATCATCCACGCCTCAGGCAAAACACGCAGCACAAAAAACAAACAAATTATCTACAAAGACATAGTAGGAATGAGCAATTAACTATGATCGGTAGTAGACGTGCTTAGTAAAGAACGAGGCCGCGAGACATCGTCATTAATTAGTAATTACCAGGTATTGTTTTATTAAATAATTGCTCGCTGCTGGATGATTGGGCTTACTTGAGAATGTCAGTTAGAGATGTGTGATCGCTCACTTATACAACCAGCAGCTCTAACGAGGTTTTTCACGTTGCTTGATGTTGCTTCATTGAACATTAATTTAAAATGGGAAAATATAATTAGTTAATTACAGGTAACTTTTATTGAGCGAATCAGCCGATGATTAGATATGTTGGGGTTGGGTTACAAAATTTAATTTGTGTTTAAGTTACAGCAACATGGCGCGCTCAAGTTGAAACAACTTTCTCTATGTTAACACACACAAATTTCCAAATTTGTCGGGACATTTTTTAATTTATCCAGTTTTTTATTTGTCTTTGGAAGTCCGCCTAGGGTAACAGGCCACTTTTCGATAGGAAGACTTTAGAACAATCCTTCAATCAGGATCAGGATTGCCTTTTTTTTTAGCAAGAATTGAACCAGTGACCGGACAGAATTAATGTTTGGTATACCAGCACTAAGCCTATAGTAGTAATACCAATGATTACTGGTAATACTTTGTTAAATAAAGACTCGCCCTTATTGAAGATCATGCCAACATGACATTGAATAACAGAAAATTTAACAAATAATAAACAAAATACGAAAAGTAGAATGTTGGTATAAAATTTATAATGGTGGTACCGATTTTAGTAACAAGACGATTTTTTTGTAAAATTTGAGGTACGGTTGAAAGTAGTGAATATTTTATTTACTGTTTACTAAGAAAGAAAAAAACGAAGCGATGCTGAAATAAGTACCAACTCCAGTTAACAATAACTGATTTTCTGTGAGGGACTTTGTGTGTGTGGCGGGGGGGGGGGGGGGGGGGGGAATAATTTATTTAGTCAGAGACTGAGAAAATTTATATTTCTAACCAAACATCTCATTTCTTAAGATGATGCGTATTTTTTAAATAAAATTGTTTGGTAATTTGTGATTTTTATCTTTATTCGTGTATTTTTAATTCTAAGCACTGCAGCTGTTATATGCAATTTAACAATCATAACCCCTCGCCTTCTTGGTTGTGCATAAATCATGTATTAGACCAATATGACCATTTGGCGTCACGTGAAAATGATGACATGCAGTTGATATATTGATAAATATATCAACTTATCTGTGTTTTGCTTCAGACAGACATAGACAAACGCAAATCAAAGCAATCCAATGACATGATCGAATTTGTTTTTACTTAAAACTCAAATCAACGAGTCATAGAACATGATTGGATTGGTTTTACTTTTTAGTTTCTTTGAGCTGTCTGTCCACAGCGACCGAACAACCACACATGAGTAGAACAAAAACAATTACATTTACGTACCTAGCCCGAGGGTTTCAACTGTCAATATCCAGTTAAAACATGTTTGTATCGTTCTCATTAAGGTATGCTGAGTGCCTGATAGCCTACAGCGTACAGTACTAACTACTCGTCAGCATTCGCTACCTTTTTTAAACTTTTACTATATTTGTATAATAGGCAAGTTAAAAGTCTTCCATGTTGATTGTGATGCCAATTTCTGATGACTTGATACTGATAATAGAATTGACAATGACTTACAAAATGGACTTTATGGAATAATGTTTTTGGACACATATTCTTTTTATAATCAACCCTAATGCTGCTGCTACTTAATAAATAATAAATACATAAAAAAAATAGTCTGTCAAAGTGTGTCATAGTGTGTGTCATATAGAGCCAGCCAGGTTCCTGCAGTGGAGGCCCGATGAGCTCCCAATGTTTAGTTTGCCAAGAGCGGTGATTTGTTCCCAGATCATGCTATAAACATCCTATTTTTGGTTTGGAAAAAATTAAGACAAGTATTTTTTATAAGTAACATAAATATATAAAAAATAATTACCAAGCTAGTAATATAATAAAACCGCTGTTACTTTCTGTCGGTCACACTTTGACGGTGATTCGTAAAATATGTCATTGATCAATGATCATTGATTGAACGTCGGCAGAAGTGAAGGAGTCCTCATTTCCGTTTCAAAACGAATTGCCCCCCCCCCCCCCCCCCACCACCCCCACCCCCGTGGCGAGTAGGCATCGAGTTTTAGGACCGGGAGGTGTTTCCGGGCTGCGTCAATCACGCTCGCTCCTGCCTGAAAGGTCGCGCAGTTGAAATGGATCTCAATAACCAATCAATACCTCGTTGTTATTAGCATCGACTAGCTTAGCTCATCGGCAGAGGAGGCTCGTTATAGAAGCGATTAGAGCGTAAGAGAGGTAATCCAATTTGGAATGGTAGTATGAAATATGTTGTATCTTGGCGAGAAATATTTTTGAAAAAAAAATAATAACCGATCTTCAGCATGTTTACGTTAAAACCTACCCATATCAAAAACATCAAAAACAGAGTGAGGGACACCTCTTCGTCTACGTCAAATAATTAAAATAATCCCACAATTCTTTTATTTTTGCATTTTTTATTTTAAAATTAAATAATGTCAAACACATTATAAATGCATTACATTTAAATAATAATGTGTTATTTGTAGTAGGATTCAGTATGTCGATTTTGGATTTCAACGACCTGACGTCACGCGCGCTGCTCGCGGCGATTTAGTGTACCTTGGCTCCGCGTAGCGCCGTGCGATGATCACGAAGACCAGGCCTGCCTGTTGACGTCTCAATTCGGACAGACTCTGGGAGGAGCGCAAGAAATAATAATTGGTTTCGAACATCGCAAACCGCCATGCAATAACCCCCTCCCCCCCTACACCCGCCGCCCGCCCCCCCACGTACACCACTTTCGGTTTCGTAGTGTATAATCACGTCGGTACCAAACAATGTCTAAATCAAGACAACTCACGATCTAGCTGGAGGTAGGAAATTCTGGGCGGACAGAAAAAGTAAGACCGAAATTTGTTCACTATGATTTTGCATTATGGTGGTCGGTGGACCACATCACTGCATTAAAATGAAATGAATCGATTTCATGGATATGGCCCACGGAAGTGATGCACATATGTCTGTGTGTGGGGGGGGGGGGGGGGGGGTGAGCGAGAGTGGGAGGAGTGGAGAGGGGATAGGAAAAGACACATGGAGCAAGGCAACGACATCTATTGAGTAGTTTACGAACCTGTTATGCAATTTTAGAATTGTAACTAATCATCCCATTTTATGTGGATAACAACCCCATGCACTAAATACATTCAACATGCATCGTTTCAAATCAAAGAGCCCCATGAAAGCATGAAAGCAAGCATATACCTCGATGGAGAGAACTTGTGTTAATACCTTTTTTTAATTGAAGCGTGGGTTTTATCATCATAACCATGGTATACATTTTATAATTAAAAAATTGCGTTTAGTTTAGCCCGTAGGCCTGTATTTTAAAACAGCGAGATTACCATTGAGTCCCAGTATCCCTTGGCGTTCTGTGCTTGATCGAAACCCATTCCCTCCTCGCTCCTACATTGCAACGCACGGGCGACCCATCCTGGGGCTTTTAATTAATCTTTTGCAACAAATTGGTTGGTATATAACCCTTGCTCACATGCTAAGAAATACAAGATCAAAATATGTTTTTCCGAAAGAATTGATTTACCGCCCTTACCATCATCTTCAACACCACAGCCCACAGCTCTTCACCATGCATCATCACCAGTGTTGATAATATACACTATTTAGTATGGGAGGCTGCATAGCTTTTTTCCCCCAAATCTAACTCAGTCGTGTTTTAGCATGAAAAAAAATAATACATTTAAGTTCTTAAATGCGACGCAAATTTTCCATAACTGCATCATCGTAAACTTGTGACATAAAAACACACTCGTCATGTATTCCTTACGGACTTGGCACACTTAAAGTAAAAAAAGTGGTCTTGGAAAGGCTCGTGACCTATTGACATACAGGGTGATCTCAAATAGCGATGCAGTCACAGAGCCTCCCTAATCGTGCGTTGCCAGTTAATAATGAAAGGGAAGAGAATTCAAATAACCGTCATTCTGGGATCATAACTGTTCATTGGACTTAAGTCCGTAACTGGTAGTGTAATAATATTAAACTTCGATAAGTGGAGTAACAGCGTAAATAGTCCTGTTTTTCTTTCTATAACGGCTACAATGCTAGATCTACAACCAAGTCCAAATTGGGGTTTCGTAAGGACAAATATTTTTAATCGTTACGGTCGTTGTGTAAAAATATTTGAAAGTCGGAACCCAGTATTTAGTTCTTACAAAACCACAATCCGGGTATTTATAACTTTTGAAATTTTGTGTATGGTTCTCAAGATAATAAATGTGGATTGTATAGCTATGCTATCCTCTCGCCTTGGAAGTAAATATTAACGCTCATCCTTCAACGCGCCCCACACAGATTTTTCTTGGAAATAGAGGGTTATTTCGTGTGTGGCAGAACATATTGGGGTAGAAATGTGTTTATTTCTCAGCTCAGCACAAAACACACTTGGAATAAAATACAGTTCTTGGCTTGAGTCGAGTGGTGGCAATGACGGCTGTATATACTAGAAACAATGTGGTGGGTGGCAACGACAGAGATAACAGATCCTCGCGTGCGTTCGTTCGTTTGTGACACGTGCGTGGCCCTGTCCCGCGATGAGGGGCGGAAAACTCGTAAACAACACCTTCAAAGAAAACACCCACTCATATCGTGCGTGCGTGCGAAAACATACAATGAGCAAATTATAATACAAGATCTTAGGGGATGTGCTTTGGTTGCAGATTCTATCAGTGAATGTCAAGTGTATTCAAAAGAAAAGAATTTTAAAAGGATTAGAAACAAAACACTGAAAAAATACATCTAGAGAAAGGTTTAAAAGTGCTCACATGTTCTACGTTTATTACAACTGACACTGACCTAATAATTGGACGATAAGAAGACAATCATACTAATTAGTTAACAGTTATAGTAATGATTTTAATAATAACGACCGTCAACGATTATAATTTCCATGTGGCTCCGGTAGTTATAAATTACCCGTGCGTAGAGAGGGATCCTCTGTAAACTTCAGTCAATATTAATAAGAGGCAGAATAATAAAACAAATCCATTAAATAATATTATTTTATTGACTAGACGTTTACATGGAGTAGTGGCCTCAGGCCCGGCTTAAGGGTAAAATCTCGTGTACGCGGGAAGTGAAAATGCCGCCTATAATATGTTATATTTACCCTGACAATAGCATGTTGATAATCACCTATTTTAAAGATGAGATAACAAAAAACTTTAAAAGGCTTTTGTATTATTTTGCTAAGGAAACCTGCTCGGAGATAATTCATGCCCTAATTGAGAGGAATAACTGGATAGAATGGACACGGGAAGTTTGAGCGGACTCATCCCTTAGCATCCACCCTAACGATGGTAGAAAATATTGGCAAAACTTGATTATGATTCCCAGTGGTGGGTATTGAACCAGCGATCTCCTGAACCAGAGTCTCGCGCGTTACACATTTATGTTTGAAAAATTTGGTGCGAAGGAAACAACAACTATGCATGTGCAACCACAGTGCAACTATTTATGTGTCATCAGCGAGTTAATTTATGAACTACTTGAAGGGGTTGGTCTGCTTTTTCAACTGGTTGTGTTACTTTAATATTTTACTTGGCAAGCACAATTAGTATTATGCTCCTTTAGAAGAAGTTATTGAATTCTGTGTAATACATTAAAAAAAAACTATCAAATATGTACGTAATAATAATATTTAAGACATAATTATGCCAGGCTATAGTTTGGATTGATACACGTTACATAATTTGTATTTGTATATGCCTACAAAACACCTCTAAAACATATACTGTCTTAAATTACCTTATGTGGCTTGTACAACTTTACAAGAAAAATGTGATTTTCCGATAAATGTTATGAAAGTTACTGAGGCATACCCTGCTTTCTAAAAGACGTTGCAAGGCAAAAGGCACCATCCTGGCTCACCCTCCCCGAGTACACCACTGGACAATACCTATATTACGAGTATTCAGGAGGCCGTCATCCCGAATGTCTGCCATCTCCGTCCCGTCATCCTGGCCCTCGAGATCGTGCTCCGCGTCGGCGTCAACGTGAGAATCATGTTTATCGGCGCCCCCTCCCCCCCCCCCCCCCCCCCCTCCAACGACCAAAAATTTTGACATTGCGTACTCTTTAAAATAAGAGCTTCTTCTGTCCGAGCTTTCTTTTTTTTGCCGTCTCCCATCACGCAGGTTTTTTACGTTTTCTATCCATGTATTCACTTCTTAAATTGAAGAAAATCACATCCTACTTGAGCAAAGAAACAACAGAATGCAATAGTAATGACTGAATAGCACAGGTTGCGGGTCTTGGAAACACGTGTATGTCGCCTGATATGTATGTACAAATTTGCCGCCTGTTAGTTATACCTGCACCCCATGGAACATATCAACACTTCAATAAAGCGAAGGATGAATGGAGAATGAGTGTTGAGTAAAGCCGTCGTATTTAGAAAAAGTCACGTACTTCGTTAATAGCCTCATTGGACCAAACAACAGTCTCCAAGCCTCCAAGGTGTATATAAGGGATGTTGTACAATAAAACTTGTAATAAGTTATTGGCACGCTCTTTGCTAAAACCCGTCATGCAAAATGTGTTTTTACCTTGTAACTTTAAAATGTTCTATTCAATCCTTGTTTTAAATTATTTTTTTAAATAGGCGGGACTTCTCCGAAGTGCCGCCTATGCAATTGTGCCGCCGTACGCGGTCGCGTACGTCGCTTACGCCTAAAGCCGGCCCTGAGTGGCCTTATTCTGTAGGAATCCCTGCTTTAGCTTTACCTCTTCAAATTTGGATAGTTGGGAAAGAAGTTGCAGCATTCGTCTTGTGAATGATAAAAACCCTGACAAAATCTTCAGTTAGGATTGGCGGTGACCGGTATCAAACCGGCGACCTCCCGGGTTAAAGTGTCCTGTGTTACTGCTGAGCCACCTGTATAGATGAGATACAGGCTAGTATATTACTGTTGCGTCTAGAGGCGAAGGGCGTTGGTTCTATTACCAGACAGAGGTAATTGCATGGGTTTTTGTATTCATTCCTATCTTCGTCACATTGCTACCATATACATAATGCATTCTATCATACTTTGTATGTACCCTCGCTAGTATGTACGTTGTTCACCATTCATTATTATTTTTATGATCAGTGTTGCGACTAGATAATTTATCTTGTATCGAGTTAAGATAATGATAATTTTCTAAAATAGTTGTATCTAGATAAGTCAAAAGATAAAGTTCAAAAATATATCTAGTAAAAGTTAAAAATAATTTTGATCATTTGGTTCAGATAAAGGATAATAATTAGAGTATACAAATGTGTTTCTGGAAGAAATGTGTTCCCCGACAACAGCAATATTGTCAACAATAATATTCTCCATACTAATTAATGCATATTGGCAAACTATTTTTTTGCCACAATTTAAAAAATATAAAAATAATTAATTATTTAAAAATTCACAAATTTTGATGTAGAACTTTGACAGGTTCTCCGACCAGCAAGAACGATGGATGCATAGCGTACAAAAACAAGTGATTTCCGCTTATTTTGTCCTCGAAATGAATAACCTAAATTCTAAATTAACATCAAGTACCGAATTTGAGGATCGCTTAAGTTAATAATTAAAACTAATTATTGTGTTTAATTGTTGACACAGTGGGGATAGTAAGGTATTTTTGCGCTGTCGCTGGAGGCCAATATGGTTTGGAGCTGCCTGTACTACAAGGGATGGTGAGTACTTTGCGGAAGAAAAGCATGGTTGACATTTATATATGGTCTCTAATTAACAACAACCACAACAACTTCGTTTGAGGTTTGGTTTTACACCTGTGTAACTTGAAATGGAAAATACTATAGCTCAGTGAAACACTGATTGTGGCGAGTGAAATCAGTAGTACCACGTTGTAGTCAAGTCATGTCATGTCACTAACAACAAGGTTATGTCTGTTGCGCTGAACTTCATAACACTGTTATTGAGAGCAGGCTTCACAAACTCCGGTTGGGACTCCCTTACAAAAAGTGCTACCTATTTCTGAACGAAAAGTGTGAAAATTATAGGAAAATTGGAAAACTTTCTACGGGTTCAGAAGAAGAAATTGGATCACATTTAAAGAAAAGTTTGTTGGAAAGCAAAGAAATTTTGTTTGTCGTGACGTGACGAGGCTGTCTGCGTAGATGTTTCCGTGTGAGGTTGGGGCGTTGTGCGTGCACGCACACACGCACACACGCACACACGCACACACGCACACACGCACACACGCACACACGCACACACGCACACACGCACACACGCACACACGCACACACGCACACACGCACACACGCACAACCGCACACACGCACACACGCACACATGCACTCGTGGCACAGCGGCCGGCTTGGTTACGAAGCTTGTGTTTCGTGGTAATTATACTGTAGCTACTTCTTTTATTTGTGTTGATACGTTTCACCCCATAACAATTATTATTTTGTGGTATTATTGGAATATATTTATACATTCCCACAAATTAAATTGTATATCTATAAAAACTGTGTTATCATAACCATAATTTAATTTACCATGCTATTGGTGTTTTAATAATTTTGGTTAGTTAAACACACAATTAAATCTAATTCCACATAAAAAACATTATTTGCAATGATGGTATTGGGGGATTCAACTCACAAATGAAAAAATATCAAAAAGAAGATAATATTTGTTAGAATATACGCTATCGTAGTAACAACTAACAATTGTCCTTCAGTTCAATTTCCGGTCACATGAGGGGTGTGGAGGAGATCCAACCACAATTAAATAACAATGCTTTTATGTTAAAGCTCATCTCAAATGTTGTTCACCTGTTTGAGTGTTTCACAGTTCGCAAGTAGATAACACATAATTTACACACATTTTGCACCATACAAAGATGTAGCCTACTGAGCTATCTGCATAGTTTTTCTTTTCCACGTATACAACTGTAATCCACATAATATGTGCACAACTTGATATCATCAAGCTGTAATAAACTCTCTTTAACAATGGATTATTAACATAATGTTATTGTTAGGCAACAATGAAGATTTTGTTAACAAACTAATAAAGCCTGTTTGGAATGCATAAAATGTCGAACGATGATATTTCGGTTGAAAGTTCTTCTCAAATCCAGATTTGAAATGCTACGCTTATTTTATAAGAATCTTCGAACTCAGAACAGTACTAAAGTCCGCCAACCCCTAGCGGAGATTCGGTAACCTGTAGTTCGACGAGCCCCCGCCAGGGGATTAACAGACCTTTAGATACCGTCTGTTTCCATGCGAGGGATTTGAATGACGTTTAACCCTCTTAACGGGGCGAGGCTGATGATCACGTGAGATCGCAGCGCCCCCTACCCTTATACCGTTACTGTGACTGTGGCAAGCTGATAACAAGAACAATGGTGGGTTTAAAGACCATCCATATTGAGGAACGCCAAAGCACCTCCGTTGGTTAGTTACTTTTCTGGATTGTCATCGATTGCAGAGGATTTGCCATGGCAGGCGCAGACTTGGTGACGAGCGCGTTAGGGATTTATTAACGCATTCTCTGCGTATTACGGATTTTATCAGGATAATAAAAAAATAATTCCGAGTTTTATAAGCACATCAGTATGCAATTTATCTCTTGAACAGTAACTTGTGTATTTATAACGTTTACGTTAACGAATACGCCGATGCCATCCCGTGGCGTATGGAGTCTTTTGAGCTTTAGAGTTACGTGTTTTCTGTTCTCATCTGCGCAATTTTACACTTCTGAAATGTTACATCATACATGATGATTGTCTAACTGAAATATAAATAAATTTTCAGTTACGTGTACATGTTGATTCAATAGTTGTTAAATGATTTTCAAACATGTTGCAAATGTTCTTTTTTGGGGTTTTGAAAACAAAGCGTAACACATATTAACCGTAATTATATCTTCTAGTTAGTGTGTGAGATGTTTTAAATGTACACGTATTGGTGTCTAAATATTTTGTACATCTTTATGACCTATACACAATTTTAGTTATAATGTATTTTAACATATTAATATGTATTCACAGACGACAACACCAAATGCTAAACGTAACAGCAATGCAAAACGTCTTCCCAAACCAATTACAAACCGATCGCCGTACATAACCAGACCGAGTGGTGTACAACTATTTTACACTCAACGGTGTAGCCTAACTATAGCACCTATTATTAGTGGAAGTGGAACGAATCTTTGTTGAAACTACGATAAGAGCGGGTAACGGAAAGAGACAACAATGCGGTACTAAAAAGGCAACAATGGAGTTTCTCGAGTATGTAAGAGCTCAGTGTGTAATGCTAGGGTGGTAAAGTGATCATTTCACATAGAAGTGTATACGTGTTGTAAGTGTAGTGTGTAATATTACAAATGGGTGTTGCGGTTGAGAGAATGCAAATAAGTGTGAATGTGATAGAGGAGTTTGCAGGAAGAAGTGTATTTGTATTGTATTGTCTTTATTTAGTAGCTTATGTAGCCAGTTATACAGTATTGAACAATTAATACATAAAATTCCCTAAAAAAGGGACAGAAGACACATTAATAATTAAAAAAATAACAAAATAACAAAATGAAAGGCCATGCCCATTGCATGGTACAATGCATATACTACAAAAATTATAGTACCGTAACTAACATTAAATTAATTTTAAAAATATACCAGTATAATATATCACGCTGTTCTCTTACCCAGCTCGTACATTTGTGCTTGAACATTTCAGGATTTTTTGCCAGCTTAATACTAAAAGGAAGTTTATCAAACATAATGGCCCCTGAGTTGAAAATAGAGCTAAGCCATTTTTTACTGTTACAATTAATACGAAAAACTTTTCCCTCCTTGGCATATCTAGTGTTACAGTTATGAACTAGGGAGACATTAGTTAACTTATTATCCATATATCCAGGCATTAGACCATTTTTTACCTTAAAAATAAACACTAATACAACAGTATGCAATGTTTTAAGTGGGAGAAAGGGTGGAAGAGAGTAGGGTTGAGACGCTGGAAATTGCACAAGTAGTAAATACGAAGTGTACAGTTATGAGTGGGTATAAGAGAAGAGGTTGAGCGAAGCGTATGAGTTCATAGGGATTGTCAAGTGCCCTTCGATCAGCCAGTCTTGAGTGAAGTGGCAATAAACGAAAGTTATCGGCGAGCAAATAAAATCAATGGGTTTTGTTCCGCTGAATCAATAGCATTTCTTGTGTGTGTCGTAGAATAACGCTGAGGCTTCGGCTGACGTTGACATACGACATAGGTGACAAGCCACGGCCATCTGTACCGGGTGAAATAACAAGACTTTTTACGAGCCTAGCACTATTAATCAAACACAAGAGTCAAAGTCAAACTAGCGCCAAGTCAGTGTTCAATAGCTCGTTGGCATATATTTATTGTTCTCCTTCTTTTCAATACGGACAGGGAAGACTTTGTGCTCCTCATATTATTATTAGAACGGTTATAGTAAAAGTGTTTTGTAGGAATTTATATCAGCATTCGCCTTATGAGTTCTGACTGAAGAATCCACGGTAAAAACTTTCTGTCAGCGCAAATCAAACCCACCAACGAAATAGTTATGTTGAAATTACAGAACCATACAGTTAACATAATATTATTATGTATAATATTTCCTAACATTTACCAAACATGTAAAAGGGTTTGGTATAAAAGAGCACAGCTCCAAACACAGTCATAAAGTGACTGCCAATCGATAAGAAGTAGGTATAGTAATAAACAAATGTATAAAAGATTACAGTAGTTGGTACTTTGCAGAAAGTAAAAGGCACATTCAAAAAATAATCAGGCAGGTAACAACAAATATAGAAACAAATTACAAAATTAAATATCAAGTAAAACAAAACCGAACAATGTAAGCGGAAATAAAATAGTGAATACAAAATATACACAAATGATAATACATGTAAATAAATAAGCGAGGAATGATTTAATCGAAAGGTGTTTAAAAAAAGTAGAGGATGAAAATATGAATATGATAAGAGTGTTTGTGAAAGGTGGTGTAGAATGCAATTTCTAAAGCGATACATGTTATGGTCGGTATTGGGTTCCTCCACCAACCTGATCACTGGTCCTATCCCTATAGCAGCTGGAAGACGAGGCTTCCAAATCCACCCTCGAAACAACAGAAAAATAGATTAAACCGATAATTGATTTCCATAGTTTCGATTTCTATGCCTTGTATTCGATTCGAATGAAGCTGAGCGTGAAATAGCGGATTTAGATTTTGCACATTGGCGGATATCCTCGCCTGGACGTTAGAATGTGCAATGCTGCAGCGCTGGAGCCAATTCCAGCTGTTTCGATCTCGATGTGCGAATACGAGCGCTTGGCGCTTCGACTTCATTTCACACTATACGAAACCGTTGATATTCTGATCCTGAATCCTGAAACCTTACTCCGTACCAACATCAGGGACGGAAAGAGGCCACGACTACCTACAGTGTATCTCACCTTAACATTGCAGTACCATTCCCCGTTGCACGACATTCCCCGACCATTCGGTCGCGCGGTGAGTGCAGCAATGACTCATAAAGTATACCCGTTATCGATCTACAGTAAAATATTAAGAAGAAACATTTTAAAAACATTTTATTTGGTTTTTCTTGAGTAGCTGATTGTGTGTATTTTAAATGTGTTACTTTAGATAATCACCGTTTCAATATAGGTGACATCTTGACAGGTAGGCCTATTTATGCACTCACCGCGCGGCCGGATTGGTGAGGGTAGGCCCGTGGCGTGCAAGGGCGCTGCAAGGTTAACTTGAAATACACTGTATAGTATGTACACCACGATGCCACATCAGAAATGTACACACTCACGATAAGTGAGTGCGTGAATCGGAAAACGCCCACCGTAGGAGAGAGGTACATGTGTCGATGTGAGCACTGAGAAGGGGTAGAGTTAGACAGTGACTCGGGGGATGAGGAGGGGAGTAGGAGACAAATGCAGTTAGCGCGCGGAAACAGAACGAGTAGGATTGAAACTGGCGCGAACAGGCAGGAAATGTTTTTGAGATGTCCACTTATTGATACCAGCCTTGTCACAGGACCTTTTTTTTTTTACATGAAAACAAATTTTTCTCGAAATAAATTTTTTATTAAAATCTAAAATGGCGGACTAAGGCCCGGTATTATAACGCCCGGCTAAACGTTTAGCACTGGGCTAACTTGTTTTTTCCTATGAAACCACGCTTAGTATTGGCACAGACAATCTGTGGTATTGGTGGTTGCCATGGAGAAAACGAGTTAGCGGTGGGCTAAATATTTAGCCGGGCGTTATAATACTGGGCCTGAGTTTAATGCACCTCATTATCACGGATAACAATAATACAATATATTGTAGGCTACTTAATGTATGTATGTATGCATGTATGTATGTATGTATGTATGTATGTATGTATGTATGTATGTATGTATGTATGTATGTATGTATGTATGTATGTATGTATGTATGTATGTATGTATGTATGTATGTATGTATGTATGTATGTATGTATGTATGTATGTATGTATGTATGTATGTATGTATGTATGTATGTATGTATGTATGTATGTATGTATATGTATGTATGTATGTATGTATGTATGTATGTATGTATGTATGTATGTATGTATGTATGTATGTATGTATGTATGTATGTATGTATGTATGTATGTATGTATGTATGTATGTATGTATGTATGTATGTATGTATGTATGTATGTATGTATGTATGTATGTATGTATGTATGTATGTATGTATGTATGTATGTATGTTTATTGTTTCCAATGGACATATACATGGTATATATATAGGAGTTGTCAATATTTTACATAAAAAAGCTTAAAACTAGATAGTAATTAATTATATATACATAATAATAAGATGGAAATTAGAATGTGAGCATCTATTCAAAAAGGTACAGTAATTGCAATAAAATGACAAGAACTGACAGTATGGTATTGATTATGATTTATGATGTGTCTCAGCACAGGTCTCAGCATTCATTACTTTGGAGGTGCCGGTTGGATTTCGGCATGAGGTCTCCTCAGTCTAAAGATAGAGTATTTAAAACAGATATTGGTAATTCTTTCCACGCTAACCAAACACCCTGATACCGCCTTCACAGGCCAGGCCAACTGATGTGCGCCCGGGAGCAACAATTCCCACGGAAGCTTTTACTTTTTCTCCTTCGCTTCTTTCACCCGTAATTAGTTTTTGAATCTTCGGTCTAGAGCGTTTGTGTTGTCACACTTATGACTCTGATGAACGACTCTTACTGTTTTTATATATAGTGTTTGGGCCAGCCCCATGCACGGCCACAGCTTTTACCTACAGCCACTCTTCATTGGCACTTCCCTTCCACACTATCACCCGTAAGGGATGACCCTACTGCATCTCCTCGCCTCTAAAAGCCTTTTATAAACCACCTCCGTAGTTCTGGTTGATAAATCTCTTTACCACACCCCCCTTTCTCAGACACCTGGCCGGAAAACAAACTCTCTTCTCTCTTCCCACAACTCCCAATTGCGAGTTTTGTCTACGGGTTATAGGACTTTACAGGGTAATAAAACTTCTGTTCTCATAACCTCACAAAAACAAACAATTTTGGAAAAGCTTTAATGTCCTCCGCGCGCTTACACTTATTCCGACCTTATGCAAATGCATGCACAATAAAAGTAAATGGAAAGAGTTGAGTTGTGATTTGTTGTCGTCGGCTTTGCGTACATATTCTAATTTGTACGAACGCGAGTTGTTCATTGTGATGCAAATATATGTACACCAATCTAAACAGAAACAGTTGCGACGTAAAGAATTGTCTTAATAAACCCAGATCGTGACAGGGGCCACACGCATTATATTCTAAATGAGATGGATTCTTTAGTGCGGTGACTGGTGCTCGCAAAGAGGAGGGCTCTCGTACATATATTTCACCATTCCTTTATTTGAGTTTGTTCTTATTCCGTATGACTGATTCATAGAAATAACTATAGTGGTTTAGCTTTACTTTGGTTTCCAGCATGATTTGAAAGTATCCCCCCAAACCTCATTTCTTATTCACCCAATTCGTTCTTGTGTGTAAGTCCCTAATTATTTGCTTCTTATTCTTCTTATCATCATCCTTTTCTTCTTCTTTTTATGTTTGTGTTACATAACGTTTTTGTAATGAAATTGTGCTATTCGAGTTCACGTAACAGATAAGTCATATAAGAAATATTGGAAAACATTTTATGATATGTAGCTCTATAATGCCCAAGTCCAGCACAATATCGTTTTAATAGATTGTTTCAGAATGAAGGCTAGATCATTTTGATGGGGCCGGGATACAAGATTATGTGTGCGTGATAAAATAATTTATGAACTTGAAAACCTCACCATACAATAATTAGCAACTGCTTCAAGTTGTGCTCGGTGGACAGTGGACACGTGACAGCATTAGGATGATGGGCGACCACAAACATCGGGGTTCAAACTTCAAACCCACATCCCTTAGTGCCATGTGGCGCGGACACCGGGCAATGGGGTTACTACATCATACGTATAGCCTATACATCGCATCGTATTACTCATGTGGCATTATCATCGATTTACCCTTTTTTTATTATGATATAACCATGTTGTATTATTTACCAAAAGTCGCCGTTCGCGGTTGCTCATGCGGTTCGTTCTCCTTCTTTTTCTTTTTCTTCGTCTTCGTCTTCGTCTTTGTTTCGAAGGAAGTATAGAACGTATGTAAAGTTAACGTTAAGAGAGACATCTTGTATGTATATACAGTGTACGGATTATTTCACATTAGGTTATAGAGTTCGTATTTTATAATATTATAAATTTGGAACACATCCTCAAAATGAATGGGAATACATTACTTCCGCCTTTGAAGTATTCTTGAAAAACAAATCTCGTCCAAAGTAATTTGGCGAAATTTTAAGCCAAGCTTTCCATTATGGCAATACCGAACATATAAACTCCTATCAAAGTGTAAGGTTATCATAAATTATGAATAAAAAAAAAAATGGGAATCATTTTACTGACATTCGAGGCAAGGCGTCTTCATGAACCCCAAGTAGCGACGCAGTGCTTGAGGTTAGGGTTATCTATTATTCAGTTCGATTGGTCTCTTCCTTAACCCTCTACGGCAGCCCCATTTTCCCATTATAGCTCACCGTCTAATCTCCCCCCCTCCCCCCTCCCCCAAGAGACGTATCACTAACGTTGCTGCTAGTCTACCTTCCGGGGTCTCAACAAGGATGGTTACATAATTCACAAAACTCGTTAACAATACTCCCTAGGAAACAAATGAAAGCCACGGAGAGGAGGAAAAGTACCCGACGCGTCTGGAAATATGGAAACCGCGAATGTCTTGTAATGTTGTATGTGGATCATAAGCCTGTCAAAATGTATAGCGAGTATTAGCAAAACACTCTCAGAACTCTCAGCTTGCTGCAGGTTGTGTATAATCACACTAAGTTGCACACACACGTGTCTCTGGGCAACGCACTGTTTATACTCTTGATGATGACGATTCGATTATCTGATGGCTTGACGTCTCTTATTGCAATCATACAAACAATGCGTTATGCGGGATTCGAACCCAATTCTCTAGGTGGCAAACGCTAGGACCTGCGCTCCAGACGCATGAATCACTGCGAACGGCTGTGAGGATTGGAGATGTGCGTTTCTTTCGTACTGAGGATTCTTCACGAAGACTGACAAGACTAAAAATGAGCTAGACCGCACATACAAAAGATATTAACCATGAGTTACTATCTGTGTAAATGTCTGCGTTATTGTGTTTTGCGTATCTTTCTTATGCGAATCCACATATCCAGCCTATAGTGACCGATCTTTACGACATATTCTCTCTCTCTCTCTCTCTCTCTCTCTCTCTCTCTCTCTCTCTCTCTCTCTCTCTCTCTCGCTCTCTCTCTCTCTCTCTCTCTCTCTCTCTCTCTCTCTCTCTCTCTCTCTCTCTCTCTCTCTCTCTCTCTCTCTCTCTCTCTCTCTCTCTCTCTCTCTCTCTCGCTCTCTCGCTGTTGTTGAAGTTAAAACTTTTTTAAGCATCCCCTACATCGCGATTCCATTAGTTAATTCCGAGTACTATAGTTTCGATAGAAGGAAGAGATATTTAGTTCGTATATACATATTCATGAAAGTTTCGTGCGAGTAAACGACCAAAGTAACTCCATTTATTTGTAGGCCTCCATTGTACAGGGACGGTACTGTTCACCCTCTGAAAGACAATTCCCAACAAATACGATCATTAAAAATGCAAATGCAGCTTCAGTAGTCCTTAAGGTTTCTAAAAAGTTGTACGAACAACCACACTTGATGGGATGGTGGAATCGTTTGCTACACACAACACACTCACTCGCGAGGGGAGATGATAAGGAAGGAGAATACCCCGACGTACGAACGTTCTTGAGATTGCGTAGGTAGGTCTATATTCCAAGATTCCGCCCTGCACATCGCTAACAGAGCATCTAAACAATGCAGTTTATTCATTTAAATGTTAATTTTTATAATAATACATAATGGTTCTACTGTATAGTATCTTAAATTATTAACTGAAATAAATACATTAAAAACAAACAAAAATAATAATATTGGTGCATCAAAATAAGAACAATGAATTCCTTTACACAATTTCCATGCTGTAGTTGGATTTAGGGCTCCAGAACGAGTTTCTACTTTATTTTGGGTACATAGCGGTTTTGTCTGTAACCCAAACCGCCTACTTATCTGTCTTTAGCGTGGAATGGCCAAGGGAAGGGGAAGGTATTTTGCTTTTGATAAAATTCACAGTTCAATGTTACGACGATGATTGTATGTATAAAATGTATAACTTACATAAAATAAACTCATCACATAAGATAATTTCAGATTTTTTGAAATGACGTACCGGTACAGTAAGTACTATTTACGACTCACAACCATTTCAAACAGTTTTTTTTTTTTTTTTTTTTTTACTGATGTATAAGAAAACGACTTGGAAAATAAACAAATAGACAAATCGAAAAGGGGAAAATATTTTCACGATTGAATTAATCGTAATGCTCGTTAGGCGTTATAAAGCATGGATACCACTTATTATAACAAACAAGAGAAATACAACACTCTTTTAGTTTGTTATAACAACAGATACGTTCTCAAGTTATATAGTATTTAGTGCGGTATAAAACACATCAATTGGATCTCGATTTCACTTTCTACAGATGGAAATACGTAGTACAAGCTTGTTCTCGGGTCGGGGTTTTCAGTTTTTCGTTTTTATACCATCCCTTCGGATTTACGTTATTATAATTACCGGTATTTAATAATTGCTGTAAAAAGTAACGATCTAATGATATTTGCGTTATCATTTGTAGCATGGATTCCCACTGGAAATCAGCGAACACGATATAGGCGCTCATAAATCAATGGCGATATCCGTCAATAAAAAGCGAGACCGCTCTGTAGTGTGTTGAAATGTAATTTACAATGTTTTAGGGTTAGGCTCGTTAGTGGGAATGACAAGTCACGCCATGTTTGTCAGACTACTAAAAACACAAACCTCACACGTACCGTACGGATACTGTATTCACATTGGAGACATTATTTATTCTGAACAACAAACGCGTGCAACGCTGTTCAAATAAATATCGTTAGAATATTTTTATGAAAAAATTCATTATCCTCCAGAGGATGACATAATAATTATATAACTTAGTTATATAATTAGTTAGGCTATAACTTAGTCGAGTACCTAACATTCAATACTGTCTAGACGTAGTAAAACCAATATGAAAGATCAATAACTTGTTAATGTATTTGCACATGGTGAACATACGCGTATAGTATGGATACATGATAATAATATATTTATAATTGATACGTTTGCTACAAGAAAGTACTTAGACACAAAACTGTAAACTTGAAACACGTGAGAGAGATTGATTATTTGTATGGTAGTAATTCATTTTTTTTTTTTTTTAGTTTACAACATTGGCGTAGCACTAATACTTTTCGGTCCAAAGTAGATTCGGTACAATGTAGATTCTGTGCAAAGTAGAAGAGGTGCAAAGGGTTTTCGGTGTCAAGACGCCGACCCAGTAGATTATGTCCAAAGAGAGTTTCTGTCCGACTCTCTGTCCCACTCTTCTAATATTTTCGGTCCAAAGTAGATTCGGTGAAAAGTAGATTCGGTGCAAAATAGATTCGGTACAAAGTAGATTCGGTACAATGTAGATTCAGTGCAAAGTAGATTCGGTACAATGTAGATTCTGTGCAGAGTAGATTCGGTACAATATAGATTCTGTGCAAAGTAGATTCGGTGCAAAGGGTTTTCGGTGAAAAGACCCCGACCCTTATGTTATAACTCGCAATGTTTCAATTGGGGTATTATTTCATTCACAGTAGTAAACTTATCAATTCGTGCTCACTTTCTAAATTGTGTAACTAAAATCGTACTATTTTGAGGGATTTTCGAATTTCCCGGTGTTCTATATACTTCTTAGGGTGGATTTACCCCAATATTTCTAAGGTTAAATACTTTTAAAACATTATGTACCCTCTTCATAAATCATTATCTCGATCAGTAGCACAGAGGGGTGGATACGGCGCCCCTCCCCCCAACCCCTCACAAAGAAATACCAAATTCCAATAATAGACAACGTTGATTGAGAGTTAGCCACAAAATAATTATTATCCCTACTGTAATTATATTTTTAAAGTTATTTTCCGTACAATTATATCAATGTGGACTAGCTGACAGTTTGTCACCTTTGACGCTGTCATAGCCAGTCAGTTTTGGTAATTTATTCACTCAATCCAGCCAGCTTACGTATTTAATAAGTTCAGCATACCGCCCTCATAGCTCTCATACAGCGGTCGGCATCAATAATCATCGTAAATACGTTTGAAGAAATCTGACAACTTGTTTAGTGTCAGTAGTAAACAACACGAGAGTACAAAAACTGTTCTTTTCACGCATGATTTGGAATTCCATTGTTCTCCATGAAGTTGACCTCCATTACAGTTCGCCGGCCGGCCAAAGAAAGAAAGACCACTACTTTGTGAATAAAGTGTCTCGATTAACAGAGACCGGAGCGAAAGAGTCTCTTCGAAAAAGTGCCTCTCACTTTTTTGTGGGTTTTGTCGCGCACAGTCAAACTGCTGGAACGATTTGGATGATTGGTGGGAACGTGTTATATAATGAAGAAATTTATCGAGTCGCCATTTTGAAAGTCGAAATAATTGTCCATATTAGTCATAGTTTCAAGATAGTTTTACAGATTTCATCATTTTGTGAATAATACTATTCTTTGCTAAATTACTGAGAAAAAGTTATGTCATTTCTTCACTCATTACTCTATGAAGGTGTTTATTCATTCTGAAAGTAATGATATTACTTCCCATTTCCACTGGAAAAGAGACAACTGACGAAATTACTTTCGTAGTTATTTTTGCGTTGTTTGAATATTGTGTTGTGCTTGAAAAAATTATGATTTTTGTTGCTTTACCTTTACGTCTCAATTATTTTGAAATAAACGCAGGCAATTCTGTTGAACACAATTCTGTACTTTATATAAATACCATACTACATTTTCACTTAGTGTTTTCGAAGTAAGAAATGTATGTACTATGAAGCATACTTTTATGTGGAAACCACAAGTTATCATTAATTTTCGTAAAGAAAAGTAACGCGTTAGTAACTTGAATAACACGCCACGCTGTTACAACGTTCCCACCAACGTCAACGTCACTGAAAAAGTAATTTTGTTACTGCAACGTGTTCCGTTGCGATTCTACCCATGACTGAATATAATGCACGAAGCAGCACATTCATGAATACTTTCAATAGGGAATGCAAGTGCGCCAAAAAGTAACTACTTCCGGTTCAAACTCATATTTAGGTCCATAAGATTAGCATGGGCGCTGAAGTTTGAACGTGTATGCCATATTTCCTGTTCAAACAGTTAGTTTCAAAGTTATGCCGTTGTGAACACTGATTGTTCATAATATACTCTAAATTTTTGTGAATTTAAAAGAGTGACACTTTTTAAATTATTTGGTGTTATCGAAACTTCTGCAAACCGAGTCGGCGTTGCCACATAGTGCACATCACAGCCTTTTCCGTGACAAGATCAAGTAGCAGTAAAAGGCTGCGGACCGGGATTTATTCAACATGGAGGACCCGTGCTTCTTCAGATTTAAAATAATTAATTGAAACATTTAGTACACGTGTGTTCCAAATTGAAGGCTAAATTTATATATAAAGACTTAGCAAAAACGTATTACAATCATTTCCCGTTTGAAATACTTTTAATTTCCCGCGAAGTTATAGGTTAGGTTAGCCCCGCCTACCGCAGGCTTCTTGAAAATGTCAACAGCAGACAGCTGACACTTCGAGGTCTCACGTTTGGTTGCAGTTTGGATCGAGCAAGTAATTGAGGGGCAACGAAGAGTGTTCCGATAATAGCTGGATCTTCCAAACTACTCTTACAATAAGCTTTTACGAAATTATTACTTTCCATTCACAAAGTGTGTGCCAAACTCGAGGTTGGTTAGGT
Organism: Isoperla grammatica; assembly: GCA_945910005.1. NCBI lineage: Eukaryota > Metazoa > Arthropoda > Insecta > Plecoptera > Perlodidae > Isoperla > Isoperla grammatica. The sequence goes on from OX246739.1 coordinate 28,678,393, forward strand.
TAGCTCTAGGACCCTAGTCATCTGCTCATAGGCCTAGGCCTACCTGCCCGTGGTTCGATTTGTCCTTGGTGTCAAATTCCGTCAGGAAGACAAGTGTGTTTATGCGCTATATTGGCATATGTCGAAAATTAGCTGGGAAGTGGTTTCCTAACCATTATAGGGCTACATTATTCAGGTTTATCACAGCCTTTAGCTCTTGACTTTTCAACCACTAGCTAGCTGACAGATGACATTGCCTGTGTGTTGCAAGAAGCACCTAATTTAGTTATTTTATTTGAACTTTAATTTAAATGCATTTTCTACTGAGGCTCCGATTTTATAGTCATATTTATTCAACAATATTATTTTAAGACAAATTCATCAATAAAAACAAAGGCTAACAGACAGCTACGGACGACCTACCCTTGTCTGTCTGCATATTATCGTACTCTAAAGGCATAGGGAACACATATTACTCTTAGTAATCTCTTAGTAATGTTTTCAGTGTCATTGTCTCTTGATATCGGTAATAGGTGTTCATAAATAATATAACAAGCTAAATCAGTCGAACACGAGCGTCAGATAAACCCCTACGTGAAATTAACTTCTGTCAAACATCTATCTATCAAACACGAAACGGCAATAAAGACAACTGACCATCAACTGACGAAGAAACACGTCAAGTATCCTAGCAACACACAGAATGTCAGTGCGAAGTAAACATTGCGAACGCCACCTATATGTGCCGTGAAGGCTGTGCGATACGCTTGGCAACATCGTACAGCCATCGCCCGCCCTTCTTCGTACATTGTTGTCTAACTTCGTGCTAGCGCTAGCTTCAGCATAGCTCGGCTGGCTCAATTTGCGTAGATGTTGCAAGCAGCATTGTGTAGACATTCGGATAACTTGCTACAGTTTAAATTGTATCAAATACTGGATCTTACAAAAATTATCATAAAGAAACAAATAATTCACGGTAAGTCCGATACCCTTATTATTGGGTAATATAACATAGGGAATAAATGGGAGCATATTCTAGGCCAACATTTCTATTTTACATGTTATTTTCCTATCCCGTGAAAACAAGCTTGAACCGGAAGTAGTTACTTTTTGGCGCACTTGCATTCCCTATTCAATCCAATCCTTTTGTTCGCCATCTTGCAAGAATGCATTTCAATTTCATGTCACAGCTTGTAACCACCGATGTTTTATCAAAAGACTGGGTTTACCACTCTTTAAAAACCAAAACGTGGCCAATTCTTAGTTCTTTAGTCTTACCATGTCCAATAAATCATTAAAACTTCACGGTTCACTGAATTGTTCATAGACGTTTTAAAAGCGCTTTTATAAAAAAAAATTGAACAAAATCCAGCATTTAATAACGTTAATGCTTCAAATTCCCGGTTGGTGTTAGCACAGAGGTGTTAGTGTAGTGCGTTACTATAGCCATGGAAGTGTAGAGGCTCGAGTCTCTTTGAATAGGCAAATGCAAGCACGATATATTACAAACAATGGAACAAAACAGAATAAACATCCGTGTTCATAAAAAGCATCACGAAAATAAAACCTTTAAACAAAGTTTTAAACAATACGAGCTGCAAACAAAACTACTAAAAAGACATTGACTTAGTTGATGGAAGGAGATAGATAGTGTTTTTCCGTCAGCGTTAGCGTCAGTGACTAGTTTGTGCATTAGTTTAATTGCATAGCTAAAGAGTTTTCGATATCTGTTTTTGTTACACGAGTGATATAGTTATCTCGCTCATTTGCGTGTTACTCACGGATGAGTGTTTTGTTTCCGACGTACGCGTCTGTTCGAAAGTAGTTAGATGATTAATCATTAGACCAACAGGTTAGGTGCCAGACCGGCTACTTCAGCAAGTGGGAGACCTGCAGTGGTGTAGTCAGTAGAGGGGTTGGGGAGGGCGAATGCCCCTGCACCCCATACGCACGGTTTACCCCAAGTCTGCTCTAGCCTGGAATTAATAGGGGCGCCCGTTGTTCCCAAGTTAAAGGTTCATGGTTATTTCGTATATAGAAAACTAGGAGTGTGTAGGGGACGACTATGAAAATACCTGTATAAAACAAGTAAATATTCGAACTTTCAGCAAAACACACATCATCGTTAACATTTCATATAAACTTAATGAAGTGCACACACATATATGTATATATTATGCAAATTGTTATCAGTTTGAAGTTTGAACTGCAATGACCCTGCACAATAGTCAGAATAATATATCATAACATTGAGTTTTATCTAGAATCGGCAACAGCTGCTGCATCATTGTACCCTAAAATTTGTAATGTTTTTTTTTTCTTTTTTATAAACACTTGCAATTAGTAGTAATCGTCTCCCCCCAAAAAATATGTACTTCCCCCACCCTCCCACAGACACACACACAGACACAAACAAATCCTGTATACGCCACTGGAGACTTACAATTTCCAGTCGTAGTTGGGTTAACATCCACCTTCTCGGTGAAGTTCTACGTTCTGTGCCGTGTACAGGTACAATGGGCGTCATAGCTCACAACCAATCAGACTAATGACTAATGAGTATACCTAACCCTTGTCTACCTCACCCGAAATACAGTTAGGAATCATCCAACGTCTGCGAGCATCTAACCGAATGGCGCTATCCACAGGGGTAGGAACTTTAATAATAAATATCAATTAAGAACCAACGGAAATAAATTCCTAAAGTTAAGTATCTCGGAGGCGTTTTGTCATTGACGCCGCCAAGGAGTTTTCCTTGCGAAGTTGTTACGCCAATCAGAAGGTCCCTGGAGACAGTTTTATCATTCTACCCTTTCTCCAAGAAGAACGCAATCGTACCAGCTCCCAACCCCACAGTAATTAAAAATGCACTTGACTTCCACCGGGGGTGGGTTGAGACACCACCTTCACACTCGCCCTGCTTTATTTATGGATTTCCCGTCCTTTTGCTCTAACTTGTAGTTTCATTTTAATTATAATTCCTTTCTTGGTTCACGTTTTAAGTGCTCTTGATTTATTTTCCCAATTATCACTACGGCTCTTGTAAACGTATTTCTTTGTGCAACAATAAAAATAATTACGCTCACTGTTCGTTTGACAATTAATTTCTTTCTTCTTCCATTCAAGCGTTCTTTGAGAAAGCGTTAACTCTTGTTAACTAATAAGCATTGCAATTTACAAGATTGTTAAGAAATTTTAACACAAAAGATACTGATTAACATTATTTCTTCATCTTTGAGAATCATAACATAATATATACTATTATGAAACAACTATTTGTGTATTGCAGGTATACTGCATAATACACTTATAAGAGTAAAGGAGATGTATACCTATTTAAATTGATAAAATCGTAAAATAAGGAGTTTCTTGAATCATATTAAAAGTTAGAACTGCCAAACTCTGCGCTCTGCCAAGAACAAATACGATACTCATTGTCATTGACATTGATGCAATATAATGGCAATCTGTAATTAAAAGATAGAACTTGTTTTATACAGTTTATAAAGTTTTGAAGCGGACTCTGAACAAGTGTTTGTCTGCTATATCTATTGAACCACGAAAATTTAGTGATAAGTTTTTGGAAATGTATCTGGAATAGGTTAGTTTAGAGGTAAATATATTATATATATAAAAAAACGTAACAAACCCCAAAACGTAACTTGTTACGTTCCAATTTGATTCGAAATTCGATTGTGTGACACTTTTTGGTAGAAAAAATTATTTCTAGCATTTCTATAAACTCAATACATGTTTAGGGCTACTTTAACGATGTCAACATATGTATTCTATTTTGCTTTCAGGACTTACACGTGAACCGTAGCGATGTTTTGTTACCTTACTTCACGACGAGCGCTCTAAGATCTGGTTTCTACCAAGACCGAGTTGTTTAAACTTTGATGTCGGCACACAGATGGGAAAATTGAAATCTTTGAATAGAAAATAGTACACAAACATACTATTATTATAACATTTATTGTACTTCATTTTCTATACATTTTGTCACAGTTTTTAGTCAACTGGTCGACCAACATCAGCCAGAATTTGTCGAAAATGTAAGATTGGGATTTTATGACCGAGATGTTTATCTTTCATCCGTATCCTAGCATGTCGATGAGTTATCGCAAAGACCATAAGTCACTCATACCTCTAATAAAGCCGTAGAGTTGACTCACTGGTACCACGCGAGACTCTGATTCGGGAGGTCACCGGTTCGATACTGGCCACCATCAAACTGATAACTGAAGGTTTTACCAAGGTTTTCTCAGTCAGATGACGAATGATGTGGTCGTTTCTCTTAAAATTACCCTTGGACGTTCCATTCCAACTATCATCACACAGCTCACACTATAGCTTGTAATATATCTGGTTTCCTCCTTACCGTAATAACGAAGAATACCTTTTTCAACGAATGATAGTTGTTTATTTACTTTAGTTTTTACACAATAAATAATTATGATTTAGCATTACTTAATAATTGCCGTAGCAAGTTCTCTTACCGAGGACCGTAGACCCCTCTCTCTCTCCTTGTTCACCGCCAACTACCTACCTACCGCCCCCTGGCCACACACCGCCCTCTGGCCACACACCGGCCCGTGTAGTGTCCGCAGCTTCCACGGGCCTGTGTTCCTCCCGCCTCCTCCAACCCTTGCTCTGGGGTGAGAGCGGAGGACGCTACATTACAAGCTATAGCTATAGTCGACTGAAAAACGAACAGTTATTATTCTCAGTCAGGTTTTCATACGAAAAATTCAAATCTTCCTATTTGATTGATTTTTTTATTTTTTTTTAAATTTATGATTGATATTAATTATTGTCACTGATAATGAACGTATACGTTATTCCACTGATTGCTACGAACGCCGAACGTACATAACATGAAATCACTAAGCCAAGCTGTGAAGTAGGAACCAGTCATCAATTATCTGACATTTCAAACTGAAAGACGTAATCGATGGTCCTCATATTCCCAGCTGGATGATGTCGCGAAACGTATTCTCCATTAAACGGCAGAAAAGCGTTTTCTTCAAACGTCGCTCACTCTTGGAATGAACTTCCTTTGCACCCGAGTATTTTTTCAATAAAAGAAAATATTCCATCCGCGAAGCGTTGCCAGATAAATCATTTATAAATTGCACTTTTTCGCTCCCTCCAACAGACAAGGACAAAATCTTTAATAAATCTTCATTATCTGCAATAATAGGAACAGAAGGGGAGATTCTGAAGGCTTTGCGAGGGAATGTCCCAAAAGATTGGAAAGATATCTCTTGAGATTTCCTGCTAATACTCATCTACACAAATGCGATTTTTGCCCTTGGAAGTTTGACGCAAGTTCGTATTGAAGTGTGAAATGGGGGATTTAAAAATCGTTAGCAACACTAATAGTAATATCCATGAACTACTTTAGGAATTATTATAGCTCGAAACAAGATTAGTCAAGGATCTCTATGTGGACTTTGGATAAAATAAAAATCAATATATACCTCAGTTTAAAAACAGAGAATATATAAGGGGTCGATGTTAAATTACATCTTTTGTACCCATGAAAACTATAATGCATTAATGAATTCCTATCTTATTTTATTTGTTATTGTTTGTACTATAGTTGTTTGTAAACTGACTAAAAACCAAATAAATACGTATACGGGTATGATATATATATATAGTCTGGTTACCGAATGAAATGCGTTACGTAATTTTTGGTTAAGTATTTCCGGTTGACTGTGTGTTCGTACTTCGTACGCCACACAACCAAACAAAGATGGCTTCTCTCAGGAACGAAGAACATAACCTAGAACCACGCCTATGCTAAGCCTATTTGTGTACACTTGCCTTCACTAAACATTAGAGATTTTGTTGCCAGACTTACCCTTACGTGTGAGTTTTGTTTTTTTTATCCAGTTGATGTTGAAATATGTAGACATACACACTAGAATATCAGATATACGAATAGACCATATCAACATTGAGCACGAGGGTGGGCTCCGCTACAGGCTAACGTCCGGTCCTGGGACTACTTTCACGGGGAAAATTCAGTGTTGACTTTTGACAAAAACAAATTTCACTTGGCGTTTAAAACCATGTTTCGTTTAGCGTGGTTTAGAACTAACTAAAAATTTAAAAATTGTGAAATGAGATATAATACAATATACAAAATACAATGCTTTCGGAAACACCAAGTTTTAAGGAAACTTGTTGAATGGAAAATTATTAATTATATGGTTCTAATATTGCAACGTTGGTTACATTGATTGGTTGCAGCAATCCGACAACTTCACAGAGCCGGATTTCGATGTTAAACGACCGTTTGCGTGTATCTGGCGGTGGCGGGTATGTTAAGTGGTCAGCCTAACTATTACACAACGATATTCTTTTGGTAACCAGACTTTACCATGGTAAGATGTTTCTATTTTTAGCCAAGAATTTCATTTGTATCAACTATATTTCCACGAAATATTTCAACTATTTTGCTGTACTGTAAGTGAGATAGCGTAGCTGATGTGTGACGCGCCGAGTAACACGTCACGGCTGTTGTACATTATAGACGTGCGTATCAGTATCGCCATCGGTATCACCTTTCACAGCAAGGCTCAAACTACCTTCCCGGTTCCGTGTCTTTGTTTAGAACTTGGAGAATGGGTTGAGGGGATCAGAGCACGAAGAGGGTGGGATGATACCTTCGCCTAATTGCGAGTTGCGACGACCAGACGACAACATTGAACACTTGCACAAAAACCGCCGACTGTGAAATGCAGATAAATGATTCGGGGGAAAGTCAACCGTGTCAAGAAGAGGAGAGGCTCTTCAAGTTGGGGGAGAAAATCAAGAAAAATGTCTCTGCGCTATTGAGGTTTTTTCGTTGTATAATCTTTGAACTCCTGCAAGTTCATATTAGAATTCTGTAGACCTTTTAAGCTTCAATAATATATAATCTGCCGAAGAAAACAGTAGATCTGTAGAATATCAATAATTGAAGAACAATGGCGGATGAGCGGGGTTCGGAGGAGAAGGAAGCGACGTCTTTATTACTATTTAGTTGACTTGGCAGCTGTCGTAGGGATGTCAGCCTGGGGTTGTGTACGAATACCCGCTGAGACTTATATAACTACTTTTATTACCCTCTCAGCAAACAAAGATGAATCTCCTCAAGTAATTCTGAATTTCTTCCCGATTTTTGGAATTTATTACATTTTTGGTTTCAATAACTACAAGACGACCATCATTACGGCACCTTCAGGACTCGTTCCTGTTAGTTAGGCGTGGCCATCTCACGAATAAATCGTTTCCAGACACTTCTGTACCGACTACGCATATTATTGCGGCTATCCGCATTTATATATTGTTTGATGTTGTTTTTTTGAGCACGCGGCTGCATAAAATCTTGTACAGTTTCCATTTACCAAATATATAAATAAATATACATTCATACACATGCCCTCCTGTCATTCATACTTCCTAGATGCCTCCTCTTTCAGAATCGTTCGACTTCCATTGATCTACCGTTAGGCTTTCCTAGTTCCTTCACAAACATATCCTGATACGAAATGATCTCTCAAATAACGGGGGCGTGGTGACCGAAATCGATTAGGGGTAAAATGGTTCTGCGTTCCTGGTTCAATTCAAATGCTGCCATGCCAAGTAGTGTTTTTCATCTGCATACATGGTCGCAATGCCTGAATTACCATTTGCCAAAAAATTTGAGACAGAAATCATGTACTCATCAAATGATGAATAAAGAATGTGAATATGATTATGAAAAGCCCGATTAATCATCATCGTCATTTGCAATTTGTGTATGTGGCCTATACCCCAAATACAAAATTTTAAATATTTTTTACATAGTAGGCATATTTAGTTCTTACGAATCCAAATTGAGACTAGTTTTCACTTTTTCTATGTGGTGCAGTGTTGTTGAAATACGACTTAAACCGGAAGTGTAAAAGTGAAGTCTAAGAGGCGCCCACGGAATCAAACACTCCCGAGTCACTTCCGAGCGGGTTTGATCCACACAAACGGAATGCCACGCGTCAAATCGACTATCATAAAAAACATTTGCTCGGCGATCAGTGCATAAGCTTTATCACAATTGCCTGACTTTATTCTACGATGGCCGCAATTAATAGTCTACTTCATTTGTGTCCACATATTATAAAATATTTTGAGGCGTGTGTGTGTGCACTTGTGCACATATATACACGAAACACGATGTACGGTATATATACGATACGATACAATTTGATACGATACGATACGATTAGATACGATACGATACGATACGATACGATACGATACGATACGATACGATACGATACGATACGATACGATACGATACGATACGATACGATACGATACGATATACACGATGTGGATATACACGAGCCACCCTTGTTGAGGACTACGTTATCGTTTTATATTGAATTGATTTATTTTAATTTTAATAAGCAACATTTATTGTGTGTTACGTTCTTACATTACGTGTTATACTATAAGTTATGTATTTTCAAGAACGTATCAGTTTGCTGGTGGGGACTGTACATATATGATACAGTAGATATCTGTAATTAGCAAGACATTTCCAATATGCATTATTCAGACTTCATAGAGTAGAGAACTTCTTGTTTGTCTTCTTTTCTGAAAACAAACCAACTTCCCGATCATTACAATAATTACACCCTTTAATTAATTCTTGGCTTATGGGAGCGGACTGACTCACGATTTATCAAAGCAAGCGATGCCAGTCCGAAGTTTGAAGTTTATATTGACTCTTCCGGTTGCCCTAGTAACCGGACATCGGACGATTTATTAGTACAAAGTGTAGTGGTCAAGCCAAGACTCTCATGAAAACAGGACCGTTCTATTTTTATTGGCATGCATATACACAGTATAGTAGTAAAGGCGGACCCTGGTGCATTTCAAGTTTGAGATGTTGCACTATGAAGCAACACAAAGAAAAGTGCCGGTTATACAAAATCACTCAATTGAAATTGAAATATATGAGTATGTAATTTGCACCAGCAACTTTTAGATATGAAAGTGAGTAAAATCTACAAAACAATAATTTAATGAATTAACGCGTATCTATGAAAAGTGTGAAAAATGAAAACGCATTCATTTACGAGTTAATAAAGATTAATATGAATATCAATAAGATTACGGTAGTTATTACGATTTTGGTATGGCGGCGATTCAGTTTGTGTTTTTGGATTTGTAATCGTTAAATATACGGTACATATATATTTATTTTACATATTTTACGGTTCTCTAACTTACAATTCACTGTATTTTTTATAAACCTCCTACCAATACAAGCGTACAAAATTCTACCCTTCCACCATATTGTAAAAGATGAAATTCAAACTATTAAAAGTAATGTTAGCGCACACATTATTCAGCGAATATTTAGAAATAAAAATATTACGCATGCAACGTGCAGGGCCGATAGGAAATAGAACGATTGTCCATCGATAATCTCGTGAAAAATTATCCCGATGTTTTTGCTGTGGAAGTTTACGCACGTTTATCAAACGTGTAAACAGTGACACTGACATGACATTAAAAAAGTATTAACTGGGATTCGAAGTAATACAACCGCAATCAATTCTTGTTTATCTAGCTGTAAACCTGTGGTGCAGGCAAGGGCTGGGAAGGGGGGGGGGGGTACTTTTGGGACGAAGATCTCCACCACCTGCCCATCACAAGGAAACTTCGCAGTCTAATCGTCTATCTATATAATGGTTTTAGTGATATCCTCACATCCACGTGTATATATAATTATAACAAAAATAAGAGGTATTGGTGCAAAGTGACGACAATCATGGCAGAAGGGGGAATGCCAAAGTATAGTATCTGCGTGGGTAGTAACTAGTAAGGGGTCTGGGTCAAAAAATATTGTGTGGGGTATTACTAATGTACAAACACCTCCTGGCTAGGAATTATATGCGTAAATAATATAGACGCATTATTTGTTAACGTTACGAGATAAAGTCACTTGATATGACATGAGATGAGATGGGCATCTAGATGTGGGCATTAAGCCATCCCCGACGGGGATATCTTTCAGTAAAACAGCCAGGAAAGAAAATACAGGGGGGGGGGGGGATCACCCCATCAATGCGCACCCTGGTAGTAAAAACAATGACTAACAACAGTGTAGTAGAGTGCAAATATTTTTAGTTTGACACAGTTCGAAGCTCCACCCCTAGTTATAAGTCGTCTTCTTCGGGTGTGTTAGTGCCCGCGAAGTGTGTGGCGCGAAAAGGCCTCCGACAGCTTGAGTTCCCGTCGTTTCCCTTGTAGTGTCTCGTCGACCCCAACTTTAAACGAGAAATTGTATGCAGCTGAGCTTAGCAACTACTTGTTTCATTTTATATTGGCTATGTTATGTAGCCTGAGGCTTGCTCCAAGTTAAATGTCGCCATATTGAAACCGCGGGAAGTAAGAGCTTTTTTTTATATTTCAAGAACGCATGAGAATATTGAGAAAGTGAAAAATTCGCCTCAGAACTTAAAACTGTACGAACAAGATTTATGTTTAGTTATTATTTTCATTGTTAATGTTGTTAATTTTTTAATTGTTAATTTTGACGAAAGTTAATTAAAAGAAGTAACAACTGTATTTCATACATGTAAAAGTATGACTTCTTACGAATCATTACGCGTAGCCCATTTGACACATTTTCAATGTTGTGTGGCGTTCTTGGTATTACAAAAAAAACACCAGTGTTGTGAGGTTTCAATAGTAGCAGTAGTCTTTAGTCTTTCCCTTTTTAATAGAAAAATTTAAAATTTATTTGCATGATAGTGGCACATTGATAATGATTAAAGAACAATAGTGGGCAAGCCCACAAACTACGAGTTTCAATTAAAACACACCAGATCCACTCTAGGAGAAACCTAAAAAAAAAAAATTCTGCAGTCTGATCTGGACCTATCTAAAAATAGGGTGGGGGCTATCTAGTAAAATCTTGCATGCACCAGGCAATCTCAGAGGTTACCCACACCATTGATTGTGTGGGCCAAACTTTTGACCACTTCTATTGTAAACAAAATAGTGTCAATGTATTCAAATAGGTATCCCCATTGCACAAAATAGATGTGTTTAGGAAGCATTTTATAATTATACGTGGGCATTTCAGTGTGCTCAGAATTAAATATTTATCATAATATATTCACAAAAAATAGAACATTCACTTTTAGGAAGATACCGGTAGTTCATTTTTGGATGCAAACTTAAATTTTGACTTCTAAATTTCAAGTGTACTTTTTTTATAAAAATACTTATTAGGGTGAACTGAACTTCATAAAATGTTATGTAACTATAATTGGCAAAACAAATGTTATAATTTGTTGTGAAACAATGATCAACCAAGACACGGTGCAAGGAGGTTGGCAGCCAGTGACATAACTACGGAGGGGAGTTCCATCTACTTTGGCAAAGCCTCTCACTGAAATAAAATCCCAGGCGAGTCAATACTATGTCAGGAGTCAGGACACAGTGCATGGAAAAAACCTGAATGTACAAGTTGCACATGACCAAGTAGGTAGGTTTTTTTTCGCGGACCACGAAAAGCGTGATAGTGAAGAGGGATGTAAGCAAAGTGTATACCTGTCGATTGACACCTTTTAAAGCATCGAAATTCGTCTGCGAAAATTGCGAAATGCCCATTTTCCAGTCATAACATCAGAATTTTTTTTTTTTTTTTTATCTTATGCCGAAAGTTTGATTTTTCAATCATTTTTCTTCCTAGCTATCCAGTAAATATGTGCTTCCTTCTCTGGCCCGCTCAGGTTATTTGGCAGGGCGTCAATGTCAGATTTAAGTGCAGCACAGCTGAGGAGATGTGCTCTGTCCTGAAAACCTAATGTACATAATTTGCAAGTTGCTGGTTCCTTTGTTATTTGAAATCGACTCAAGTGGTGCTGCAGGACATCGTGTCCTGTGGCCAGCCGAAACTGCGCTGTTGCCACTTTTCTTGACCATGATTTGTCCGGCCCTTTGAGCACCTCGTCTCGCCACAGTTTGTGGTTCGTCTTGGACTCTTGAAGTCTATCATATGATGTCTTGAGGCCCTCCTTAGCAAGGTTTTTGGCAGAGTTTAAGGAAATACTCGCCGTGTCGGGTGCAGACTTTTTCGAGCCCAGTTTGGCTAGTGCGTCAGAATTTGTATAAATTGCCAATATGACCAAGAAATCTTTATTTTTGTTTGCAACTTTTAGTATTTTCTTGTGTTAATTGATGTTTTTTTAAAGATTATTATATATGTAGATTATGTGAGTTGGAAGATCAAGACAGAGCGCACCTATTTAGATGCGCCGCCCTCAAGAAGGGCATTGACTCCCTGCCCGACTCAATGAGCAGGACAGAGAAGGAGGCAGCCTTGTATTGGATAGCAAGAAAGAAGAATGGTTGAAGAGGCCAACTCTGCACAGGAAAAAAAAAAAAAAAGATTATTATATTCTTATCTGTATAATGTGAATGTGATCATACTTAAAACTATGTTACTGTATACAAGTTGTACAATGGTTCCTTTTCAATTTTAACATGTTTCTGGTGATACTGTCAAAATCACAAAAAAAAACTTACCTAATACCGCCATAACATTGCAACTGTTAAATCCATAAGCGGCACTCAAGAAATCATAACACGATTTACAAACACCTGTACATTATTGGGTCGAGTTCATACATTGTTGAATAACTGCTTTCCTATACATTCATCTTCCACAATTTATTAAATAATACTACATGAAATGCATCATACTATTGGTAAACAGATTATTTTGGATATAATTACAAAAGAGAACAAAACAATAATTAACACGTTTGAATTTAATTCAGAAAATACATTGAAGCACTATGCCATTGGTGCATATTGTTTGGCCAATTGGTCAAACTCTACTGTCTTCTGATTGTATTCCTTGACAAATGGATGGTCTGATTGGGAGTCTTTCAACTGACTCAAGAATCTGTTTGCTACTTCTGGAGATTTTCCCAAATGGCTGGAGAGGACAATCATATTGATCAGAGTGTCTGGGTTATTGCTGTCTTTATCAAGAGCATCCTGGAGAATGGATTCAGCCTCGTCGTACTTTGTTTGGCCAATTAAACATACAGCTTGGCCATTAAGTAGCAGTGGAGTGCTACTGTATTTATCATTCATTTCTTGGAAAATGTAAAAGGCATCTTGAAGTTTCTCTCCCCCCTGCAAACACACACATTAATTTGTAAATCAATCTGTACATAAAAGTCTTTTAATAGGAAGATAAGATTCAGTAAATTCAATTCAATTTCAATTTCTAAGTATTTTATTATAATAATAAAAAATAAAAACATATAGGCCAAGTAAGAGATTAAAGAATAGATCATGTGTGCTATTTGAGCTATCTGCATATGTTTGACACTACAATGTATTGGGCATGTGTAAATGTAGAGATTAATTATGTTTTGTTAGGTATGTATAGATAAGGTAGATACACCTACTTGGATAACAAAGTTTAGTAAAATATTCCAATTGTATTGAGTACAAATAAAATATAGGCCTACCAATTTATATTTTCTTCATCTTACCATGGCAATGTTTACCCAAGCTTGGGCCAGTTGAGTTAGTGTAGCATCATCATCTTTCTCTTGCATAGCTTTCAGCTCTTTTATAGCTAAATCTACTCGGTTGATCTTTAGATAAATTTGTAAGGTTAATGCAGAGCTAAAACCCAAAGAATCAAATTAAATAACAGTTGCAGAGAGGGTAAGTAGTCAGTTAAGCTCAATCAGGACCAGTGATAGAGATTGGGAATTTTAGTAAGCAGTTCCCAGTCCAACTCCAAAGTCTCCATCCATTCATGGCATAAATATGGGTACCGGTACCTAATGAAGAAAATAATATGGCATGTCACAGACCTGTGCAGATTAGGATCTATGGTATTGTAAGTGGTCCTATCAAGAATTAGATTTTTCAATTCTTTGGCAAAACTAGCCTTTTTTTACCTCATTGGACTTGATGGATATTTTCCCAATAAAAATTAGTGTACTACTGCTTGAAAGAAGCACTGTGTACGTCTTGAATGATGAGTGAATATTATTGGTTGGTGGGGCCACTGCAAGTCAGTTCTCGTAATTGAGCCGTACACAATAAATTAGCCTATACTGTTATTTAATTATTTCAAAGAAATTTAACTGTCCCTGATTGTAGGCCTACACTTACCATTCAAGATGATCAGCCTGGTTAAGAATTCTTAATGCAGAATCATAGTTCTGTTCATTAAAATAAATCGTAGCTGCAACAATGATGAACATGTGATTACTGGCATCAACATTTCCAGAGACTTGTTCATCAAGTTTTAGGATAAGAGTATCCCTCCTTGTTGGATTGGCAAAATATTCTGCCAACATTTTCAATGGCTGCAGCTCAGATGATGATGCTCCATGAATTTCGTCAATAACTACACGGAACTTTTTTTGAGCCATGTACGCTCTGTACATAAAGATGTCTCTTTCAACTTGCATTCCTAGGCTGGTTGGCTAAAATGGTCAAAAGATTCTTATTAGAGCTACCCACCCATGCATCTACATCATCTTTCAGCAATCAGCAGTCTAACCCAATATATTATGGTGAACTAAAAATTCCCATGCAGGCTGAAGCCTGGTTTATGATTGACGGAAACGGAATCGTGGTTGGAAGTGTGTTCTGAAGACGTGAAACAAGCGTTTACGATTAAATGGTACTCGGAATATGTTCGGGTCTATTCGTCTGAAGTCGACCATTCTCGGCTTGTTGTTGTTGCTGTCAGCTGCCTTTTTGATTGGTTGGTTTGGTGTCGTCCATGTTTGTTTACTCTGCGCATGCGTACACCGTGTCAGAGACGGCAACGTGAACGCCAAAGTTGGGACTTGGCGAACTTTACCGATCGCGTTGCCGTCTCGCGTTGGCAACCCGTCAATCATAAACGCTCCGCCGTGTTAGCTATCTACCAACATTCACAATCACGTTTCCCAATTCTGTTTCCATCAATCATAAACCAGGCTTGAGTCTTTGGTAGACGTAGGCCTAGGCCCTACTTGACTCATGGAAAATTTACTCGACTAGCGTAGTAGGCCCTAGTCTATGCCTAGGCCTAGTATTAATTCATAATATTATTGTATAATTAACATCAATGAGAAAAATAGTAGAAAGCAAGCTTAACAAAGTAAGCATATATTATTACATGAAATCAAATCATGAACGTGACTGGTAAGAAAGGTTAGGTCACACACAGCAGGCCAGGCTAGGGCCTAGGCCTAGGCCAAAACGTTTGCACTCTAAATCCCAGTTCTATTCACTTCTACATTTAAAAAGAACTTACTTTTAGTTTTTGAGATTCATTTATGCATTGCTGGTAATTTCCCACGTAAAATGCGTTTTTAACATCAAATAATTCATCGACTTCACCTTGCTGACGTGCCATCTTTGACGTTTGACTTGACTTTGTTATGATGGCGACCACAGCCTTCTATGAGAAAGTCACTACGTCAAGTTTGTTCCTTAAGAACCTCCACTTACACCCGGTGTACTATATACTATACACATTTTACCACGATATTACGTTTTTGTTGGTTGCCTATGACATCTGTTATGATAATAATGTTGTTATTGATTTATCTTTTTTTAGTATTTTGTTGAAAGAACCGTGGATTGGATATTGAATACGAAAGACGATAGAATGATTCACCATGGATACACGCACCTGAACAAAATGGGTGCAACAGAGGACTACAATGTGATCAGGGCGATTGAACATGCATCCGAAACCTTCAAGAAGAAAAAGCCAAAAATGTTGATAGCTTTACGTGTTGTGATTGGTCGATGCACACTGACATCATCAGAATTTAGGCTCACGTCCTAGGTCTAGGCAGCAGATAATAATACTGTTGATCGTTTTATCTATTTTCAAGCGAACTGTCGTCATCCTGGAAAATGGATTAATAGATAAGATATACGTTGAAACAAGCGTAGGACGATCAGTGCAAAACATTTTCTAGAACTGCGTTGCAATTTAATCAAGTCCGTAAAAATATCGCCAGCCGAGCCTTCTGTCGGAAGTCATGTCTGGTTTTGACGACAACCCTTTTGGGGAACCAACAGTGGACAACCCTTTTGCGGTAAGACTGTGAAATTGTTTAAAATGTCAGCTTAATTAGCCTAGGCCTAGACTTAGCCTTCCATAAATTTTAGGTTTAATGGATTCGTTTGCTAGATTTTAGTGTAGGGGCCTACCTAGGGCCTAATTAGGCCTAGCCTAGTCTCAGGCTTGCCCTAGGCCTAGGCCTAGTAGTAGGCCTAGAAGTTTCCTTGTTATGACAGTAAAAGTAGGCTAGACCTAGGCTATCTATGAAGTTCCATTGTTCTCAGTGTTATAGTCGCCTAGGGCCTTGACTTTGACAAGTGACTCATTATCACATGATCAAGAGTAGGCCTAGGCCTAGGGTCCTAGGCCCTAGGACTATCGTAGGCCTAGGCCTAGGCCTCAGAGGCCTTTGAAACCCAAAGCCTAGGCTAGCCTAGGCCCTAGGCCAAGACCAATGTGCCTGATTTACTTCTAACATCATAATGATGCAATAGAATTGTTGGCCTAGGCCTAGGCCCTCGCCCAATAAGCAAGCCTAGGCCCTACAGATATCTGAAACCTGTTTAAATTAATAAACTTTTAAAACTTTTACCAATAACATCATTGTTAAGATTTGATATTCATCTATTCAGATTTCTAGAGTTCAGTATAATTTTAAGTATTTGAAATGTTTTCCCGCACTGCCCTGTACCACGTGATTTCCGTATAATTCAATAAAGCATACTTCCGGTTTTTCTCTACTCAACTGTGGTCGTCATTCGTGTCGTATCCTACAATTAATTACGATCCATGGAACAATCCTAATATTTAATAGGTTATGGGCCCAGGGAACGTTTTCTCTGAAGTTTAATTGTTGAGTTGAGACGAAAATGCTTCGTGTGTTTGTGTTAAAAAACTTTTTATCACGACAAAAACGCGAGTGCACATGGTGAGGTTAGGTCGCATGCCAACCACGCTAAGAGGAAGTCGAAAATGGAGTCGGATCAAGTGCCTACGGTAATAGTCCAACCGTCTGTGAACTCTCTTCCGCCCTTTGCTAAACTTAAGGGGCAAGAGAACTGGGTTGATTGGAAATATCTCATAGAGCTACACTTGGGAGGGGTGGTCATGAACAACATTTCACTTGACCATTTTCTTCTCAATGAACCACTCAACAGTCAAAAGGACATGGACAAGGCAGCGAGAAGAATCCTGAGCTTTATGATAGAACCAAGTCTCCTGCTGCATGTAAGGACAACTACAACGGCAAAACGGGCGTGGGAAAATCTGTGCCAAGTGTTTGAAGACTCTGGTGTTCACAGAAGACTTGCTCTCCTGGATCAGTTAATGGACATTAGACATGATAATTTTTCATCTTTAAATGCATATGTCATGGCTTTCACGGATGTATTTGAAAAATTGCGATCCGCCGGGAAACCTTTTGATGAGGAATCCGGAGCGTACCTAATGCTGCGCAACCTGAAACATGAGTATAAATGGCTCCGCCAACTAATCGAGCGAAGTGTCAAGAAAGAAGATGATCTAAAAATCGAGTACGTAACGAGAGAATTAACGAGGGAAGCTCAGAAAGAAGCTGCGGAACTGACGTCATCAGCGCTACGGGCGAGCAGCGGTAGTGGTCCGAACTACCCAAGAACTTCCAACGGTTCGTCGTCTAGAGGGCAGCAGCAACAGCAACCCCGAGATGGCAACAAGCAAACAACAGGAACCCAAGATGGAAACCGTCGAAACAACAGACCTTTTTGTCAAATTTGCAAAAAGCATGGACACAAGGCCAACGATTGCTGGCACAGAAAGACTGAAAATACCAATAATAATGCTGGTAATAGCAACAGTAATAATGGTAATGCTGGTAATAGCAACAGCAATAATGGTAATGCTGGCAATAGTAACAGCAATAATGGTAGGCCTAATGTTGGCAATAGCGGTAAGTCAGGCAACTCGGGCCCATCACAATGGGTACTCAAATTAGCTGCTATGCGCTCGAGTTATTCTGATGAAAGTAAGCCTAGTATAGATTGGTATATAGATTCAGGTTCATGTAATCACATGACTTACAGAAAAGATTTAATGGTAGATTATAAGATGACAGAATCTAATACTATTGAATGTGCTAGTGAGCAAACACTGCACACAGAAGGTGAAGGCAACATTGAGGTTAGGGGACAGAATGGCCTGACAGGTGTTAGGGCCACCTATGTTCCAAAGCTGACAGCAAACTTGCTATCTGTGGGAAGGATATGTAGTACAGGATATATTACTCTCTTTGACAGTGACAAATGTGGAGTGTATAGACCAGAAGACATTCAAGTAATAGGTAAACCCCTGCTTGAAGGTAAGCAATCCAATAACACTTACAAGGTGTCAATGGAAGTAGAACCTGCCAAAGCTATGAAGGCTACAAGCTCTAACTATAAGTTGTGGCATGAAAGATTTGCTCACATAGGTAATGGTAACCTAAAAAAGCTACAGGGTGGTCTAGTAAGTGGGTTAAGTCCAATAGCCGAGGAAACATTTGATGTGTGTGATGTTTGTGTCAGGGCAAAGCACACTAGAGCTCCTTTTCCAAAGAAAGGTGCAACAAGAGCCACAGAGATATTAGACTTAATTCACACAGATGTCTGTGAAATCACAGATGGTCTGTCATGGGAAGGCTACAGGTACTTTGCTACTTTCACTGATGATAAGACTAGATTCACTGTAATTGCTCTTTTAAAATCAAAAAATGAAGTCTTAGATAAGTTCAAACAATACAAAACAATGGTAGAAAATCACTTGGGGAAATCTATAAAAATAGTCCGCTCAGATAATGGTAAAGAATATTGCTCAAAAGATTTTGACGAATATCTGAAAGAAACTGGGATTGTTCGACAACTGTCTGTTGCGTATAGTCCAGAGCAAAATGGAGTGGCAGAAAGGACAAACAGGACACTCTTAAAAAAAACTAGGGCACTGTTAAAAGAATCTGGTTTGGGAAACAAATTCTGGGGAGAAGCACTAAAAACAGCTGTGTATCTAAAAAATCTATCCCCAACTGTAGCAGTAAAAGATATGGTACCGTATGAGGCATGGACTGGCACTAAGCCGAATGTAGAACACTTGAAAATTTTTGGATGTTTAGCATATGTTCATGTAAGAAAAGAAGAAAGTAAAAAACTTAAAGATAGGAGTGAGAAGTATGTTTTTGTAGGCTATGATGAGGAAAAGAAGGGATATATTTTGATTGACCCAAAGAGTCCAAAAGCTAGTATGAAAGTAGAAAGAAGCGTTATCTTTAATGAGAAATGTTTTCCTTCTCTGAATGTGGTAACAAACACGAATGAAAACGTAGAACTACCCAAAGTGGCCCCAGAGATAGAGATAAAAGTGCAGGCAAGGCAACGTGTTAACTCGGAAAGTAGTAGTAGTACAACTGAGACGCATACGTCAACTGACAACGAAAATAGATCAGAGGATGAAGTAAGTAGTGAAAGTGATGCGGATACTACGTGTTCAGAAGGTAGGAAGTCAGGGGGTGATGAAAACAAAGGAAGATTAAATTTAAGGGTTAATCCAAAGAGAAAGGAATTTGGTGATGAATTTGTCACTAGTTTTCTGGCAGCAGACGATTCAGATGATGAGCCAGAGACTAGAGATCTAGCTCTTGCAAGTTCAAAGAAAATTCTTTGGGAGGAAGCAATGAATGCAGAAATTTCATCATTAATGAAAAATAATGTTTGGACACTAGTGGATAGGCCCGCCAACAAAAATGTTGTGAAAAGTAAATGGGTGTTTAAGGTAAAAAGAGGGGCAGATGGAAGTGTAGATAGATATAAGGCACGACTTGTCGCAAAAGGGTTTTCCCAGAAATATGGGTATGATTACTATGAAACATTCTCTCCAGTGGTGAGAGCAGAAAGTTTACGAGTATTGTTATCTCTTGCAAATTGTTTAAATCTAAACATGTCACACATTGACATCTGTACAGCTTTTCTCCATGGGGAACTGGAGGAGGAAGTTTTTATGGAACAGCCTGAGGGGTTTCAGGAAGGAAATAAGGTATGTAAACTTTCTAGGGCAATCTATGGGCTTAAACAGGCCTCAAGGGCCTGGAATATAAAAATTCATAATTTCCTTGTTGAGTCTGGTTACACCAGGACTAAAAGTGATCCATGTGTTTACATTAAAAATAAAGAGAATGGTTTGTACAATATTGTCTGTATTCATGTTGATGATATTTTTGTAATGTCAAATGATAAAGATGAAGAAGAGAATTTGAAAAGGAGGTTAACAGATAATTTTGAATGCAGAGATCTTGGAGAGCTTAATCATTTTCTAGGTGTAAATCTTCAACGAGACAGAAATACTGGAAAAATTAAGTTAAGTCAGGAACACTATGTAAACAAACTTGTATCTAGGTTTCAAGTAGAGAACCTTTGTACATTCAAGACTCCTATGGAGAGTGGTGTAGACCTTTCGAGAAATGAGGGTGATAAACCTGATGTACCTTATCAAAATTTGATTGGTTCATTAATGTATCTAAGTATTTGGACCAGACCTGACATTACTCAGGCAGTAAACTATTTAAGTCAGTTCAATAATTGTTATGGACAAGAGCACTGGGACTGTGCTGTTAGAGTGTTGCGTTATGTGAAAGGTACAAAAACCAAAGGCATTAATTTTTTAAAACCAAATGATAATGTTGTAAATTCATTGATTGGTTACTGTGATGCCGATTGGGCAAGGGACAAAGTGGACAGAAAGTCATATTCAGGGTACTTGTTTCTATTAGGGGGTGGACCCATTTCATGGCGGTCCAAGAAGCAGTCATTTGTTGCTCAATCATCGGCCGAGGCGGAATATGTTTCACTATCACAAGCTTCGAATGAGGCAGTTTACCTAAGAAAACTAATCATGCAGCTTTTATCAATTAAGGATTTTTGTGTACAAATAAATTGTGACAATCAATCTGCTATATTTCTAGCAAAAAATGATGCATTTCAAGCTAGAACTAAGCAAATTGACATTTCTTGTCATGTTGTTAGAGATCTAGTTCATAAGAAGTTTATCAGTGTGAAACATCTGCGATCAGAGCTAATGATAGCAGATATCCTTACAAAGCCTTTGGCAGGACCTAAGTTCTTGCAGTTCACCTCATTAATGAAAGTCGAATAGTTGCATATCAAGGGGGTGTGTTAAGATTTGATATTCATCTATTCAGATTTCTAGAGTTCAGTATAATTTTAAGTATTTGAAATGTTTTCCCGCACTGCCCTGTACCACGTGATTTCCGTATAATTCAATAAAGCATACTTCCGGTTTTTCTCTACTCAACTGTGGTCGTCATTCGTGTCGTATCCTACAATTAATTACGATCCATGGAACAATCCTAATATTTAATAATCATGAATCATGAATCGTTAATTTGATTGAATTAGGCTATCTAGGCCAAAAAATTCTATACATTACATAATGTAATCCAAAGAATGTAAAAGAGGCTTCATTTTAAATAAAATAAATAAACAGTTGGGGCCTAGTAGTAGTAGTAGGCTAGTAGTAGTAGTAGTAGTAGTAGTAGCTCTCTTCTGCGGCTGGGCTTTATACCCCGGTGGCAGAGGCAACCCTCCCCCCAAGATGACACAAGGTTTTGAATGACTTGAAAATTGCTGGAGTACAAAAATTCAACTTATGTTGACCTAGGCAGGCTAAGCCTAGACCTAACTGCAATTCATCAAATCAAATTCAACTTATGTTGACCTAGGCAGGCTAGAACTAAACTGCAGTGCTAAATATATAGGTGTCTTCTTGTACACCACTAGGCCTATGTATCTACCGAAGCACTATTTAAATATATATATATCTTGACCCCGTTTCCAACATTAATTATCGGGTAGGAAGTGGGTTGGGAGGGGGAAAAAAATAAAAGCAGGTTACACAATACCCGGTGGGAACAAGAACAACAAGCGTGGTAAACATTGAGGTAGGGCGTAGGCCTAGGCCCACTGCACAATAAGTACAGAGCTGTTACGTGTGATACTGGTATATGTCAAGATATATGGTATAAGTATCAAGAAAGTGAAAGGAATCGTGCACAACAACAACTTAGCCTATTTAAACATGCAGCTTAACATTCTTGACCTTCTCGTGCCCATTCGCGTTCCTGGGTTATTGTGTAGCCTACTTAAACGCGTGCCTACTGTTGTTATTTAGTATTTAGGAAGGGGCGGAAAGGAGGCTTTTAATCTCGATACGCAACGCCCTTTTAATAAATCTTGACGTATGGGTTGGAAGTGGGTTGGGAGGGGGAAAGCTCTGCCACTAGCGAGGTGCGCCGCCGCAGTAGTAGGAGAAGAGTAGGTATCAAGAGTATTAGTTGCGGGTGGGCCACAGGCATGAATTGTTGTAGCAACCCGAAGCACCATCGTGAAATGGTTGGCTCGTACATAGTAACGTTAATCTGGTGGCATTGGGTGGGAACATGATGATAGGCCATAACAACTTATGATATGCCTATCCAATATTACTAGGCCTAATGGATTTTGATATCATTGGGCATCCCGATATATAGTAGCCTAGGCCTACCGTACCTAATAGTTTTAATTAAATTAGGCTATTACCAAACAGAATAAAAAAATGAAAAAGCAAAGTGAAATTCTTTAGGCCTAGCTATGTTATATAGGCCTATAGGTTCTAATACTTATTTGTACCCGAAGTACCTAGCGGGAATTATTACATACAAACAATACGTAATCACTGTTCTCAATTTGTGGAACAATAGGATCCAGCTATTCAGCAAGTGACAACGAATACCAGCAATGCTCAGAGGGGTCTTGAGGATTACAACCCGTTTGCTGACCAGGGAGCTCAGCGACCTGCTATGGTAAGGTTATAGATATTTGCACTTAGCCTAACTAACTTTTCAATTGTTTTCAACTATTTAGTGTTAAAGATTTAGTTTAAGATTTAAGGCTTAAGGAAGTCACACACTTCCCTTAGGCCAAATATAACTTAATGTCGAAGATATGTTCACGCGGAATAAGCTCTGTTGTGAATTTCGGTAGGTCCGTGGAGCTGCGAACCCTCCGCAATACCAAACCATGCCCACACAGCCAGCCATTATGCAGCCCACGTTAGAAGCAACTCCGCCTCCATATACAAAAACTGGTCAACAACAACAGCCTCAGATTACCACTGCGGAATTCCAGGTATGCCTAGTCTTACTACCACATTCATTATGCTTTGGTTGATAATAATTAATATGTTTTTGTGAGTATGGCTCTTGAAAGGGTAGTATTAATTGAATGTACACACAACCTCTAGGTACTAGGTAGGCTACCTAATCATTAGTTTCGTTCACCTGTCCTTCTTGAACCTGCTAGAAATAGCAGATATAGCAGTGCATTGCAAACCAGATTCGGAGGAGAGAGCAGAATAGCAGCTGATCACCGAAAGACAGGCAAATATATTGGTAGTGATTGCAATTCCGCGCAATAAATTGAATGGGACATGAATGCCAACATATTGAGGTACATTCTTTCGTGCTATTAAGACGGATGGATGGATGTTCACAAAATCAGAGCTAGCAATTACGTACATTAACTTAAATCTAACAATTCAAACATGTAATTTCCATCTACGGTAAAGTTCTTGATTTTCGTCAACCTTAGTCATCGCATCAATTCTATTCAATTTCCCACACCATTTTTAGGCTGCTAACTGGCTGTTTGGCTGTTAGCCACCAGGCAGTAAAGTACTGCTCTCTCTGCTTTCTGGCAGCTGCATGTTTTACAGGCGAATGAACACCCAGATAGCAGAGCAGCAAGACAGGCGAATGAGCAATGAGCCTATGATGATAGTTGTTGCTCTGTCTGCTATGAAACAGACTAGCAGGACAGGCAAACAAACATTATATAATATTCTCTGGATGTAAATAATATGCTGATAATTTATTGGGATTACTGTTATCTTATTTTCTTTATTGGTATTTAATGATGAACTTACCAGCAAGATCATTCTGCGGCAGTTGTCGGCTAATGGATTGATGATACCATAGATTTCAACTAACAAGAATATCATTTTCCTTGAAAACCATGTAGCCTACTTGGACAGTCTTCACAGGCTGTGAATCGAGGCATATTATAGATAGGTAGATGTGATGCAATAAAAATAGGAATCTTTCAATGCACAAATTGGCAAGGCTACTTTGTTGATAATGTGTCGGTTAGTGCTAGCCTTGTAGGTGTACCTTGCATCTGTTTGTTAACCAACAAGTAGGCATAACCAACCAAACCTAAAAGTTCATGGGAAAATAATACTAAGTTGTACCTAGTTAACAGGGAAGGATACCTCTAGGCCTACCGGCTGTACGTCAAAAACCACACACAATTTTATTTTTTAATTACTGTATATCACAAGAATGGGCTTCGAAATCGAAAATCTGAATCAACAGCGCACTGTAGTTTCGGAAGCCCTACACACTGAATGCTCTAAGTTGTCTCTTACATTATTTATAATCAGTCGTTTTTTTTATGAATAATTAATTTTATTTCTAAGAAATAAAAATCGAATTAATAATCAAAATAAATACGCTACGGCTAATGGTTAATATTGTATTCAGTCTGTAGGGCTTACCAAAACACAGCACAGTTCGCTGTTGATTTAGATTTTCAATTTTTTGTTGCAATCTTGAGATAAGCTATAATTAAATAATTCACATTTTCTGCAGTTTTTGACGTAGAGACTACCCTTCGCTCTTACTATGTAATTGCACACTACATTTTAAACTTAGTATATTAAGTGAGGAAAGGATCCAACAGCTTACCTTCGTGTAGTAAGATGACGGATTTGCGAGTTTGAGTACACATAAAAGACATAATACAAAATATAACGAGACGTTTCGACCGAGGTCTTGCTCACTCGAGAGAAGAATGGCTACTGCAACTACTCTAGTCAACTAAACAACTATAATAAACTAGACTAAAAAATATATATATATGTACGATATTTACAAGGCGCTGTTGGGGGGTGTGGTGGCAGGGAGGTGAGAGGGGGAGAGGGCTATCACTAACGGATGTTTAGGTTGGGAGCCAACCTAGATTTAGTGATCCACTGGTGGGCCAACTCCCACCGTCTTAGTTCGCCTGGGTTGCAGCTGGCTGGGAGGGATTTTATCACTCTGTGGTGTTGAAACATCCATTGAATGCCAGGTTATGGGATGCCGCATGTTGAGCCACCGGTTTGTCCATGGTCAGGTTTTTTGTGTCTTGCCTGTGCCCGTTCATCCGTGACCTAAGCGAGTTCTTAGTTAGGCCAACATATTCGGCAGGGCAGTAGTTGCAGTTCAGTTGGTAGACTACATTGGTGGTTTGGCAGGTGTTGTGTTGCCTTATTGGGTATGTCTTGCCGGTGGCCTGGGCACTAAACGTGGTGGAAAGTTGATGAATTTGGCACGTCAAGCAACCGTTACCTCCTTGGCAAGGGTAGGAACCTGCTGGTTCATTTTCAGGGTATTATGAAGTAAGTTATTAATTATATAGGCCTAATTATATTTGGACTTAACAGCCAATGTTCAGCCATTTTAAACCATTGGGACTTTAGAGGTAGGTCTACTTAACGTAATTAACATTATTTCTATAGCCTAGACCTATCTATGTACCGCTTTGTAGATTTGGGCCCAGATAAGATAAAATTGATTTGTAAACTTTCCAATCACAATTTAATTTATGCAGCCAGCTTTTGGCATACCCTTTGACGAGTGAATAACAGTCCACAATTTTACTGTCTATGTCTCTGTAATACTCACAATTCATTAGGGCTGGCCGGCTGGGATAACTAAACATTTAAATGCCCATGCTAATTAATTAAAAGGTTAAAGACTTTATTGGAAAATTATAGAGCTGTGCGAGTCTCGAAATTTCGAGACGAGATCGAGATAAAAATTCTGCTCGTGTATCCCTCGACTTGCTCAAACACCTGCTCGAAAATTCGAGTCTCGAGCGGGCTCGAGAAAGAAAGCGTAATATATTAAAATGGACCATTCTGTGGAGATTCTACGACGTTTACAATATTTAATTATTATTTTTATATTTAAAAATAAAATTTCGTAATAAATACTAACAGGCCTACCGCCTACCACAGAATTATGAAGACCGTCTTACGTAAGGTAGGCAGGCCCTAGGCCTCGGCCTGGCCCTGCGCCTACCCTAGCCTTTGTATAATCTAGATTCAACATTTAGGCAGCCTATTTTCGAGATTGTACTACCAAAACATGGATTCTAATAATATGCCATGGACTTCAAAAATAGTCTGAACTATTTGCAAAATTGTTTGCTGGTAAAAATTCCGCAGACCAAGTCAACACTTTGCATTGACAACGTCCATCTTGGATATCATCCCACTCCCAACAAACACCCTACCTTAGAAGTTCTTCAATTAATAAGTGGTTGCGCTAGCATCGGGGCTAGACTGGGACTACTTGATCGACGTGCCGGTATGGAAAGTTACTACTTGATCAACTTTAGGCGGGAATTTCAAACATCGCGAAATGTGTTCAGAAATTTGTAAGTCTCCCATTCTAGCGCGAGCGAAGATATAGAATATTTTTTTCGAAAAAAAAAACATCGCGTTATATTCGGGCCTTTACGGTACTAGAAAGGTAATAAGCCAACCAATAAGTCTGTTTTTATCTTGAATCTCGCTTGATATTCAAGAAAATTTTTGGTTCGCTCGATCTCGAATCTCGCTCGAGATTCAAGAATATCTTCTGAATCTTGCTCGATCTCGCTCGACTTGAAAAATCCCTGCTCGCACAGCCCTAGAAAATTAAATGCCAAATTGTCTTAATGTTCATTTCCTATTTGACTATTTCCCACTCATTATATTGAATGTTTATTGTGTCGGCACGAAAGCTCACGCAAAATTATGTCTGGTAATCCCAGCTCCCCCTCCCTAATAAACTTATTGGTATACAAGCAGCAATCAGTTATTATCCTCGTTTTATGACGCGATGGACATATTTAAAAAAAAATGAACCTCGGAACCACTTTTTTCCTTAACCGTCACTACCCTACTGATACTTGCAATATTTGCATTTAAATGCGTTTAATTTCACAGTTTAAACATTTAGGCCAGTAAATTAATTGTCCCACCCCTATAAATATAATTCGTAATGGAATTCTTAGTAATATTACACTCTACATTTATATATGAAGTAGTCCCTTTATATGTAGCCTAACTAACACTTTTGTTATTCAATTTTTGCAACCCGTAGGAGCTTAAGGTAAATTAATAAAATGTGTATCTCGTCTAATATTAATTTAAGATACATACAGTAGGCTAGAGTAACTGTTGTATGCTGTTGCTGCATTGTATTAAGGTACACTATTTTTTTTCTTAGCGCCGTCAAGAAGAATTGGAGAGGAAAGCCCAAGAGTTAGCTCGTCGAGAGGAGGAGCTTAAAAATGCTCCGTACAATGCAAGAAGAAATAACTGGCCACCATTGCCAGAGAACTTCTGCTTCCAACCTTGTTTCTATCAAGACATTAATGTCGACATTCCTTTAGAATTCCAAAAGATTGTGCGTTTGCTGTATTACCTCTGGATGTGTAAGTGGCGACATTTTGTATTTACATTAGTATCTATCGTGATCAATTATTCCTAATCTATATAGAGTTTAATAAGTCTGTAAGAGCTATTATTTATATTATGTTATCCTAAATTAAGCTATTATATCAGATTAGGGTCTTACAAGTTGATATTTTAGCTGAACCTTTGTGTAAACTTTCATTTTTAATACTCATATATTAAAGGGGTTCTCACCCGCTACACCAAAAAAATATGTTTAACTAAGGCTAATTAGCTATGAAATTAGCGACTAAAAGACAAAAAATCGGGTTCACCATAACCCGGGAAAAAAATATCAAAGTTAGTGATTTTCGAGCTAGGTCCCATCGGCGAAAATCTCCCATAAGAAATAGCATTGGGACGACCTGTATGCCTTGGGACCTTGGAGGATTCTGCTCCAAAAAAAAAATGATGTAATACTTTTCGCTGCGTCTTTCTTTTCTGCGTATTTCGTATATTTTGGTTTTGTAATCGGAGCTTCCGTTCAGGTACAAAATAAAGATGTGTAATCGGGTGCTCCATTTCGTTTTGAGCGTTGCTGTGCACGTCGAGTCGGCGGGTGTCGACTGTCGAGTTGGTGTCAAGTAAGCCAAGCAAGAGAGAGAGAGAGAGAGAGAGAGAGAGAGAGAGAGAGAGAGAGAGAGAGAGAGAGAGAGAGAGAGAGAGGAGAGAGAGTAGTATTGGGAGGGGAAATAGTCAACGCATGCACAATGAACGCGGTCTGTTATGCGGTGTCGAATGGAGTACACCAAGGCCGTCTTGATATATCGCTTCGAGTACACTCGCACCAAAAGCCGGCTGACACCAACAGTCGCCGCGGCAGTTAACCAGAAATTTCATTAATTAATAACAATTCACAGGTTTCAACTCACGATGTGTAATGGTTCATTATCGATTGGTGTGGTGGAGTAGATCATATGGTAAAAAATAAAGCTAGCGGGTGAGAACCCCTTTAAGCATGGGGGTGGATAGAGAGGAAACCAACAGCTTACCTTAATTTTGACCCTCGGAATACAATAGTCATAATTTGAAAATGTTCAAGAACATGACACTGTAAAATACCAGCAAGGGAAGAAGTTGAGGCAAAGCACGCAATGGCCAGAGGCAAAAATAAGTTGCCAAGTAGGACTGAATTATTGGAACTAGGGTTGCCAACTATAGTAGTACACTGACTACTCTCCATTAATTTTGTAAAGAAAGAAATTACTAATTTATAAATTGGCTGCATACATTTGCTTATATCTAGGCCTATAGTTAAATGATGTGTGTTGAATTAAAATTCTAGTACAGTATCGTCTTTTTATTTCCAGTTCATGCTTGCGTCATGCTACTCAACGTACTAGGAGGATTGGCATTGATGATCCAACAAGGAGACTTCACGACTTTTGGGCTGTCAATTCTTTACGTAGTTCTTTTCACTCCATTTTCCTTTTTGTGCTGGTACAGACCTGCTTACAAGGCATTTCGGTAAGGATGAAATGAATATACTCCATGGTCAATAATCATTCAGGATAATATACTTCTCTAAACCAGAAAATATCCAAATTGAATCACCGTCGTTCTGCCAATATTTAAATGGGCATACATTTTGATAATAACAGTGAAGTACATCTTCATATAGTTCTAGTAGTAGTAGTAGTAGTAGGCCTAGTTCTTTATTACTGTTGTTTAAATATTTTTACAACAAAAATGGCGAGGTTCAATCGATATCGATTGTTCTTCCATCGAACCATTTTACATAATACGTATTAAATATTAATATTATAAATACAAATAAATAATATATAAGCAATACAGGATGGACCCTTAAATGTCTGGGACAAGGATTTAACAGTAACCAATATAAAACCAAAAATAATTTAAAACATGTAACTCACATAGGATAGATCAAAGGGCAAAACCATTATCATGGATCTAGTCTACGTATGTAAATATCACACACCTCCAAAAATCTTGTAATTTAAAATGACTAAATTTAAGTCAATTTTATACTTGATTTTCTGAAAGTTTAAACTTGGACAAGCTGTGGAATTATACTGTACGTACTGCATCAAAATGTGTCTCATTCAACTTTGTTTTGTTATTATTTCAGGAGTGACAGTTCGTTCAACTTCATGGTCTTTTTCTTCGTCTTCTTTTTCCAATTTGTAGTCACTGTGATGCAAACTGTCGGCCTTCCTAGCTCCGGCACGTGGTAAGTGCGACCCGAAACACTGTGCAAAGGTTCAATATTTATACTTGTGCCGGTTTCGTCTAACATACCTTTTCTGATTTTAGTGGTTTCTTGACGGCAATCCATGTGTTTGATGGAACGGGCGGCGGAATTAGCGTTGGCATCATTGTTCTCGTCATTGCAATGTGCTTTGGGGCTGCTGCGTGTATGGACTTGCTACTACTGTCTCGGGTAAGGACACACCAATTAATCCAATGAAAAGATTCTATCGTGCCTGACAATAAACATTAATTGCCTTCTTAGTTGCATGATGGAAACAAACCCTGGACCTTTTGCATTGGAAGCAGGAATAAACTCACAAGACGCAACGAACCACTGTATAGTCAACCTGCAATGTGCCAATTGATGAACACTAAATGTGTGTCTTTGTTTGTTTATTTGTTGTTTAATGGTGCACTCAACTCCACAGGGTTCTATGGAGTTTGCCATGGTAGTAGGTAATTAGCAGGGCCCCATGTGACATGATTACCCATAGGTCGGGTCCAGAAGAGTAACCAAGTAATTATATTCCAACTAAAATGTGATTTGGTTTCTTTTAGATTCATCGTATTTATCGAAGCTCTGGTGCCAGTTTTGCCAAAGCTCAACAGGAATTCACATCCGAGTTCATGCGCAACGAGCACGTGCAAGGGGCAGCTAGCAACGCTGCCGGGGCAGCAGTTAGGGCACAACTGTCGTCCAGTCGCTACTAACAACCTATACACTAGCTGTTATTCAATATATATAATTACAAATATATTGGACGATTACAGGTGTCTTGTGTGCACTGTATGTATTTACAATTCTAGTACCACTTCACAAACTATTTTCTCAAATTTGGCATTTGTTTGCCAATTATATTGATACTACAAATTTAAACAACTAATGACGTCCACTTTTAATATTATTATATGAGTTTATAAGGCACGTAAATGATTGATACATACAGAAATTATATGTAATCATGCTTGTTATTGGGTATTGCTATTGAATGAATTATTAGTTATTACACTTTTGTAAATAACCTGTTTCAATGTATTATAATTATATAAAGATCACTTTCTAGTAAGTTATCGAATAATATTAAATGCTATATTCTTGTGAAGAGTTGTATGCTTGGTATCCTAGTGTTAACGAATTAATTTTTTGCTAGCAGACTGATGCATGTGCCGGTTGAAAATTAATTGTGGATTATACTCCTACCACACCTAATGTATTGATTGATCAATGATTGTAAAATTACTGATGCGCATTAAAATATAACATAGTCAGAATTGAGCATGTGCAGTCTATGGAAATGTGTAGTCAAGTATCTTTAAATCAATTTAATTTATTCATTAATGATTAATTTTAAGTACACTATAATATATGTTTTCCACTAAAATAGAAATGTATTATTATTAGGTAATGTTTTTGATTAAAAAAGTTGTCAAAAAGTAAAACTAGTTTTGAGTTGAACTAATTTTAAGTTTTACTTATGTATTGCTTACTACAGTCGAGCATGTAGGGCAGGGATGGCAAATCATTGGCACGCGCATTCTTGCTGGCACGCAGAAATATTTATGACATTGTACTGTATAAGGGTGCAAATCGATCACACTTCCAAGTTGTTTTCCCGGCATTTAAAGAATTATGGACACAACAATTTCGCCTCCTGCTCTAAGGAGCTGTGCTGTGGCCAGTGTTCTCCCCAGAGCCGGTTAGCCGGGCGGCGAACTTTTCTGCTGCTAATGAGCTTTTTTATAAACTATCGGAATTCACACCTCTATCTAGCAAAGGTATGTTCTCTTTATACTTTGACTATCCAATGGAAACATTAACCTAATGGCGTGCGAGGGAATATTGTTCAACGGAACATCGACATAGGCCTAACTTGTCATCTGTGACCTTCGCTTGGCCGGCATATACCGCTCCCTGCTGATTCCTTCCCCGTGCCCGTGAATCGTGCAAATCTTCCGCATTGCTCGGTATGGTATCTCTTACTTCTATTCAAACGTACAAGAAGTAAATAATGTTAGCAAACTCAAGAGTGTTACCGTATTGTAAACCTGTAAATCCTTATAGCCCACACACCAGAACCATGCACAAGAAAATTAATATTATCACAACAAAAGTTGTCGGCCTAATCATTGTACTAATAGGCGCACATACAAAAATCAATGAAAAAGTAATGTTTGATTTCAATTTTCAATAAAATAAATAAGAAATGCTCTTACCACAAAAGCAACAACATAAAGTTACCTTGAGAGGCCTTTAAAGACCTCTAAAACTCACCATAACGGATCTATGAACAAACAAAAATTTGGGGGCAAGCCCCCAGACCCCCATTTTTGTTTACCCTGGAAATACACTACCGTACCCAGCAATTATTTTGAAACCACTGAACTTTTTTTCCTGGGGGATCACTATGGCCCAGGTCCTTAATTATGTGGAATCCTCCCATGATGATTCCATCCATCCAGGAGGCTATGGACTTAGGTTCGAACGGTAGTGGCTCAGTCTACGTCAAGCTTGGCACGCAAAGCCCAGTTGTTCAACCCATAACTACATTTGAAGCAATTACTCGACAAGCTACGTTACCATCCCACTACTTATTATGGTTAAAATTGGAAAACGTCAAACGTTATTTTATCCAAAGATGTGATACCAGTAGCCCTACTGCCGATCTGTATGCGTGCACATTCCATATTGAATCCTGAAGAAGACGGACATATGAGGTCTTGGCCACATTTCATAGTCAGCAATTGGTTTGGACCAGTTCTTTAGATAAAGAAGAGTTGAAATGAAATGGAAAAATGCTTTGTGTTATGGAGTGATTAACTGGCTTTATTTCTATATATTATGCTGATGGAAAAACTGGCCATGCATCGATTACTAATAACTTGTGAAAATATTTGTATGGATTGGATAAATATGTTTTCAAATGAAAATTTCAAACAGCAACAAATTGGAGAAAATCCCTTTATTTTCAATTTTGCACTTTTTTATAATACATTTCAGATGCAAGGTTACTTCTGAGCAGCTGGGGCAGACGTGCTAGAGGACTTTGAATCACGCATGGAAGCAGAGCGACGACGCTTAATTTCTTCTTTGCGTTTTGCTTTAGCTTCCTTCTGGCGCTGCGCTAATAGCTTGGCATAGTCGGCAGCTTGTTCCTTACGCTTGACAGCACGACGCTTCTTGATGGCCAGATGGTGGCGCTTGCGCTGTAACAGTATCAGGTATACCTTAAAAACCATTCACTTCACTAGAGGTAACTGATCTTCAAATACCCTGGATAAAGCAGGGTTATAAATACAAAATAATTTGCTAAAACTAATGTTGAGTTTACACACAAAGTCAAACATAATGCTCGTTATATGTACACGGCACTAATTTACAAAACTTTTTTTTTATGGGAACTAAAGAAATGGTTATTTCATGTTATATTGATTCAATTGTCATCCCCAATGGATAGGAATTAGGGATGATGAAATCAGACATTTATATGGCCCAAGTATCAACTAACTATTAATTTAATACCAGCAATTTCTCGGCAGAAAAATAGTGGTGTTACTAACTGCTAAATATCGCTCTCTTTGATTACAATAATAAAAATTGGCCAAGTAAGATGTAGTTGCCGCACTCGTAGTATGTAATTAGCTTAAGTTAGTTTGTGAAGGATGACAGGACAAGGTTATGCTATTCATGAAACCACAGAGCGAGTGACCAAGACCGAGGATAAGATGTTCTTTCCCCAGTCCGCCCACCAAAGAAGACGTAACTGTTAACGGTCAAGGTGCCAGGTGACAAGCATTGGTTTCAATGGTTCATTTTAGCCATATTTTAGAAAACATAAAATGTAGGTCTTAAGTTGTCTTCATTTGTTAGTCAGGATGCAAAGAATGCATACATTGAAACTCACAAAAGAATTTTCTTTTCCACAAACATAAACATCCCCAAGATAAAACACTTGGACACTGCCTGTGTGTGGACAAAAACAACACTTAAAAGAAGTGTTTATTTATTGGTATTTTTAAGAGAAACATGCAAGCTTCTATGTGCATAATAGCCCACCAATAATGTAAATGTAGCAAACAAATACAGTCAAACCCGCCTAATACGTTTTCGAAGTGACACCTTAAATTAAATGTATCTCGGGGGAAAACGTATAAAAAACCAAAATTTATTTTTAACTATTTTTGTGGTCGCACGTGTGTCAAAACATCATCTGTGCATACGGGCACCCAGGGGGCAATGAACTAGTGTGAAATTACCAACATCGCTCGTGATGAACTGTGGAATGCGGGCGGGCAAGGGGGTGCAGGGATTAGGGTCGCGTTCAGGCAGTGAGCCCCCCCCCCCTCCTTCCTGGCCGACAGTCGAAAGCTTTGTCTAGGCGCTAGCGAGTGGCCTTGGCCGGCAGGGGCCTCATTCCTGCACATTTTTTTAACTCTCCTTAACTCTCGCTAACCCCATGTTAAAATGACCCCGGGGTTAACTCCTACACAGGCTCCCCTGCATAATTTGGAGGCAAATATGACCCTGTCTGATAGTAGGGTTAAGAAGAGTTATCTCAACAATACTTTGAAATGCCGCCATTTTGTCAATGCCTTTCACAAATGTCACATTTCAATTCTTTAATTGGGAATAACCACCTTCATGGATACGTTACTTTATGTGTTTATTGAAGTTTATAAACAATTTTGTGTATTAATTGTACATTATATAGGTCCTACATATGTAAATAAATATGTAGTTTTATTGAGTATTTTGTCGACGTTTTGAGGTTATTGGACTGTTTTTGTTTGTTATTGTTTTTATTTTGTCTGGTTTTTTCAACAATGCCTTCCTTCAGTCGGTGTCCCAATTGCCGACTCCTGATTGGCTATTGGCTAACACCGGGGTTAAGTTTGCAAATGTACTGGTAATGTGCTACAAATGTGGGTCGAGAACTATCTCGCATGCTAGAGATTGGTGAAAACGTATCTCACGGGCAAGCAAGACATAAATCGATGGTTATTTTTGCGTATTAGTCGGGAAAACGTAACGTACGGGAACGTTTTGCACGGGTAATTTTAACATTACACTTATGGATGTATTTTCAAGTCCTATAATTTTGGAGGTCCATCAGCGGGAAAACGTAATGAAAGGGAACGTTTTAGATGGGTTTGACTGTATTGTAGTCCTGCCTAGAGGTGTGCAAATCCTCGAAAAGTTGAGTCAAGTAATTGGCACCTGATTCGACGTGAGAGTTTTTCACGACTTTTGCTTGAGTTCGAGTAGGACTGTTCTTATATATTTTGAACGGAAGGCAGCCGAATGCCCGTGCGAAAAAGGTGCAGACTACTATTATCGACATCGCATAACTAGCTTGGCTCATCGGTAGTGACATCATTTTGAGACGTTGCGGGTAGCGACCCATAGTGCATTTCGGCAATACGTATAGACAATAATGACAACTTGTTGTTTACGCCAAGTGAAACTTGTGAAATAAAAGGGAATAAAATAAATCTAGTTGTAATTATTTTGTTTGAACACATAATAGCCTATGTTTCTTTTAGGGATGACTTCGGATATCCGGAAACCGGTTCGGAACCGGTTCCCAATTGCAATCCGATTCCATTTTTTGGAACCGGTTCTATTTTTTTCGAATGCTGTCGGTTCAACACTAGTAAAAGCGCGCAGCGAGCCACCACAATCGTCGCTGCCGGTGTCGTCTGCTAATGTAGGCTGACCGGTTGACCCACCCCTACTGCACGCCAGTAGCTCATTGTCTTTCGTGCCGCAAACAACGTGAGTGATTAGTTGACACTTGACAATGAGTGCTTCAAGTAGGGCCTATGTTAAACGAAGGGAAATCCACTATGCTTAGTGTCACATAAATATTATGTGATATAAACAAAATTAAAATGTTCAAGAACCGGTTCTGAACCGGATCCGGCGCGGGAGGATCCGGTTCCGAATTATTAGATCCGAAGTCATCCCTAGTTTCTTTCAAATTATGAGGTGTAATAACATGAAAAATGTGTTCAGATTTATTAATTTTGTTGTTTCTATAAAGCAGTTGGAATGGTTTTGCTGAAATTATGACGTGCCAATGCTGACTATACGACAGCAGTTTTTAAGTTTTCTGGTTGGGATCAGCTCGCATGTTTGATGGGATTTGTAGCCGTGCTAATAAGGAGTGCATGTTGGATCATATATCTATGACGTGAGTTATGTGACAGATTAGAACTCAAGTTTGAAAGTTTCTGCACCAGGCTACAACATAAGGTTTTACATAGTTCATTTTATAACTATATTTTAGAAAAGTAAAATGGAAGTAGAACTTCTTAAAGTTGTCTTCATTTGTTAGTCAGGATGCAGATACTGCATAGGCCTACATTGAAACTCACAAATGAATTTTCTTTTCCACAAACATAAACATCCCCAAGATAAAACACTTGGACACTGCCTGTGTGTGGACAAAACAACTCTTGAAATATGTCTATTTATAAGCTATATCAATGTTTAAAATTTTATACGAAGGAATACGCAGACCTCCACCACTAATAATCATTACATCATCACTTCACTTAGGTATTTATTATGGTACCGGTACTAGTTTTGAGCTGAAAGTATGACGTGCAAATGCCAACTATTTGATGGCAGCTCTAAAGATTTCCCGTTGGGATCAGCTTGCGTACGTTCGACGGGATTTGTTACTAACTTAATAAACAATGGATATTATCATAACTGTGACGGATTAGAACTCTAGTATGCACTGTACGTTTTTGCACCAGGCGTTAAGGTAAGGTTATCCACGGTTAATTTTAGAAAACGTAAAATGCAGGTGGAACCTCTAATAGTTGTTTCATGTGTTAGTCAGGATGCAGATACTGCATACATTGGAACTCACACATGAATTTTTTTTTCCACAAACATAAACATCCCCAAGATAAAACACTTGGACACTGCCTGTGTGTGGACAAAACCACTCTTGAAATATGTCTTTATTTATAAGCGATCTATGTTTTAAATTTATAAAAAAATAAACAAAAAAAACATGAAACACCACTTTTTACATTCTTTAAAACGAAATAATCTAGGAAAAAATAAAACCATTTTTGAGCACTTTTATACAAAGCACACTTGGTGTTCTAGTCCAGTCAGCATTCCACAAAATGTTCAGAGCGTAATTAGCAGTTGAAGTAGATTGACCACACATACCTGCAGAGTGACCGGAGTGATTAGTCGCTGAATCTTTGGGGCCTTGTAACGCAGCTTGCCTTTTCCTTCCTTCTGTGGCAGAGGTCGTTTGATCACATACTGCCTGACATCATCCTCCTTGGTGAGATTGAACAGTTTCCTGATCTTCGATGCTCGCTTTGGCCCCAATCGACGGGGAATGGTGTTGTCTGTCAGGCCAGGTATTTCCTAAGAAATAATAAAATCCCATTTATAACTATATCTACTTAATACTAGGTACAAAATGCAGGCGGCAGAGATGAGATTCCTGAGGAGCACAGTGGGAAAGACAAGAAGAGACAGGATTAGAAATACTTGGTGTGGAGAAGCTAGGGGACAGAATGGGAAGGACAAGGCTGAGATGGTTTGGACACATGAAACAGATGACGGAAGAGAGGATGCCCAGGAGAATATATGAACAAAAAGATCGAAGGAAGAAGATGGGGTAGAATAGGGAAGACCAAGGAAGAGATGGAAGGAAAAGATTGCTGAAGACTTACAGAAGAGAGGAGAGAACTGGGAGCAAGTAGAGGAAGTACAATTGTGGGAAGATAGGAAGAGGTGGAAAAATTTGGTTGTGAAACTCAAGCCAACCTTGCCAGAAGCAGGAAACGGCAATGGATAATGATGATGACTAGGTGCAAACAACAAACTGTGGATGATATCAGAATATAATAAATATCATCATCATCATCTGTTGCCATAGATCTGAAATTAAATTTTAGTTTTTTTTTTAGTTACTTAGGCCTATGACTGAGTTATGATGCAACAGATGATGATGATGAGTTATGACCAGCCATTACAATTTACAACGCTATTGCCTATTGGATATTCATATATTATTGTTGATGCTATAACATTTCTAACCAATTAGAGATGGGACGATTCTGATTCTACGATTCTACCGATTATTCGGACAGTCGGCGATTATTCGAAGAAAATTGGCCGATTCTGATCGAGTGATTTTGAATTTTCGTGCGCTCGCTAGTGCGCTATCTGTCGTTTAGCGGCAAGCGCTAGCATATGTGGAAGGCGGTGTACAGAACATTCGACCTATCGATCGATGTATTTGAATCGAATTTTCTTACGTCATCGGCGTGGCGTCTTACTTACTTACTAGCCTAATCTCGCCCGTAGAGAAATAAGTTGCTCGCCTGTTGAATGCTGTTGTCTCGTAATAAATTGTGTCAGTTTTTCACATTTTGAATGCATTTGTAGCATGTCTGAGTTGTCTGCCAATAAAAAACTTAAAAGTGACGTGTGGCGTTATTTCACGGTAGATGTGGTCAACAAAAGCAAAACAAAATGCAAGTATTGCAACGTTTGAATCGAGTTGCACTTCTTTTAATAATCGGTTGAATAATCGGTAATCGGATCGGTTTTTTAATAATCGTAATCGGTAATCGGATCGGCCAATTTGAAGAATCGTCCCATCTCTATAACCAATACTAAACAACAATGGTAATGGCCAATAAATAGTAGGATGCCGTTAATGGTCCCACCCTACAAAATGTAGATTGTAAATGCAACACATTATCATTGCATTTATGGAATAATTATGCAATGTGGTAAGAGCCATTCTTTCATCTCCACAGGAATAACCACTCATATCTGACATTCAATTGTTCAGAATGACATTGGCCTGTGGGTTTCTTTTGCAGTATGTAAATTTTTGTATATAATCCTGAGACAACCAATAATAAGTGATTTGTGGCCAACCAGCCGAGCAATAAAGGTCTCTCACAGCTCGAAGTAAGAGAGTATCAGGACCGCCCACATTTAGTTTCCAACTTAACAAGTGGGAATCACCGACGTTTTCCCTGATTATCTAGTACAATTTGGTTGCGGTAAGTTTTTTTGACGGGAACGCACAAAAAAACGTGCAAGCCGGTTTCCGTCAAAAAACTTAACACAACCAAATTGTACTAGATACTCTCCTACACCATCTTACTTCTTGGTGTGAGACCTTTACCAAGTGTTGATTGGCCATGAATTCCTCGTCTATAACGAAAGCATCTATCTGTAAGGTTGCCTCGGGAGTAAGGACATATAGTAGGCCTACAATGGAAGTGGCCTAGTAGCCTAAGTTAATTTAGTTCAAATTTTCTCCACACCCGGACAACTTTCTATATTGGAACCCCACATTTACGTAATCAGACTCGGATTAATTACAGATTATGGATTTCAGACTTCAGGGATTCTCTATTAATGTACCCACATGTCTATTGATAGGTACATATTGTAAAAGTCACAATGTATGTTTTAAGAACAAAAAAGTGGGCCTAAGTAGGCTACATTTGTAGGTGTCAAATTCTCCCATATCTGTATTATACATAATCTGGTTAATCACATAATTAGGGTTGGGAGTTGACATCGATTATTTGATTTGACATCGATGTTGAAACCAAGATTGACATTCGATTCGACATCGATTTGCAATCTCAAATCGTAATAATCGTTCGACATCGAAACTTCCGTGCGGTATTTAATTTTCAAATATCCCGCGTTGAGAGCGCGGAAGTTGGTCAAACTGGCAACCTTGTACACAAAGCACAGGTTGATTCCAGCGAGTGCGCGCATGCGTAGGCGCCAGGCGGTGAACATGTTTCACCCTGTGGGCCTGTCCATCCAGTTCCAGCCTGTAACGCGGCCTTGAACGTTATGTTCTGTGTTGACTCATTACTCAAGAAGCAAATCAATCGTATAAAATATTCGTCTCTCCGCGGTTTGAGATGTCGTCTTTGCCAGTAAGGCCTGTTTTAGTGACGCCGACGGGAAAGCGAAGTGATGTGTGGAAGTTAGGGATGTCAACGATTACGATTAAATCGATTCGATTAATCGATTATTAATCGAAAACGATTAATCGATTATTTAAAAAAAAAATCGATTTTAAATTTTCGCGCTTTTTTAAATTTAGTTCTCAAGATCTGCCGCCTATTCAAGCGCGAGCGCTAGCGCTAGCATCGCTATTGCTCAGTTTCATTTACAGTAGGCCTCCTAAGAACAGCAACAGCATAACTTTGCGTCATAATTTGAGCCGAATTTCCAGTCATATTTTGAATAGCTGTGTCTAGTCGCCTACCCTAGACCATGCCTAGACCCAGCATTCGACGCCTACGATCTATAAAAATACGAGTTGTTATGTTTGTTCACAAATAACAAGAGAAGTAAGGTTAGAAAAGTCGCTACGATTTTTAGTTCACATCACGTAAATTTTAATTACGCTGCACATGAAAATAATAATATTACGACGCATATTATTCAGCATACTTAATTACTTATTGGTTCAAAAAAAACGGGAAGTGAATAACTATAGCCCTTCAGGCCTAACTAGGACAGAAATTACCGTCGAAATCTTGCACAGAACATAACAAAAATACTCCGTGACGTAAAATATATCGATAGTCGAAAAGAAGTCGAATTGCGAACTCGTGGCTTGCGCGGGCAATTCAAACTAACCGAAACCAGACCGAAGTTTGGAAGAAACTTGCTACTATACCGACATTTAACAAAACGATTAAAATCGATTAATAATCGATTATGGAGGTGAAAGTGAATTCGATTATCGATTATAATAATTTAATCGTTTGACATCCCTAGTGGAAGTCATTTGGATTTGTGGCAAATAAAGACGGCCAAATAACGAACGATAAACACGTGGTTTGTCGTCAGTGTTATACATCCGTGGGGAAAAAATAACTTTTTTTGGGGGGGGGGGGTTGATGTCGAAAATAGTTTCGATGTCGAAATAATTTCGATTTGATGTCGAAATTTTCGGTTTGACATCGATTACGAATTTATAATCAAATCCCAACCCTACACTTAATAAACTAGTCCTGGAAAGAAAAAATAAAGACGTTGTGCTACGTTGTCCTACTGAACATAGCCTACTACTACACACTCACTACAGTTCTGGACATTGACCAGAGGATTGGAATGGGAGAAGAAAACATTTCAAAAGTGGTTGACCTTGAACTTTCTGAGTCTACTATGTACCGATCAGCAAGAGGGGGGAGAAGGGCCCTGCTTCAAATGAAAGGAATTATTCAAATCTCTGGTGTTCACAATGAAAAACAATAACATACAGTCATACATGATATATATCAATCAACATTGCAGCTGTAATTAATTAATTAATAAATACAGTAAGACAGGGTTGCCACCAAGTCAATTTTTGTATCCTTGAAAGAAACTAAAAAAAATACTGAGAAATCCTTGATAACAGTTATTCAGCATTAGCATAACTGCGAAGGAATGTTACAAATTTTCAGGTTTCATGCCAAAATATGTAAGCCAGCCTGATTTTCGCGAATCTAGTCAACATTACGTGCGAAACGCATAAGAATCGGAATTTTCTTCTAATATATTTTATAGTTTTACTTTTACTCACCATAACTACCACTTGCGGGAAATGTTATGCAGTCACTTATGTTTATTTTTACTAGTACGTGATGTTCTTTTAATGTGTACATTGCTTTTTTTTAGCTGAATTTTAAAAAAATGTATTAATTTAATGTATTTTTTTCACGACAGAAAATCATAAGATTTTGCCCAAAATCCTGTTATCCTTAGGACACGCTAAAAATCCTGAGTAAAGGATAAAATCCTTGAAAGTGGCAACCCTGCAGTAGGAGGATCTTACGTAAGATTAGTTAGTTCCAAAAAGCAGGGATGGGCCGTATGGTGATTTTGTTTGTGGTTTATTGATTCCCCAATATACCAGTACAAAAGACTAGGCCTAGGCCCTATATTAAAGATAGTTTAAGATCGATATAAATGGGATTTCACTGTAACAGGGTTAAGCCTAGTTTACGATTGGCGTCAACTTGAATCGTCAACCGTTAATAGATTCACGTTAACATTTTTGATTCACGATTCGACGGCAACTGAAGCAGCGTCGGTACTCATCAGTGAACTTCGTTGATCTTCGTTCTTGCACGGCCATCTCTACATTTTGTTCCCAAAGTTGTGATGTAGAGCATTCTGTGGTTTTATGTAAACAACAGCTGTTTGTGGTTGTCATTTAGAGGTGATTATTTGTGTGCCAGTGAACATCAACAAAATCAAAAGAAGAAAATGCTTTCTTTGGAAAACGAACAGATATTTCTTTGGAAACTCTTTGGTGACATGTGCATGCGCGAGCGTCAAACGTTAACGCCAATCGTCAAAGTTGGAATAAGTTGAACTTTGACGTTGACGGTTCAAGTTGACGGTTGACGCATTTCTGCAATCGTGAATGCTTCCATATGAATATACAGGTTTATCAAGGTGTTGAAGTTGAAGTTAGCGTTGACGCCAATCGTACACTATACTTTAGCCTATTGTGCAGACATACTGCAGGCACGTGCGTGTTGATGCAACACAATATCATTGCATTTGTGAAATAATCTATGCAATGAGGTAAGAGCCATCCTTTTGCTCTCCACAGAAACAAAAACCATGTCTGACATTGAAACATCAGAATGAGATTGAACTGTGGGTTTGCTTTGTACTCAACATTAAAAGTACATGTCTACAGAGTACAGACTACATCACACTTGTTCAAAATGTTTTTGTTGATGCACATAATATCACTACATTTGTGAAATAATATATGTAGTGAGGTAAGAGCCATCCTTTGTTCTCCACAGACATAAAAAATCATTAAGACATTGAATAGTTCAGAATGAGATTGAACTGTGGGATAGTATTTCCTAGTTCAGGCAGTTTCGGGTATAATAGCCTAGGTCCTACTTACAGCAAAAGCTAGGCCTATTCTCTAATTGGCTTCTCTAATGACAACTGCAATGATGAAGGACCACTTATGGCACTCTGCCCTAGTGCAGGCCTAGGCCTAGCATTATTTCTCTGTTGTACTAAGCCTAAAGCTAATTAATAACTAGGCCCTAGTACCAAAGGGCCTAGGCCTACAACACATTTTGAACACTTAACACAATTTAATCAGATTTCTCCTTTAATGGATTGGCAGATTTGAACTCACCTGCTCTCCTTTCCTAATAATAACCAAGGCCAAGACGCTGAGGTTGGCATCAACGATACAACCACGGACAGACTTGCGTTTCCTCTCTCCATCGCGACGAGGTCTATAGCATGAATGTCCTTTGGAAAGCAGCAAACGGACACGACCTTTAAAAAAAGAGCAAATGTGTTTCATTATTCCATTCACTAGCCTACGTATACCACAGGCATTAGTCCGACCTAACTTAGTACAATGCGAACTAGAAATCTTTGATATAAGTCTTACACCTGAATGCGCAGTAGATTTTACCGGACCAACAAAGGGGGCCAGCTCGGTTAAATCGAGCTAGCTGTGCTTGATATACGCGTAGGCCTAGGCCTAGACTCGGTTTCACTGCAACGTGATAATCGCTGATCGACGAATCCAGTTGCAGCAAACTAGGCCTAGGCCTAGCGCTAGGCGTGTAGGCTAGGGGGTGTGTGTAGCACTGCTGGCCAAAGGTGGTTGCTCTTCGAAATAGTCACAACATAGCAGGCGGCGAGTCTAGTGTTAAGTGCGGCTGTAGTTAGCCCGATATGAAAGGTATTGATATACGGTTCAGCCTATCGTCGTGCGAGCTTATCTAATCCGAACTTGCTCCTGTGATTACGTAGTGATTATTACCGCTAGGCTCTTCATCGGGTCAAAAGTGTTGTGCACAACACAGTATTGCTTTAGAAGATCAGCTAGGGTCAGAGTACCAGTCTGCGGTCAGGAACAGTCTGCGGACACTTATCATAAGAACATATGATTTTAGATATATATTGGCGACCCCTATTGGTCCGCTTAGTCTCCCACCCTTTGAAATTCTATCCTCTGTAAGCTACAATTTCATTGGCTGTAATTGAATGACGCTGGGTTTATTTACAAATTATCTTGTTTTGGTCGGCGTACTTTTGTGCGCGTATTTTAACCATGTTCCATAGGTCCGAGATCGCAGGGTGACGCCAGGTAAGCGTTTAGTCAATTATTAATGCATGTATGTCATGTTCAACCATGACTTACTGTTGAGATATATTTGATTTATGGTTTTTAATAACTTTCTTGGTAGAAAACGTTCAAAATATAGATAATAATGGTAAAAGAAGAACTGACCGCAGACTCGCACATCAATTACCAGTATGCGGACGCGGCCATCTTGAGTGTCAATTCCGGCGGACGGTCACACGGCGGGAAGTAAACGAGGCATTAAATATATGAACGATATAAAATAATCATATGTTGTCTATTTAAAATAAATAGTAATGAACCAAAATAATAAAATAAATTACCAAAAACCCAAATTTGATCAAATCTGAGCAAGGCCTAGGCCTACAAAATAAGGACTAGGCCCTATCCACTTAGGCCTACGGAATATTCGAAAAAAATTATTTGTGCTGTAATTATTATTATTATTGGTACAAACGAGATTAATATTAATGATACTAATAATGATTATTAATTTAGATTGGAGGAATCACGTTTAAATGACCGCATTAATTAAAGTGGAAGAGAGTTTGACACGGCCGGTGTCCGTGCCAACATGACGCTATTCAAGCGTCCACAGCCTAAAAGCATAGTTATAATACCAAAATAACCTTGTTAAATCACAAAACAATCCTATCCGCCATGATTAATCAACTTTTTATGAAGATATTAGTAAAATTACGAGAGTTACGACGTATTATCTAGTGACCGGTCGTCACCCGTCCGCACACTATTCCCGTAGTGTTTGCTATGCTGGCGGCTGACCGCAGACTGTTCCTCGCGGTGACCGCCTCTAGGGTCGCCTGTCCGCACACTGGTGAATTTGCTTCTCATGTGTTC
Organism: Isoperla grammatica; assembly: GCA_945910005.1. NCBI lineage: Eukaryota > Metazoa > Arthropoda > Insecta > Plecoptera > Perlodidae > Isoperla > Isoperla grammatica. The sequence goes on from OX246739.1 coordinate 28,723,297, forward strand.
AACTGTTTAAATAATGATTATTACGGCATTCAATTGGCCAAAATGTTTTCTAAACCAACCAATGACATGTTATGATGTGTATAATCGCGTGTTTAAGTCGATAGTCGAATATATCAATAAACGTCCGAGTTTTTAAGTGGGCGTGGACGCGAAATAATCTTAGCTGACCGCAGACTGGTACTCTGACCCTAGGCCTAGGCCTAGGCCCTAGGCTGTTAGGCTATAGGGTCTGTCGAGTTCTTTGAACTTGTGGCCTGTTAAGCCCACCACAGTTGATTTTAAAACTCCTAGGCCTAGGCCCTAGACAGTGACCCTAGGCGAAATATCACTTATAATGGGTAAATGAGACAGATATAGGCCTAGGCCTACCTACTTACTGTTTGTCAAGATTCCCTGCTTCATAGGGAAACCCTGCTTGTCGTTTGCACCAGATATGCGGACTACATAACCCTTCCATTCGTCTCCTAAAGCATCAGCGTCAACTTCAGCTCCCATACGTTTTTCATAGAATATCCTGAGCTTGTGCTCATCCACCACTTCGAAAAGTTTCTGACATCCCGTTGCCGGGTAGGATACATTAAGCTGCAAGAAGTAAACAAATTACCAAATTAATAACATCCACTAAGAAATTATTAGATTACTGTTAAAGTAAAATCACTGCGATAAATTCCTTATAAATTAGACATTTCCTAGAATACAAGAATCGAACACACTGTAACATAAGCACGCCCGAAATCGGGACAAGCAACACAAATCCACCTTTTATTTTAATCATCATCTAACCTCAAACAAAGAATTTAATATAGTAATTTAGGTGAGAAAAATAACAATATTTCTTAAGTATTAGTTTTTAGGTAAACAACCCTACTGCCCTAAAAGATCAGTGAATTCTCATACCTTCATTGCGGCTAGCACGAATCTGCAGAACTAGCCATGAGCAAAGAATCGTGTCAACCACAGCCAACACAAACCCGTGGATTTCAATGGCGGTGGCTTTTGTCTCTTCCGGTTCCGTCGACATGTGAATCGAATCGAATATGGCGACTTACAGCTGTAGTTGAAGTGGAGCTGTCACATTACACCACCTCTGACCTTTTGCCATTACAGTTGCTTTCTTGAAGGGTTCACAAGGTGGATTGAAAATCTTTGGAATTCTTGGTATCATACACTCTTAAATTTGTATTAAAGTCTTGCGTAGTTTTGTACCTATTGACGAACAACAAGAGATCGCAGCTGTCGGCATCAGTTAGCCTCCTCTAGGCTAGCCTACCTACCCTTAGGCCTAGGTAGAGAGTGATTTGACCAATTATAATATCTTAGCTGTCAGGGCTAATCTCACGGCTAGGCCTAGCCTAGGTTAGTCTTTAGGCCTAGTTGGTCTTTTTAAGTCGTAGGCCTACCTAGGCCTAGGCCTATTGTTGTACAAGCTCTAGGCCTAGGCCTAGCCTTAGGTAGGCCTAGACCTAGGCCTAAGTAGGTAGGCCCTAGCCTAGGCCTAGTAAGGTCTAAAGATAGAGGCCTGAGGCCAAAGCTTAAGCTTATAGGCTAGGCCTAGCTAAACTGGGTAAATCTAAGCCTAGGCCTACCATAATCTGTACCTTGCTAGATGACAAGTCAACACTGTATAGGCCCTAGGCCTATAAATGTTTTTGTAAAGAGTAACGACCGCAAATGAAACAAATAAATATTTCAGATCTACAACACTCGTCGATCATGGCAAACAATGGTTCATACAGTAATGACAGATCCTCTTTGGGTCCTGGCGATGCTCCGGAGTTGGCTATCGATCCTGCCTCTGGAGGATTTTTCCATTCCGATTACAAAAAGTAAGTAGCCTTGTTAGCTCTAGACCTACATTTCATACAATTTTGTAATTGACGTTGAATTCCCCTTGGTTATTCTTATTGTCTCTGGTAAACCAGTTGCTGACAAAGTCTCTGTCACCCCTGCAAACTAGGCCTAGGCCTAGGCCCTAGACTTAGCCTGTGCCTACCATACTGCTTAAATTTGGGATAATTTTGTCCAGGTAGGGTAGCTTAGCCTACCAATCACTGCTCATATTGCTCAAAGCTGTCAGTTGCTACTTGCGATTTAACCTGAGATGTCACCATCACATTGCACATGTAACGTGGTGTGCAAGTTATATCGCTTGTCGGAACAAAGGAGCACTATATTAGACAACAAACGAAAGGGTTCACATTTAAATGTGTTTAGTAAGGTTACTTTTAAATGTTTAGTCTATGAATTGTACAGTCCTAATCTCCTTTTATATTTTGTTTCAGACATGAAGACCTGAAACAAATGTTGGATAGTAATAAAGATAGTTTGAAGCTTGAAGCAATGAAGAGGATCATTGGAGTAAGTAGGGGACCTTGTAGTTCATATTTTATTATTTTTTATTTTATTTTATTATTATTATTAGGCTATTATTATTTACATTATTATATACATAATGAATACCTACACAATTTCTACAAAATGATTCATGTCGACTGCCTTGACAGATGAGCGACGTATTAAAATGTAGCATGTTAGCTATAATAAAATTGACTTACCAATACACCAGCTAACATTCTTTGTAATGTTGTTGTTGTTTTATCCTCTTCACAGTTGGCCGTACGCCGTTGGCGGGAGACTCTGCTTCCTTCATTCCTCCTTTCCCATCCTTTGCATCTTCCACCCTTCCTCCAACTTCCTCCCTTCCTCCAACAACAACTTGCTGTTTCTTTCCATTCTTCTCAGTTTTTCTTACTTTCTTCCCTTCCATTACCCCCCTTGCATCCAACCTTCTTCCTTCTCCATGACCATTGCCTTTCGCCTTTCCCATCCACTTGGGTTCGGGTTTAGGCCTCAGCCTGTCGGCAAAAGCCTTTACCTTCCCTAGCCCCACAACTTCCCCGTCTAGCTGATTCCACTCAATGGTCGCCCTTCCCAGGAAGGAGAACTTACCTACATCTGTCCTCCATGACCTTCTTTCTATCTTCCACTGATGATCCCCCCTACCCCTGTAACTGGCTCCATCAACCGCCCTACTTAACTCCCCCCACCCCTCATGCTTCCTTACTACCCTATACATTTCACCCATCCTATCCCTCCGTCTTCTGTCCTCAAGCGTCTCCCAACCTAGCTCCCTGACCAGTTTCGTTACACTCTCATACTCTCTCCTCTTCCTACCATCCCCCATGTCTATTTCCACCCATCTATTCGCCCTTCTAAGCACCCTTCTCGCCGCTCTCTTTTGAACCCCTTCCAGAGCATCCCTCCCTATGGCGTCATGTGGGTCCCAAACCGCTCCTGCATATTCCAGACCTGGCCTCACCAAAGCTCTGTAAGCATGCTCCCTTATTTCCCTGCTTGCTCCCCTCAGCACCCTCAATACAAAGTTCAGATTCCTTACACTCTTCCCAACCATCCTGCTAATCTGCTCTCCCCACTCCAGCGTATCTGCCAGCCACACTCCTAAGTACCTAATAACTTCCACTCTCTCCAGAATTTGCCCCTGGATCTCATACTTCGGTCCACCCCTCCTCCCCTCCCCTGCCTCCTTCTTGTGAACCTTATCCACTTGCACTTGCCCGCATTTAGACTCATCATATTAACCCTCACCCACTCCCCCAGCTCCCCCTTCTCCATGTCTTCACCCAGTAAGACATCATCCCCCCTGTTCTTTATCTCCCTGTAGATGACGCAGTCGTCTGCAAATAATCTCACCCTTGCCCCCATCCCATCTGCTATGCCGTTGAAATAGATTGCGAACATCAGAGGCCCGAGCACACTCCCCTGAGGCACCCCAGAAGTCACCTTCACCTCTGATGACAAAACGTCCCCCACCCTCACCCTCTGACTTCTTCCCTCTAGTTCGCTAGTGGCTATTGTGTTTACGTTCTGTGACAGCAGCTGTTGCATTTTGATAGGGTTTTCGGGGTTTTCTAATAGATTTCCTTGCACTTTGCCCATTTTAGACCTTCCAAAGTGGAAAATTCACTTTTACTGGACCATGTCCATGACCGAAATTTTCCCAGCTTTCCGATGGTATTTTTGGATTTTCCATTTTCCGACTTTTCCCCGAGACCTTTCGGGTGGAAGCGACAAATGTGTGGATTTTTCCGATTTTCAAAAGATTTTCCATTTTCCGACTTTTTCCCCGAGACTTTTCGGGTGGAAGCGACAAATGTGTGGATTTTTCCGATTTTCAAATTTTTTGCCCGAATGCCATCACGCCCACATTAATGACTTGTTTCACTTTTTGTCACTGCAGTATCCGGCGCTCACCTTTTGGCTACATTTTGACACTTTTTTTTTTACTACCCCTCCTACCGCCCTGATGTGATACGCATTGTGTGGATGATTTCACATTGTGTGGAATTGTTTCGACCGCCTTTTGCGGTTTTCGACCCAGCACGCTCAAATGTTTTTTTTATTCTTTCTTTCTTTTATCTTAAAGAGAACTAAATTGCAAAACTTTTGATATGCCCCACTTTCATTACAAGTGTCCCGTTCGATAGTTACGGGCACAATACAGCAGCGGTACGGCCGCACGGTCACAGCTCTAGCGAACCATGCCGTTACAGCCGCCGGGACAGGCGGTGAGCTGTTTAGGCGTGGAATTCAAACATGCATTTTGCAAACCTTCGGAAAAGAGGTTAAAATGTATTTAACAATAAAAAATCTTTTGCAGGGCAGCTTTTCATACCACTACTGTTAAAACTATCATAAACCAAAAGTTAAGGATCATTCCCTATTCTTGGGTACAATATTTGGAATGTATGGTAGCCTACATGAATTAATTAATGAATGTGTTTTTGTTTTTCAATTTTCAGATGGTTGCAAAAGGAAGAGATGCATCAGAACTTTTTCCAGCCGTTGTTAAAAATGTAGTTTCAAAATCAATTGAAGTAAAGAAACTAGTATACGTGTATCTTGTACGATATGCTGAGGAACAGCAAGATTTGGCATTATTGTCAATCTCAACATTTCAGAGAGCATTAAAAGATCCGAATCAGTTAATACGGGCAAGCGCTCTGAGAGTATTATCCAGCATTAGAGTACCCATGATTGTTCCAATTGTTATGTTGGCAATTAAAGACTCTGCTTCTGATATGTCCCCATATGTTCGAAAGACAGCAGCTCATGCCATCCCGAAACTTTACAGCTTGGATCAGGAGCAAAAAGAAGATTTAGTGCATGTTATTGAAAAGCTCTTGTCTGATAAAACCACTCTCGTTGTTGGCTCAGCTGTGATGGCATTCGAAGAGGTTTGTCCCGAGCGGATTGATCTCATTCACAAGAACTTCCGCAAACTATGCAACTTGCTAGTAGATGTGGATGAATGGGGTCAAGTGATAATCATCAATATGTTGACTCGTTACGCTCGGACACAATTCCCGGATCCCAATGTTGATGTAAGTACTACTATAATATGTGCATCTACTATTACTTCTTGTGAACCACAATCATGTGCAACAACTATCCATTAGTTTGATGAATGAAACCAATCAACAGGGTTCACTGAATACTCGTAGAAGATTAAAATTGAGCATTAGGTAGTGTGTAACGGAAGAGGTTGAAGCATTGAGAGTGCTAATTTGAAGCATTGAGAGTGCTGATTGAAGATTTGAGTCCAGTGCTATTCATGATTTAGTTTAGAGAAAATACGTACCGTAAATTATAATAAATTTGTATTTATTGTTTATCCACTCACAAGAACTGGTTTTGTTGCAGGATGTTGTAAGCCAGAATAGTGTAAACAATAAATATTTACTTAGTGGGATTTCAGAGATTGTTTCTACATACACTAGAGGCCTAGAGGAGGTTTTTCCCACGTCGCAATAACACGAAAGTCTACACTTTAAGTTAGATTGTTGAAATTCGAAGCTTTCTCGACATGATGGTTCAGCTCAAGCTGTTTTTAAATAACAACAAAACGTGATTTTGTTGTTGCTAAAACAACAAACGACACGAAAAGTGGCTTAAATAGCGATAAAAACCACAAAAAACCTGCAAGTTAACAATATTAATGCCAAAAACTTATAACTTAATTAATTTTCGATTTTCCACAATTATAATTAATATATATTAATATTAATATAGCCTAATCATTATCCCAGATTCAATATCACAGTAGGCCTAGTTTGTTTTGTTCCATTTTATTTACTGTCTTAATGTCACTTATTGTGGTGTGGGCATTACACGTATAGGCCTACACTGCAGTAGTATATAGATAGATGTGCATATTATAATATAACTACTCGATAAACCATGCCTACACGATAGTATTAGTCTAGAATACAGAATTTAAATGTAGGTTTTATTCTAAAAACATTCAGTACAATTGGCAAAATAATAATGTTTGTCTTTTTGTGTTTTTACTGCAATTTTACTAGTTTGTAATTGCTGGAAAATGAAAAAATAAATAAAAACATATAGGCTAACACCACATTATGATTGTTTTAAACAAAATTTGTAAAAAAATAAACCCATTTTAAAATGCCACTACCTATCACTAAGTTTAGAAATAGGGGTTGGCTTTTGGTTCTTATCTACCATACCCCCCCCCCTGGTCCATAAGTGATTGCTAATTAAATGATTTACATGAATTTAATTGAACCTTTCTTAACTAGACTATAAAGTTTGTTAATACAACTTTCAGGATCTGGGAGAGGACGATGAAAACAAACCATTCTATGATGAAACGGATGATGAAGATGACGACACAGACAAGGATATAAAATCAAAGAAGAAATACTCATTGGATCAAGACCACCGTCTTCTTCTGAGGAACACAAAGCCGTTGTTACAGAGCCGTAACGCGTCTGTTGTAATGGGCGTAGCCCAGCTTTACCACCACCTCGCTCCGAGATCGGAAGTGAATCTTGTTGCGCGAGCACTAATACGCTTGTTGAGATCCCACCGTGAGGTCCAGTCCGTGGTGCTAAATTGCATCGCTTCCATTTCAACCTTGAGAAAGGGAATGTTCGAGCCATTTTTGAAAAGTTTCTTTGTACGAACGAGCGATCCGACTCACATAAAACTTCTAAAACTGGAGATTTTAACCAATCTTGCTACAGAGACGAGCATTTCTGTAATTTTGCGTGAATTTCAAGCGTATATATCTAGCCACGACAAGGAGTTTGTTGCAGCAGCGATTCAAGCAATTGGACGGTATTGTTTATAGCATACACACTTATTTGACTCAATTGACTAACACAAATTGTAAAATGAATTGTACGTTTTATTTAAAATCCTTAATTTGTATCCTGATAGTTGAATTATTTTTTCCAGGTGTGCATCTAACATTAAAGAAGTTACCGATATTTGTTTAAGCGGTCTTGTAGCCCTTTTATCAAACAGAGATGGTAAATAATTAACATCTCATATTTTAGTTATACGTGATTACTTAGGCTATATAAGTTGGAACGAATTTGGTATGCATTTCACAAGTGTTTGTTTTCCCATTTTAGAGGCAGTAGTTGCAGAGAGTGTTGTAGTTATCAAAAAGTTATTGCAAACGCAACCAAATGAGCACAATGAAATTATTATTCATATGGCAAAATTGGTGGATTTCATCACAGTTCCACAAGCTAGAGCGTCCATTCTTTGGCTGCTTGGAGAATATTCCGACAGAGTGCCGAAGATTGCTCCCGACGTCCTCCGTAAAATGGCAAAGAGTTTCATAAATGAAGAAGACATAGTAAAGCTCCAGATATTAAATCTGGCTGTCAAGTTGTTCTTGACAAATCCTAAACAGACAAAGCTTCTTTGTCAGTATGTATTTAGCCTTGCACGTTACGACCAGAACTATGACATTCGAGACAGGGCCAGATTTTTACGCCAGTTCATCTTCCCAAGTGGTGGTGTAGAGACAACTAAATTATCGAAACATGCAAAGAGAATTTTTCTTGCAACAAAGCCAGCACCAATTTTGGAATCGAAGTTTAAAGGTATGTTTGAGTTAGGTCCTAGAATAAATACTAATATACTCGCGTAACTTAGTAGGGTTGCCATTCGACTTACGTTTTCAAATTGCCGTTGGACCCAAGTCGAACAACCAACGTTGAATCCTATATGAAACGAAATACTACTCATTCTAGTGACAACAAAATGAACCGAAACAAATGTGATGTTTAGCTATCATGATTGAATATTTGAACCTAGAATGAGGCCGACTGCAGACAATGGTACCGCTTGACTGACGTATTATTTCTGTGTTATAGATAGGGAACAGTTTCAACTGGGTTCACTCTCGCATTACATCAATGCTCGTGCTAACGGCTACCACGACCTGCCTACGTTCCCCTTGGAAGCGCCTGACTCGTCTGTACGAGACGTTGAGATGCCGCCACCTGTTGCAGAGGATCGCCCCACCAAAAAGCAGGTGAATTAATCGTCGGTGGAATCCATTACATTGATGTTACAAGAGAGCAGATAAATAAATAAATTGTTTATTTAGCAGAAACAGCACAGTGTAAAGAAACACTCGTTCTACTCGGAATCTGAACACAGCTCGCCAGCTGATGAAAGTGAGGAAGAAGAAGATGAGGATGAAGAGGGGAGTACGGATGACAGCTCCGAAGAAGACAGCAGCAGCAGTGACGGCAGTGAGTCCGATTCAGAGGATGAAGACGATGATGAAGGGAAGGTCAAAATTGTAAGTAGGCTTAATAAAAAGGGGGTGAATGTTCATATTTCCGAAGTATTCGCCTTACGGATCTGACTTGAGCATAGAATAATTGGGAATTCCTATACTACTAGAAATGATTTGAATATACTACATAGTATATTTGTATTACCGTGTTTGTAAGATTCAAAAGAATTATAATGAACCAGATTGTGTAAAAAGAAGATGGTGGTGCGAGTATCAAAAAAATAACCTACAAGTTATGTATTGAGTGATAGGAGGGAAGGGGGGCATATGTCTGGAGGCAACACATTCACAATATGACTATACTTAATACTTGTTCATAATAACGTGGCTCCTAACAGCCTTCCTGATCCTAGCATTGTATCTCACTGAGGCAATGGTACATACAAGGGGTGGATCTACTGGCTAAGGTTTGATTCAAGTTGGTTAAACTTAAACCTTAAACCTGAGGGTAGTGTGTAAACCGGACATAAATAAATTGAAGAAATTTCCATACTGTGCTAGAACCTCATCATTGTCATTGTCCATCCCCGTTTCTCCGTTTGGCTCTAATAAACTTCCACATTATCTATCTTCCCATACGCTTCTCTACCACATCGTTCATCTGCTATCTGCTCTTCTGTAAGTATCTGTCTATACTGTGTTCTTCCTTGTGCCTTCATGATCTTCCTTTTCACCACCTTTCTACCATTCTGAAGTCATATTTTTTTTATACCCATCCAACATAAATTTGAATTACTGACTATATTTCAAGATGGAGTTGATTTAAATTTTTTTTAAACTAACAATCTCAGTAGGACTATTTTTCATTTGTACCTAAAATTCATTGAATAATTTTTTGCCATTTGGAGCTATAACGATCACTACTTTACCAATGGCAATCGGGTCTCATATTATGGCTACTAGGGAGACCCCTACTGGACCCTTAATGTTTTAAACTCTTCATATTGTTGATTTAATTTAAATCAATTAAAATCGGATTTAAATAAAAAAAAATGCAAAAAAATATTGCATATAGATAAAATGTTAAAAAAAATCATACCCTGCTATATTTGGAATTTGGATGCAAGTGGTAAATTATCACATCTCTATTTTTAATGTTTCTTCTTCTAGACTAAAACCAAATTGAAAAAGGCTACTGAGCAGAAAGTTGTGAAACGTTTAAAGGCAGAAAGCTCTGAAGCTTCAGATGCAGAAGAAGACGATGACGAGGAAGATTCGTCTTCAGAAGAGGATGAAGAAGAAAGTGATTCATCCGAAGAGGAGAAAAAGAAACCACCAATGAAAACGGCCAGCAGGAAAACGAGTTCATCGGTGGCACCGGCTACACCTAAACCCAAGAGCAACCTGGACCTCTTATTAGATTTGGATTCAGAAAGTACGTAAAGGCCTATATTTACATGGTTGTGGCTTTCATTAGGTAACTTGTGGGAGCTGTGTCCTAGACTGTGTGTCATACTCATACCCTACTGAATAGTTTTTCTGGAGAAATCAATTACTTTTGCTTTTAGTATTTATTTAGGCATAAGACAACAACCCATCTACTTTATGTTACAGTTCCGTTGGCCATGACGCCAGTCATGACACCATCATTGGGTGGTTTCTTGACGCCCCTGTCAACGCCGATGACTCATGTCCCCTCCAACTCCGTTCAACCCACAAGCGCCAGCTTCGTTCCGATAAAAGCCGTTGAACTTCTTAACAAGATAAGCGGCGGAGGTCTAACGGTCCAGTCTCGATTCACTCGCTCGCCACACTTGTATTCCCCTGCGATGGTTTCAATTGAGCTTCAGTTCTCCAACAAGGGAATAGAAGATATCACCGACATCCACATTGGACAAAAGGTACCGTACATACATAGGCCTACATTGCTAAGTGAAATCAAATCACTAAATGGTCGAATAATACAGAGCCTCCATGCTTCATTTTCAGTAAGGCAATTGCTATATGTGGTAATTACTAATTTTCATAATATATTTTTACTTTTTTACATTCTAAAAATTTACTTCACTCAATTTGCAAATAATAGTAGCCAATGCTCTGCACAACCATGGATGCTGTGACTTCTTCATGTGGGAACTATGAATTTTAATAAAAATAAATCATTGCTGCAAATCACTATTTTTGTGTAGCCTATTTCAAAATGTTCAAAGATGCTTAATTTCAATATGTGTACATATGTCAGTGCTAAAAAAAAGTAAAGCCTCTACGTATTTGAAAATGGTTCTAAACTCCTGTGTATCATTATTAAATGAAAATGGTTGTTTACAACCTATCGCACGGGTATTAGTAGAGTGCCCTCTGGAAGCTTGCAGTGCTTACGTTTGCAACACAATAGGGAATGTTCAGATGATTTTTTAATAGTTCCATCTAGTTGAATTTCATTTTCTATAAAGAATCATATTAATTTTTGTGTGTTTGGAATAGATTTCATAGATACAAATCACCCGAAACTTTCACACATAGTTTTGGCGGTAAAAACGGGGAATGACGTCAAACGTTTGGATCACAACCACCCAATCATATCAAGAAACGCTGTTTTGCTAATAATTTCACTCACAATAGAATGTTTTGTAGGTATCAATTTTGATTCTAAAATGTTCAATAAATACTATTGAACATAAATTTATACGAATATAATCAATAATTACAGTATTTTTAAAGAATATTTGAAAACATTGTGGTTTAAAAAAAACGTCTGAAGATCGTCAACAATGAAGTGCTGTTAAGCGGCTGTTACACGGAGAAGTTAAAAAAGTGAAAAGAAAAAAGTAAAGAGAAAAGTTCTTCTTCTAGCCGTCACACGGGATTACACAAGTTAAAAGAGAAGAGCGCGCGTGTGGCGTAACCTATCGGTATTTCTACAAAACTACAATGCGCTCTTGCGGCAAATGGTGGCAACTAGAAGACTGTAGTCGGTTTCTACGAAACTGGATCGTCGATGCATGTAAACAAATCACTGTTTCTTCTTCTTCGTCGCCGTCTTCTTACAATGGCGATAATTACATTAATATTTAAAGCAATTGCAGCCTATTCCTCCGACGAATCCATCAGCATATGCGGTTTTAACTAGAAGGCTACAAGCTGTCAAAGTGACAAGGTTCGTTGGTTAGAATAGCAATGTCTGGACGTCACAACTCTCCCGAGTCGTACTCAATGGCCGTGTCAATCGACCAATCAGCTTCAACTCTTCAAGGTCGTTTTTCTTTTCACTCTTTACTTGTCGAGCAGTGTTCAACTTTTTGGAGAACTTTTCACTTGTCTCTTTTTTCACTTCCTAGTGTGACAGCAACGCGAAAAGTCCCATAAGCTACAAGCTATCTCTACAAGTAAAAGAGTAACTTTTCTCTTTACTTTTCTCTTTCCACTTTTCCTACTTCTCCGTGTAACAGCCGCTTCATAACAGGCGAAATAGTTGTGAATTCCAAACAGCTTAGATAAATTAATTCATAAAATTTGTTGTTTACCAACGTTTGACGTCACGGACCGTTTCACAATGCAGGTAGAAATGTCAGAGTTTAAATGCTAATAGAATTGGAACTATGCACTTTTCAGACATAAACATTATATCCACGTAATTTTTGGATAAGGATCTATCATTTTTTGGTACTCTGAACAATTTTTATTTTTGATGAACATTCCCTATTGCTTCATATTATGTGTTTTGGTATTTTGTGTATGCGTTATCTTAGCCTGTAAGTTGTTCTTCAACGTGAATACGCTACCCAATGTAGCAAGTGGATAACACAAATCACTGTAGGTTTATATATTTTTTCTTTTTACTTTACCATATGGTGTCTCTTTCAGAATCTCGCTCCCGGAATGTCCATGCATGATTTTGCCACATTAGCAGTACTTCCAGTAAGTGCCACATTGCCTGGTACAATTGGTGTCGATTTCAATGACTCCACGCAGCCAGCAAGCTTTGAAATTGTCGCAAGTGGTCGAACTTGTAGAGTGAACCTTAAAGCTCCAGTTGGGGAACTTATCAGATCTGTAACTATGTCCGATAGTTTATTCCTTGCAGAACAAAGTGAGTATTTATGGCGTATGCTAAAGTAAAAATTAATAATTATTTTAATAATAAGTTTGTGGAACTGTAATTTCTGTCTGCCCCAGTTATATGCCTGAATCCGGTTGGCCTAAATTGTTGTCTGTAACTCTGGTATACGGAATATTGAATAATCTTCTTAAAAAAAACATCTTTCTTATTGGTCATGGTCCAACATCATGTACCCTAAACTGGAAAAAGGAAACCATTTAGATCTAATCTGTAATAGAATATTTATTTATCTATTATTTCAGAGTAATTATTTTTTGTATTTCTAGGTAAACTGAAAGGGATGAATGAACATAGTGCCAAAGTGTCGCTACCTGCAGCGTATGCTGATGGCAAAACTATGATGCAACGAGTATTCGAAGCTGCTAATGTTGCTTCCATTCCAAGTGCTGACTCCACAATCATGAGGTTAGTGATAGTTTGTTATGATTGATCTAAACCATCTATAAAAGGTTAACAATGTTTTATATACATACTAGGGATGACATCGGGTATCCGGGTACCCGGCTCCAAAGTATTACCCGGAGCCGTTTTTTGGGTCCGGGTAATTTTTTAGTCCGTTTCTAGGCTATATTTACGCGCCAGTATTGCTGCGATTGATTTCGATGGAGCCAGCAGGCACGGCGGGCACCGACCCATCCCCCACTATCCATAACAAGTGCCTCGACAGGGAACAGAACAGACTTGCATTCGTTACTGTTTGTTCATTGTTTAACATTCTGGTGAACATTCTGGCTAACACTTGTTCTATTACTATTTATTTTACTTGAAATAGCATGTTTTAATACGTGATTCAGTTGTGTATTGCTAAATGTTTTGTTTTACTCGACGTTATTACTGCAGGCGTATTCCAAAACTCACTGAGCGGGCGGCATGCATATCATTCGTCCCTCGTCTTCCGCCCCGCGCACTTCACAAGGCCTAGCGAGGACCTTCAAATCAAATCTACACATCGAAAAATACGTTTTCAGGATCCGGGTACCCGGGTAATATGAGAGCTGGAACCGGTTCCGAATTTTATTACCCGATGTCATCCCTAATACATACACTATCACAAATTGTAACCAGATTTCATGACTATTGCTGTAGTTGGCCCACAATGAACAGACCCATTACAGTAGGCCTACATGAATCTAAGTAACATGACATCCACAATGAAACACAGTTTCGAAAAATTTAGTGCTGCTGTTTGATGGCATTGATGCTCGGATACGGTCAACGATCATTATGAATACATGTGTGCATCGATGTGAAGTTTTTAAACTCAAAAGAAATTACTTTGGAATGTAGGCTACCTTTCATAATGCCTTTCATTCGATGCGAAAGCGTCCGTCATCCGCTGCCGGAGGTTACACCAAGCCCTTGAGGCATCTTAATACACACTGCTAGGTTCATGAATTGAAAGAAACACATCCCTGTGCATGTCCTTGCTTCCACTTGATGAAAGTTTAGACACGTGCATCAACTGGCAGTTGCATTGCCCGGTGAATGTACTCTTGTGGCGTACCAAGAGATACGAGTGGATGTCCACTAAGAGACTGCAGAGATTTTTACCGCAGTATTTTCGTCTAGCTCTCGTGAACTCCCTTGACCATTACATAACATCTGTCAACAATTATTTCCCTCATACTGCCAGACATGGTGCCACCATAGAATTAATATACTTTTTACTAAGTGTAGTGTCATGCTTGATCTGAGCCTAGATCACTCGCTCCTGTAACAGATTTATTAATGTTTTTGCTTTTAGAAAATTAGAAAACGATTAGGTAGTGTTTAACAAATAAATTAGATGTTGATGTCAGAAATGTAGTCGAAAATTTTGGGCTGGCGTGCGATTGTATGTCAAACGACAACTTTAATGTGAATTCAATATTTGTATTTGTCACCGTACAGAAGTCAGAAATGCCAAGAAATGGTAACAGTGACCGACCCAATGCCTAGTTACTGATAACGAAATTTGTGTTAGTTTGGTATATTATATAGTAACATCAGTTAATTTCTAAAACCATACTGGAACAGAACCAGTTCGTCAAATTTTAAATTCGACAAAAAATCACACACAATCACATCAGCAAGTGTAGTCTACAACATGTTATCAATTATCATCTGTTGAGTCTAATGGATGAATTCTTCTCTTCCAGGTTTGCTGGACAGACACTATCCTCAAAGTCTCTTGTTCTTGTAACTGTCAAAATACTTGGTGCTAATGAAATTAGTGTATCAGTAAATTGTGAAAAGATGGTAGTGGGGTCGATGTTGCTGAACGAAATCAAAGCCAGTTTAAGAAATTAGGATGTGGAACTGACTTCATTCATAATACTCTAGTACTAGTAAACCAATCAAATAAGCATCAATAGCATGTTTAGATATGGTATTGAAGAATATTTTTTTATAACTAACTACTGTATTGAAAGGAGCTTTAAAATATGTTTGCTAGTGCTGCATAATACAATTATGTTGCTTTCAAACATTGTAGGCCCTACTGTTTTGTTTCCTTTATATTTATGTATATAATATAATATGTTATGTGTATTGAAAATGCATTCCATGGGTATGTTTAGTGGACTATTTTGTGGGTGGCTTCTGATAAGTGTTTTATCTGGTCTGGTTTTGTTTGTAACTTTGTGTATATCCCGAGATCAGTGTTTTGTTTTGCAAATTTGTTTCATCTATTAATAGAGCCAATTTAAAAGGGTACACAGACTTCAAAACTAAAACACAGTAATTGGAGACAGTAATCACACTGAAGTGGCAAGATCTATTTTGTTGTATGTATTGTTTAAAGATCTCTGTCGATGTTGTGTATCCAACTTAAAACAAACATTATTAAAACATTTTAAAGACTTGGTAAGAGTAAATCTTAGCATAATGAACAGGCCAGCTTATGATAAGCTTTCAACTAAGCCCTAGTTAATACTATGTACTATGTAGTAGTACTGTAATTTACTGATCAAAATAAAATACATTGTTGGTCATACAATTATACCTCCATTTCAGTTTGTTGTGTTTAAAATGTAGTTTTTACATGTTCCCACACCATATTAACTGTAGTGTATGTGTATTACCCAAAGTCCTGCTAACATTGTATCAAAATTATTGGGAGGTGTACTTCATACTGAACTAGCATTATATAACAGTACCTAAGGGATAATAAATGTTTGAACCTTTGAAGATAGTTTTTAATCTAGACAGCTGAGCCTCGTCAAGCGAGTTAGGCTGTAGACGACAGTCAACGCCTTCCTCGCACTTCCACCGCGCGGGGGTGACGAAATGCTTGGAGCAGCATTAAGTATTGCAGCCTACCACCAAATCTACCACTCGGTGGGAACAGTGTTGGTTTAATAAAAAAATGTATTACACCCAATCCAGTGACAATGTTTTAATGCGAGTTGTATGTACTGGCAAGAAAAAGATAAATAGTCCTAATTTACAACAACTATGAAACAATTTCAATTCCTTGCTTTGTCTTGTTTCTAAGGGCTCATAAGAAAAATAATTGAGGAACTAGCCCAAATAATATACAATGCAATAACCAATAACAGATTTGACTCAATCCAAACCCACTTCTCCAATTTCTACTGACCAACTTAGTTAGTTTTGTAGCTTTATTTAAGTAGTAATAGGATGTATGTACACACACATAACATATCAATAACTCATGTAATACTATATCAATTCACACTTGTTTTAGAGACTAGTACATAAACAAGAAAGGGAATGGAATGCTGGAAGCACAGCTAGAACAAACTTCTGGTGGTGTACAATCAATTGTACATGCAAAATACACTACTACAGCATACCGGTACCTTTGATTTGCAAACTCAAAGATAGGGTATATGTATTACTATTGCTATTTTAAGAAGCATTAAATACCGGTAGTAGTAGGCCTACCGCTACACATGTTTAGTTTGAACTCTATAAATAAAATCTTTGGTATTATGCTCAAGAATTTGTTGGTCTTCCATTACAGTTCACTTCTGTTGAAGGAATGAGAACCAAATTAGTTTCTGGTTTCCTTCCCCACCGGAACCTTCCACTTCCCACAACCTTTTGCGTGCCGCCACATTTGCATCCAGAAATTTTTTCAGCACTGTAAATGTAAAATAAATCATTTTATTAAATCTGATAAATCATAACACTCATAGTCATAAGAACATATCAAAATATGTTTTGTTTTCATATTCAGGCACATACCTTTGAGCATTGAGTGGGAAATAGGTTTACTAAAACCAATATCTTCGTTGGGATAAGAGTCCAATAAATCTATTATCAAACTAATTGCATGCCCATGTCTTCTGTGTGGTCTTCGGATGTAAGCTGTATCTAATGTATGCATTGCATAGTAATCCATCATTTCATCAACCATAGTTCCTGTAAAATGGACAATGCATCAAAATGTTCTCAATTGCCCATTGAGTGAGTGATCGTTCCAATTGACTGGTTTATTGTTATACATCTACCAAACTACAGTATTAGTATTACATATATAATTTACTAGATAAGACACATAACTCATTGTCTCTCTGTCGTGCCCTTTAGCAATTTGTCGCAACACATCTTAATTTTATGAATACAAATCAGTTATGTTCGTCTTGCACGTCTTGTCTTTGCATAATTTAATCTGCATGTGTAAATCTCACTAAGCCATATTCTACAGAGATATTTTGCTAGTGACATTGTGTAATTGTGTCCAGTTTATAATCTTAACTTCCAGTAGTACTATGTTGTAACTACAGCTACCTTCTACTACCGTATATGAGGCTATGATGTTCTCCCATTTGCCCCTTTCAACTTTAACTTTATCCTTTGCCTCTTCTCCACTGTTTCTTTTCAGATAAAAAAATTAACATAAAACCTTAATTGTGATTTACTTTCCAACACACTACCCCATATTTCTATGCATGACACTCAACATTAGCATCAAATTTATTCCCATCTACTAAACGTGATACTTTCCATGCATATCCATGTACAATGGAGAATGTATTAATACCTACCTTTAGGTTTAACAGTATAAAATCCAATGGCATGTCCATGATTCCACATAATTTTTATAATGTCTGTTGGGTCAGGCAAATCAAAAACTGCCTCGTGAAGCTTTTCGTTTGGTGGATCATATTCACGGTACAAAATTTGACTCAAGACATAGTGTACGTCTTTATCCTTTGATGTCTGAACTTGAATCCAGCCATTCTTATTTCTTACCCCATCATTACAGTTTAAAAATGTTTCAAGAGAAATCCATTCTCCAGTGAAATTTAAGGCAATACCTGTAGAAATAGAAATAGGTTGAAAACAAAATTGTCACTGTGAAAAACTACTTTTGTAATTAACAAAACACTGACAGCAACCGCATGATGGACAATCGACTCTTTTAATTTTGTTTTCTTGGTGACATCTGGCGTCGTAGATACTCGGGCAGATGGCCAAAACTTCTTGACACCTGTATTAATAGAATAGCACAAGTAATCAGAAACCTTAAATACTAAAATGTCAAATTGCAATCCCACAAGTGAGTCTAGTGTTTAGGGTAATAGACATTTATTTAATTAATTACCAAAAATTAGGAATTCAATGGTTTGTAGATTGGGCCTATATTAACAAAAATATAACGTAAATCTACTTAAAAAAAAAAAAAAAATAGATTTGGACTTTGTTTGTAAGCTTGCTTCAGAGACGAATCCAATAATAAAGACAACGCTCATTTTGCACTTTGTTTATTCTTGTTTCATGATTTGACAACAATTTTGTACATTTTATACCTTGAATAAAGCAAGCGACACACAAAATATGTTTCGAAAATAAATTTCTTTCAGACACACGGGTAAAATGTTTCCAGCGGTGCCATCTTGTGATTCGAATCGCATGGTTACTGATCATATGCCGTGAAATGTTTTCTGCACCAAGAAACGAAGGGTGAAGCTATGGAATTGTTTGGAGTGTTTTGGAAATGTTTCTACAACAGAGTTTTCATTATAGAGCATGTTCTATTTTTTAAAAATGTTTTAGAAGTGTGTCATCAACTTGGAAACTTGAATAACACTACATGATGATGTAAAGGAATGAAATAAGTTTTTAAAACTTGTTTTCAAAACATGTTTCCAGTGTGTTACTGGCTCAAAACTCTTGAAACCCCTACTCCTTGTCCCATATGATTGTGATTACCTCCTTTAACCCTTGCGCTCCCGTTTCCTTCCAGATATCCTATATCCTGCTGTTACATCAGTTAGGTTTTTCCACTGTTCGGTGCTTCTTGTACAGATTATTTGAATACTAAATGAATTGGAGTTCGCATGCAAAAAAAAAATGCCTATGGGACTAGCCAAGTCTTGTCATATTATTTATGTGTAGGATATAGTTTTTTTTTTTAGAATGTTAATAAACAGAAGATTATTGTAAACTTTTTCTCCAATGAAAAAATGGGCAACATTGTTTACCTACCTAATGTTGTAGTGAGGTGAGAGCATCCTAATATGGTCATTGGGTTTGAAGTAACCCAATGGTAAAACCCAATGATACGGTCAAAAATACTGTGTTATACGGAGATGTTCTTTTAGCCTGAGAAATTAATTAGTGAAAAATACTTCATTTTTAATTTAACATAATATTGTGATTTTGAGGTTATGATAGTCTGAGCAGTTAAAACATGCTTTATTAAACACGTATACAAATGGAATTTTTACGACGTAAATCCTACATTCCTTACCTTGAACACATGATGTTTGATGATTGCATTAAGAATTGCAAAACAATATGATAATTAAAAGTTCCTTCTGCATGTTCGCATTCCTACATAATCATGTCTATGACTATAAATAGTTTATAATGGGTAGTTCACCATGAGAGACATATTGAAAATTGTTTTAAAATATATTACGGGTAATAATTGTTATTTTAATAGAAATGTGTGAGGTGAAATACAATTCAATAGTTCCTTCATTGATTTGACCCGGAAGCTCAGCAAGTAGTAAGAAAATGGCCGACGATTGTGAAAAGTTGTGACGTATATTTTCTGTTTTGTTAGTTGTTTGAAGCTAGTTTCGTCAAGAATATGGCAATATTTTAGTTAATTTGTCGTTGACAGTTTCATTTAATTTGTCTTTGTTACGTGCTCCAACCGCTTGAGTTACACACCAAGGTAAATTTTATTTTAAGCTATTTTAAAAGTCATTTGATGTTGGAATGCGGGATCAGCCAGAGGCAAGGCGTAGGCCTAGGCTAGTGTTAAAAGAAGGCCCAGACCCAATCCCTCGCTATTTTCAAGTCATCATGACTGTCTAAGATAGTGTTCGCATGGTACGCCACAAGAAAAGCTATGTCTATTGACTTACTAATGCCGTTATGATATCAACTAGGCCTACGTCAAGAACTAAGCCTACGACTACGATATGCATCTGTTTACTACGCTCTACAATGTTTATTCCGTACGAGGCATGTGATTTAGACGCCACAACTCTACGTCTAGGCCTAGACCTAGCCTAGGCTATCTACCTCAAGAATGGACTTTTAGTAGGAATGCATTGATTGACATTTTGCTCATTGAGGGTGTAGTAACGCATGGTCGCAGGGTCATTAGGCCTAGGCAGGGCCTACCCGCAAGGGCGCGCGCGCGCCAGAGATGACCGTAAATTCGACGTGACAGGGGAAAGGAGAGGGATCTCTGGACCAACCCCAGCCGTCTGGGCCGCCGGAACGAGATATTGCGCACAACGCTCAAAGTAACGTCAGTCTCGTTTTGTAGGCTCAATTCTAGAACATTTTGTGTAGCCTACGCATTAGTTTATTCGAAAGTAATCAACTTCGAGTGGGGGGCGTAACTTCTCGCTGTCTCGGGAAATGGCATGTTGGTGCCGAATCTTTAACTTTGCTATCTTGGATAATAATAACTCTTGACATCCGATAGTATTTTCGTGTACAAACTTTCGGCGTTGCGAAAATGTGAGTGAAATTATTGTGCTTTCGTTCAATTTTACTTTCGTGATTTCGTTTAGGCTAGGCTATGTATTATTTATTTTAGATATGAAGAGTAACGTTTGGGTTACGTCTTTGACCTTGCTATGGCGTTAGAAATAATGTTTTCATAATAATAAGTGTCATGTGTAGTTAGCTTGTAAGTAGTGCTACTACTGATTGCCTCATCTTCGGGCTAACTCGTCAGTTCATGCAACGAGGCTAATCTAGGCGAGTATCTATCTAATATCAAACCGGTGTAACGTCCTGTCAAACCAGTTCTGTGTTTTTCTTTTTTCTCCTAGTGGATGATAGTGACACAGTATGAACTGGATACATTGAATGGATAAGAGAGGGAACGAGTAGACCTACATTCTGAAAGTAGGCTTTGACACAGAAAGTGCCAAAGGTAATAAATATTAATTTATTGTAATTGATGAGTACCTATAGGCTTAATTTCAACGAATCTATTCCTAAAAATACTTGCCCGTCCTGACTCAAAGAGTACGAGAATGATTTATTGCCTTGTATTTTTGGATGCTAGGAGAGCTGTCTAGAAAATACGTCGAGTGATAGCAACTGTAATAAAAGTTTACCCCTGCGGGGGATCGAACAAACAGGTGATTGTTGAATGGAGAAGGGGGGAGAAGTATCCTACCCTAGTGTCATAAGAGATCCCCGTAGGCTGAGGCCTAATTGGTCCTACCCCTATCTAATTAGGAGCTAACGAACGTACTTTTGACCAAAAATGTGTGTAACCTTGATCTTGACGTTTTAGTTTTGTGACGTGTAGTCAGTGATTGATTGGCTGATAGATTATTTAAATATGTATTCATTGTAGGACACATTCTGTGGGGTTCAATGAGCCCCACTTTGCGGTTTAACATGCTGATCTTTCAATAGTTATGAAAGAATGTCCTAAGAGTATTTTTTTTTTTTTTAGCAAATAAGGACCCACTATCCCTCTCTTGACTCGTTCCAAGAGAAAATCAGTATTCTGTCATTATTGCTGGTAGCGGGAATCGAACTCTTGACATATTGAATCAGAATCTCTTGTTCTGTATTACTGAGTTGTTACTTTTGTCAGTTAATAGTAAGTGCTCAATGTAGATCTACTGTCTGTCGTATTATGTGGTCTTGTATCTTGTGTCAAGTTTTATTTTTAGGTGTGTAGTAAATATAGCAACCAGCAACATTTATTGTTTCCACGTGGTAAGCATTAATGTCGGCCTACCCTTCTGGTTTACATCATATCCATTTACGTGTATCAGGGGGTGGGGGGTCGCAGGCTCACGGCTCGCCCTTCCATGACTGAGCAAAGCAAACTGAAGTCTAGATCCGCCACGGATACAAGTGCGAGAGTCATACCGTATGGCGGATGGCCTAATCGCCTAGGACGATTATACATAATGCAACATGTTCACAGAGCTTCATGCTGTAGGGTCAGTGGGCTAAAAGGTGCTAGGTTAAGTGCTGCACTTAGAGGTAGGTATTGCAACGGATGGTTGTTATGAATATCAGGTTGGATGTCAGGCTAACGTGGTATATGTGTCAATGTGTGGTTTATTTTAGACTCGGAAACAAATTTACATCTTTCCAGTCGACACTCACGCCATAGTTGTTTTGCCTATGATTGTGTTGCCTTCGCCCTTCACACTTCGTACCTTGGAATTTGGAAATAATATTGCATGCAACACATTTTTGGTTGTACGCTTTCCTGGCCATTATTAGTTGTGGACGGCTAAAGACTAACACGACTTCGTAGTTCTAGTATATATGTGTCGGGAATATTTGTTTAGTATGCATACGCAATGTATATTATTTGAACAATGTTGTAGGGCTCTTGCATTGGTTCCTTTACTTTCGTTACGATCTCGTGGCAAGTATAATGATAACGATACTAAGACCCGAATGCATAGTTCACACTCAAGCCCTCCTCAACTCAGCCTCTCCTCAGCCTCACCTATCCACCAATCACAGAGCCGTCTACACGGCAATGTCGCTCCGTGATTGGTGGTTAGGCGAGGCTGAGGAGAGGCTGAGTTGAGGAGGGCTTGAGTCTGAACTATGCATTCGGGCCTAAAGGTATCTGCCCTGACCAAAATATAACAGCTGTGTGATTTTCTCAAATACATATCGTAAAAAAGTACACACAAAAAAGTGCATCCAAAGCATAAATTTCATTAAATACAGAATAAGTGCATAGCGCACTGGCTCCGATTAAAAATAAAAATAATTACGTATATTAGACTTTGTGTACGCATCGTAATCTATAGATCGCAATTCAATAAGATTCGTCTACTAAATTGCTCATTTACTGATATCAACGCAATATCCATAAAGCAGACTCAACGAAGCCGATGTATAATCACGTGTTTGTGCCAGATCTATTACAAACAACTAAATCACCCGATAGCTCGTTCGTAAAAATAGTAAAAAAAAAAAGAAGTAATTGTCAATAGAGATGCTGATGCATGACTTTAAGAACGATTATGTTATTATGTACGGAGAGGGATAGAGATAATACTTGTGCAATAGTAGGGCCTACGTCTCATATTTTTGCAACGATCATAATCCAGACAAAGATTTGAGTGAAATATGAAAATGAAAAACACCATATGACATCCATGCTCATGCAAGTCAGGTTTCGAATACCGGAGTATAAAAACAACTTGCAGATCATAGGAAGTGTGAGGGAAATCACAATTACCCCGGTTACAAACTACTGTAGCATAAATCTTATCTTCAGAGGGAAGGAAGTGGCCTCAATCTTGGGTACTAATAATTTAATTGAATGTATCACCTGACGTGGTTTTAATGGCAAGCGGTAACCGGGTCGTATATTTTCAGTTTTTCACCGAGATGTTGCAAAGGAAACTGTTAGCCATTCGCCCACTACTTCTCCAATGCGGAAAATTTTATGCGCATGTATGTATAGAAAGTGGACGCAGATCTATTGTTGTTACCTTTACGGTGGAAATCCTGAATTTGGAATTAACATCACATCCCCCCCAAAGAAAAGAAAATGCACACACCACAGAATAGACGTAAAACGTACACATTATATGCCGGCGTAGTTCGTCGTGGCCGATCCACCAGTAAACCTTTTTATTTTCTCCTTTGTAAATCACTTTTATAACTGAATAGAATATATTTAAATTAAATAAGTAAAAACCACGATTGCTGTGTTCAGGTTCGAATTCTGGCTTGCATTGACATGGTTGTAAAGTGGCGTGTTTTCATCTTCGTGTATCACGTCTCGATTTGCATCGTTGCCAACATGCGAGAGTGAGACGTGAGCCCAAATTCCATCATGTATCGTTTAGTTGGCGCGCTGGTGACAACACAGACACTACCCCCCCCCCCCCCCCCCCCCCCCATTGGCGGCGCTACGGGGGTGCATGGGGGGGCAAAAAAATGGCCTGCCCCCCCGCTTGCCCCCCCACTTGTAGTGAACTGTTCTGAATTAATGTGTTAATCAATTGCATTTTATAATACATTGGTTCATAAATTGGTTAAAAGGTGTTCAAGAAATATTTGCATAAGAAGTTCCGCAGGCCGTGTATGTTCATTGTTTTAATCATAGGGTAAACTTGGTCTATGTGGATGTTTGCAAAGGAAACGATTCTGTTTCCCGATTTATAGCGCAATTGCAAAGACTCTACGTTTTCGTATCTCGGTCAACAGTACACCCTGTATTTGTTGCATTGCAAAAGGAGGGGGGCAGTCGAGTGGTTGAATTGAAGCACCTATCAGAAACACGTTGGGTTTGCCAGATAGCTGCGTGTGATGCAGTCAAATCAACGTTTTCTGTGCTGATTTTACTTCTCCATCGTATTTCAGTAGAATCAAGCACAATGAAAGGTAATGAAGCGCGGGGTATTTTGGAGCAAATTGACTTTGAATTTCTTTTTTGCTTGCACTTGTTCAGTGACGTTCTTCGAGACTTAAAATTAGTTTCCGACTACCGAGACTTAAAATTAGTTTCCGACTACCTTCAAAAGTCAGACTGTGATATGGCACATGCTTCTGTTCTTGTCGATTTATTGGTGGACACATTCGAACAAATGAGATTGGAACCTGGGAAGTTCAATGCATTGATGACAAACGTAAAACTAATTGCCAAGGAAAACTCCATTGAACTCTCTAAGAATTGCAACTCTCGAATGCGCAAGCTTCCCAAAAGATTTGCCAGCTTCGCCACCGAACTGCAAACTAGTGAAAGTGAGATACTTCGTAGTGATGACGACTTCAGGATTAAAATATTTAATCCTGTTCTCGATCATATGATCACCGAGTAAAAAAAGGAGGTTCACTAACAACAGTGGCGTGTTGAACGGGATAAGTGCAATGAATCCTACATGTGACAATTTCCTAAAATTCAATAAGTTAAAACCATTAGCCGACCATTACCGCTGTGATATGGAGAGTATTGAGGCTGAAGTAAAATTATTCCCGCTTGTGTTAAAAAGAATAGAAAAAGAGACCAAAGCCAAAGTTGATTCGACAATCAAATTGGCAACTGTGCTAAACAAATATAAAATGTCATTCAATGAACTTCACAAACTGGTGGTGATAGCAATTACCATTCCGCCTTCCAGCGCAGGGTGTGAGAGATCTGTTTCAAGTTTGCGCCAAATAAAATCGTATCTACGAAACAATATGGGCAACACTCGTCTCGCTAATTCAGCTGTGTTAGGTATTGAAAAAACACTCGCAAAATCTTTAGATTTAAATCAAGTAGTGGATCGATTTGCAGTTTCCCACAATAACAGACGAATACAGCTAGTGTAGGACTCCGTCATCAATCAATACATCAACCAGCTCGTCTGCGTATCATTTGGGATTTTTGATGAGTGAATAATCAATTATTTAATGTGGTTTCTAATTTTTAATTTAATTTTTATTTTTTTTAATTTGTCCCCCTGTCACAATCCCAGTGTTTATGCGATCTTTGGAGATGGGGGGGGGGGGGGGTGGCGGCAACAGATAAGAAGATAAGGGGATTAAATTTTTTCTTGCCCCCTCAACATATTGCGTTGCCCCTGCTCTGCCCCCCCATTGATCTTTTTCTGGCGCCGCCACTGCCCCCCCCCCCCCTCCTACTCCATCGTGTCAAACTGACGCCGCTAGTCCTGTATAATGCGTCTACGTCTCTCAAGTAAACAAAACCAATCTGTTTTGTCTTGTGGTTCATAGAGAATGTCCAGGCTTTAGATTGGGATGAAGCTGCGGTCTCGTGTAATCTCGTCATCTACGATACGGTACCAGCCAATATCCGTCGCCATGCGGTTTCCAAACTCGAAACCACAATCACTTATAGGGTAGCTGGTTGTCACATTTTTCATTTCATTATTTTAATGTATATAATTAAATTATAATTATTATCCCCACACACTTCTTTCACGCTCTCTTGTGTATGTCTGGTTGTCGTTCCATCCCCTGTGTTTCCCGTCCATACAGCTAGATACGCAACAGGGGTATCCAGTTAATTAACTGGGGTTGTGAGGTCCTCTGAGAGACTCCTGTGGCTGCGTGACTCGTCTAGTGTAGTCACCATCGCACTAGGTTGTTTCTTTTGCATCAGTTCACCAACACACTAGACGTCACAATTTGGCGTCATGATGTTCTTGTATTCGTTTACACATCATTCAAATCATACAATTGGACATATTCTTGAGTATTTTGCGAGGTATTTTGTGTCTTAGTCCGTCCAATGTTGCGATATGCGTGAGGAAACCTGGTTTTGGCACGTAGCCCACTTCTATCTAAACGTTCCCTACATGTTCATCATCCATCATCATTTCACCCCAAGGACGATGCAACCTCGACCAAACTTGGACAACGACGTCGTTAAAACAAGCCAGCCATCGTTAGGCCCCGTATGTCCCACGATAGCACGACACTATATTACACGACCTTGCTGTTGAGCGTGTCGTTAAACAACATACAACACAATTCACGAGAGATCGCGAGCTCGTCAGCCTCAATTTTATGCGCATTGTCAATAAAATTAGTAGACCATCTTGATTATTTCTCGTGACTCCCATGATGCAATCACGTGAATACGGCTTAGTTTAGTTTACTATTTAAAAGACAATAATTTCTATTGTAGTTCACTAATAAGGCGAATCGTCATTGTCTCGTGTAAGTGTGTTTGTTCACACGCTATTTTCTCTCTCGAGCTCATCTCATCCCATTGTCTTGTTCTTGTAACCATCCTCTGGTTGGGAGATGGACGTCTGTTTCCGGTTGACGTAATTATCGCTATCGGAGAGGCCTGCAAGTTGATGCCATTATTTCCTTGCATATTTAACTGCTCGTTATCTCAATGCCTACTTGGCTGAGTGAGTGGCACGATCGTGTGCAATTAATTGTCTGTTTCAAATGAAGTAATGCATGGGATTCAAATGGTTTACTTGATAATAGGTCGGTCATTTGTCTTCTCTTCTCTGTGATGTACTTGTTTGTGGTGCTGTGCTACCACACAAGACTTGCAGGTTCTATGCGCGGTTTCTAAGTCGCTCCTCAGTCATAAGTGGAGTGTGGGACCGAGAAGATTAAATTAGCTTTTAGAACATTCCTTCCAAACTGTCCAAAGAGGTGTGCACAAGCCACAATTTAATGCATCTGGTAAGTTGATTAAAGTCAATTAATTGCCCACCGATAGAAGAAGCTCGGCGATTACACAACTAGACAAATTCGAGCAGGTCGCCGATTCGATTCCAAACACCGGTTGTCCTAATCAAATGGTTTCCTCAGTCATAAGGCGAATGTTTGTATTGAGTCTTTCGAACCGTGCTCGTACTTTCCTTCCAAACTATACAATTAGTCACCTGAAAAGGGGCACATCCCGGTAAAAGTGGTGTCTGTATATACATCCTACAGCAGGAAAATCTATGAAAAATGTACTACGAATTAATTCAAACTGAACAGACAACAGCTTTGTTATCCTTGCTATCAACTGACGCACTCCACTTTCGTAGATCTAACCTATAAATAGCGAAAAGTGGCAACGTTATCAACTCGTTCATTGTACGAGTCACCATCTTGGTACTCTGGCTTCTCTTCAAATCTAAGATCTTTGGCAAACGACAACAACGGAAGTGGGCAATGTGCCGGTATCGATTTTTCCACTCTTGTAGCTATTTGTTAATCATACACCGTCCTCGGTGGCTCACACTGTTTGGGACTCTGGCCCAAGTCGTTGGGAGTCAAAAGGTCGTGAGTTTGAATCCCGCGCGTTATTTGTAATTATTGTCGATATCTCCTCATCTATCTAGCAAGTGGTATAGAAATGTAACACATCCATGTATTTATTTAATGTTTCTTCTATTCAGCTTCAAAACTGATTAACGAAGGTCAGTACCGTAAATACAAGACAAGGAAACTATGTACCGATAGATGTGATAAAGGTGTAACATATAGCGCAAGATGATATACGCACAAAGTTTGGCCTAAATTCTGATTGGAGTTTGTAATCACCTTGTAACCGTATTGCAGATGCAATTACAAGTGTATTTTGTAAGGTGGCATTCGAATTAACTCCGTTGTGTAATTGAGATTCCTAACATGTGTGAATCATACTCTCGCTTTTTCTCATAGGTAAATAATGATTTAACTAAATCACGAACGTAATCGCGTATGTGTTTGTTATCGAACGGACGAAAGTGTAACGGGGACCTGCCTGTATTGTGTCTGTGGGACGATGAGCCGAAACTAGAATCCACGTCCCTACATTCAGCCAGCACGTATACCCCGTACCCCCCACATGTAGGCCTACTACGCATGTGCTCAAACTAACCC
This sequence comes from Isoperla grammatica, assembly GCA_945910005.1. Lineage (NCBI taxonomy): Eukaryota > Metazoa > Arthropoda > Insecta > Plecoptera > Perlodidae > Isoperla > Isoperla grammatica. The sequence goes on from OX246739.1 coordinate 28,751,754, forward strand.
GGTTTAACGCCCGCATGCCCTAGTAGGGTTCCCGTCCGCGTGGGCTCTACCATATCGAGATGATGTGTGGATCTGCGAGTGTACAAACAAACATCTGTTTACATAAGTGCAGCTTGCACAAACAAAAGATGCACTTGCGTTTGTAGGATGTATAGGTGCGTGGACGTTTTCTGGGAATCCTGTGTGTGGCTCGAAGGAAAGTGAAAAATTAGGTTTTACTTGTGTGCTCAAGCTGGAATTGCTTTCCATTTGCACTGCTCGTTAAAATTATGTGTTTCTCACGAATGGGTCCTCACAAACTCTGCATGCGGCTTCGCGGCCGTTGATGTTGTTATGCGTATACGTGTTGTATAATAAGGTTTCGTAACGTTTTGCTATCTGATATTTTCGAGAAGAGAGGATGCCTGTAGTGTTCGAAAAATTAAACACTGATGCTGCGTGTCTTGACTATGTCCAGCATTTATTCAAAACATACAAGTATTAAAAACATTACTTGATACGCTGACACTGGTTCGATTCCCGACACCGGCAAACCTGACTGAAGGTTTGTCTGAGGTTTTTCTCTGTCATAAGACGAATGCTGGCATTGAATCCTACCAACAAAACAACCCTCGGGCATTTCCCCGTGTATCAAGTATAATACCCTAATGTGCATAAAATTGAATGAAAAAATGGATTGCATTTTGAGTGAACTTCGGGTCTATTGTTTCCGCCCCTACCTGAATGGGAAGACACATTTTTTAACAGGGCCAATAGACCCCGTTCGTTCACGTTGTTTTAATCTTGGACCGAGTTCAGTGTTATCAATTAAGTGAAGAGCGACACGTTCGCACTACAGCAGGGATTCATTATTTTTCGTAGGCAACGTTTCTCAAACGTCGAAACAAAGTTATTCAAACGAAATGGCAAAATGCATAATAAATAAAGATATTGGCGGATATGCATGGCTTGGCTTCTTATCACAGTCACTAGAAATAAGTATGCTCGTTGTTGAGTTTTATGTAGTCATTTTCAAAATTACGATTGGTTTCTTTTTCCGGTGGGTTGTTATATTCCACAAGTAAGCAGATAAGTAATCATAACCGCTAACATGTTAATATTCCGTTTCTCATGTATAGGGCTAACATGGGAGTAATAAGTGAATTGAGTACTAGTATTGTACGTTACTGGCAGCTGAGCTGAGCACATAAATTAACATGTAGTTGTAGCTATCTATATATTATTCAGAGGCCATATCCGAAGGTAATCTCAAGTCTAAATCACATCCTGTGTCAAATGCTTTGTCTTTAGTATAGTTGATTAGTTTCATCGTTGAAATAATTTATCTACTTCATCGAGCATGTTCAACCAGCGAATCTGATGTCGCCGCTACAGCTTCAAGTGTAATATGCTATGTATATAAACTTGATAGCATACTCGAAAATGTTGTTTATTAGGTATTAATCATTTAAACATCTGTGATGAGCTGTGATAAAGTATAGGAGGTTATAAACTCAATGTGTTCTAATAACCAACCACGCTTACAAACCCAAACGCTGAGATGGATACGTTACTACAGTAAATTATTGAAGTACTGTGGGCAATTGCGTGCAATGTCAATGAGCGATACACGATGATGACTTCGGGGACTTCGATGTTGGTGTGAACTCTGAAGGTCAAACGTTGAATTGAAGAGTTGAATATCGAGATAAGATAAACAATAAAATAAGTCAACGAGTTGCGTGGTTAATCGTGGGTTCGAATTCAGAACCGTGTGTCATGGATGTTTGTGATGTGATTCTCCTTGCAGTCTAGCAAATTATTAGAAATTGTTTTTGTTTTTTTATATATCTTGGTCTACCTATAGTAAAATTCCACAATCCCATGGGGTATTATTTTTTATTTTTAGAGAACGGTTAGAAAGGTGGAAATTGTATCGATTTTAAACGTCGATCATAGATCGTGAAATGATAATGTCCATTCATCTTTTCAGGCTCGAACGCGTTCTTACTTCTTAGTCGATGTTTTTTAAGGTATAAAGTTCATAATCAAATCGATCGAACAATTTTTTAAATCACTTTGAATTCGTTCGTTGACTCCGTAGTGGGTATAATTCGATTGTGACTCACTTTTGCTTTCTCTGGAGTCTTAGCACGTGGCACGGAACATGCGCCAGTCGTTACGAGGAACGTGTCCTTACCATGATGCATGCATGGCGCCAGCGTCGTGATGTGATATGGCGCATGTGTGTGCCATCACATGGCTTATTGTCGACTATAACCTGTTTGCCTTTGATCGACCGAGAAAACTGCGCTAGCAAGCTCGTTGTACTACAGCCTGTGTAATGTAATGATTGGACGGCGAAAACTGCGCGGTCAAGCTATATCCACCCACTGCATACTGTACAACGTGCTTGTCACTGTTGTTGTACTACAGAAGCTTTGTATTGGTGAAGTATTTGGTAAAACAACGTGCTTACCATTGACGCATAGAGGAGACTGCGCGGTCAAGCTATAACCACGTATTGCAGTTGTACAACGTGCTGTCATTGACGCACGGAGAAGACTGCGCGGTCAAGCTATAACCACGTATTGCAGTTGTACAACGTGCTGTCATTGACGCACGGAGAAGACTGCGCGGTCAAGCTATAACCACTTATTGCAGTTGTACAACGTGCTGTCATTGACGCACGGAGAAGACTGCGCGGTCAAGCTATAACCACTTATTGCAGTTGTACAACGTGCTTGTCATTGACGCATGGAGAAGACTGCGCGGTCAAGCTATAACCACTTATTGCAGTTGTACAACGTGCTTGTCATTGACGCATGGAGAAGACTGCGTGGTCAAGCTATAACCACTTATTGCAGTTGTACAACGTGCTTGTCATTGACGCATGGAGAAGACTGCGCGGTCAAGCTATAACCACTTATTGCAGTTGTACAACGTGCTTGTCATTGACGCATGGAGAAGACTGCGTGGTCAAGCTATAACCACTTATTGCAGTTGTACAACGTGCTTGTCATTGACGCATGGAGAAGACTGCGCGGTCAAGCTATAACCACTTATTGCAGTTGTACAACGTGCTTGTCATTGACGCATGGAGAAGACTGCGCGGTCAAGCTATAACCACTTATTGCAGTTGTACAACGTGCTTGTCATTGACGCATGGAGAAGACTGCGCGGTCAGGCTATAACCACTTATTGCAGTTGTACAACGTGCTTGTCATTGACGCATGGAGAAGACTGCGTGGCCAAGCTATAACCACTTATTGCAGTTGTACAACGTGCTTGTCATTGACGCACGGAGAATACTGCGCGGTCAAGCTATAACCACTTATTGCAGTTGTACAACGTGCTTGTCATTGACGCATAGAGAAGACTGCGTGGTCAAGCTATAACCACGTATTGCAGTTGTACAATGTGCTTGTCATTGACGCATGGAGAAGACTGCGCGGTCAAGTATAACCACTTATTGCAGTTGTACAACGTGCTTGTCATTGACGCATGGAGAAGACTGCGTGGCCAAGCTATAACCACTTATTGCAGTTGTACAACGTGCTTGTCATTGACGCACGGAGAATACTGCGCGGTCAAGCTATAACCACGTATTGCAGTTGTACAATGTGCTTGTCATTGACGCATGGAGAAGACTGCGCGGTCAAGCTATAACCACTTATTGCAGTTGTACAACGTGCTTGTCATTGACGCATAGAGAAGACTGCGTGGTCAAGCTATAACCACGTATTGCAGTTGTACAACGTGCTTGTCATTGACGCATAGAGAAGACTGCGTGGTCAAGCTATAACCACGTATTGCAGTTGTACAACGTGCTTGTCATTGACGCATAGAGAAGACTGCGTGGTCAAGCTATAACCACGTATTGCAGTTGTACAACGTGCTTGTCATTGACGCATAGAGAAGACTGCGTGGTGAAGCTATAACCACTTATTGCAGTTGTACAACGTGCTTGTCATTGACGCATGGAGAAGACTGCGCGGTCAAGTATAACCACTTATTGCAGTTGTACAACGTGCTTGTCATTGACGCATGGAGAAGACTGCGTGGCCAAGCTATAACCACTTATTGCAGTTGTACAACGTGCTTGTCATTGACGCACGGAGAATACTGCGCGGTCAAGCTATAACCACTTATTGCAGTTGTACAACGTGCTTGTCATTGACGCGTAGAGAAGACTGTGCGGTCAAGCTATAACCACTTATTGCAGTTGTACAACGTGCTTGTCATTGACACATGGAGAAGACTGCGCGGTCAAGCTATAACCACTTATTGCAGTTGTACAACGTGCTTGTCATTGACGCATGGAGAAGACTGCGTGGTCAGGCTATAACCACTTATTGCAGTTGTACAACGTGCTTGTCATTGACGCGTAGAGAAGACTGTGCGGTCAAGCTATAACCACTTATTGCAGTTGTACAACGTGCTTGTCATTGACACATGGAGAAGACTGCGCGGTCAAGCTATAACCACTTATTGCAGTTGTACAACGTGCTTGTCATTGACGCATGGAGAAGACTGCGTGGTCAAGCTATAACCACTTATTGCAGTTGTACAACGTGCTTGCCATTGACGCATGGAGAAGACTGCGTGGTCAAGCTATAACCACTTATTGCAGTTGTACAACGTGCTTGTCATTGACGCATGGAGAAGACTGCGCGACAAGCTATAACCACTTATTGCAGTTGTACAACGTGCTTGTCATTGACGCATGGAGAATACTGCGCGGTCAAGCTATAACCACTTATTGCAGTTGTACAACGTGCTTGTCATTGACGCATGGAGAAGACTGCGCGGTCAAGCTATAACCACTTTTTGCAGTTGTACAACGTGCTTGTCATTGACGCATGGAGAAGACTGCGCGGTCAAGCTATAACCACTTATTGCAGTTGTACAACGTGCTTGTCATTGACGCATGGAGAAGACTGCGCGGTCAAGCTATAACCACTTATTGCAGTTGTACAACGTGCTTGCCATTGGATCGCGGCTCACGTGCCCAACTTCCTCCGATGCCCGCCCTACAGCGCCGTGCGTACACGTGATGTAGGAAGGTGAAACCCGTCGCGTCCGTCAGTTGCAGTTTTATCGCTGACTACTGTATTGAACCACCTGTGGGACGCGCTAGCGCGACGCTCTATGTGGGCGTAAGCTATTAATCTCATTTCTTAATTTCGTGTCCATGTTAGGCTAGTCCCGAACTCACTACCTACGCGTGTGTTGTGTATGTCCTGAAAACCATGTTGTAGTGTCGGTGGACAACTTTTGAGTGATTTTAAAAAATAAAAGTGAAACTACGTTTACTAGATTACAAGTGTATTTTTCCTCGTGTTTATCACACAAATTCAAGGTAATGTAAAGTCGTGTAATGTGCGTGCTGCATTTAATGCGTGTGTATAGTGTACTTATTGAAGTCAAACGCATTCATGCATCTGGATGCATGACCTAATTACGCACTCAGTCATCTGACTTAAGTGCCGGTAGTCATGACAATGTAGGTAATTGTGTAGAAACAGTTTACTTGTATGTATGTTACTACTGTGGGCTAATTCGTTCAAACGCAACCTAATTTCTAACTACCCTATTATCAGTTAGATTCGTATTAGGTTATGATGTTCTTATGTTATTGTTTGTTGTTATTGATAGTTAGATTGTTGTGGTTGTTGTTGAGTGGGACTTGATAATCTTTGTGTGACATTCGTGTAACGATGTTGGGCTTCAGTTTCACCGACAGAGATCTCTCAGTGCTATCACGTAATACTCTTAATTCGGGATGTCGCCGGTTCGATACCCGCTTCCGGCAATCGTGACTAAATGAATGTTTTTTTTATGGGGTTTTCATCATAGTCACAACTCGCAGAGCGAATGCTGTGATCGAGTCCTACTAACAGCCCTCGTACATTCCTTCCTAACTATTGCAAATACCAAAAATAGGTCTACCTATTTAGTATTTACTATAGTTACTCAAGTGAAGTAGGGAGGAATTGTCCATGGGGAGGTTTCCTACGGAAAAATATTATCCATTAATTTCGAGTGGAGGGTTGATCAGTATAGTGTGTTATGAGTGCAGTCATGCACCCTCACTGCGGGCAGCGGTCTCCTGATACAGCTGGGGTTCAGTTCCGCCCCGTATGTATAACGAAGGTACGTGAGTTCGAATCCTGTATAAGGAGGAATGGATTTTCGAAATTGTCCTCCACCACCGTATTTGAAATAACAACAACCGGCCGGGACACATCGCTGTTCTAGGTCATGTAATTGCTCATTGTTATGTAGATTGACACAATAGGCAGTGCAATTAGATACGTCACACCATAGGTAATACATTAACTCACTTTATGTAAATTATAGTGATCTGTAGTCACACTTCATTCGACGAGCCAGAGCTCAATAAGGAAGGGCGTTCGAACGACTCACTCTAAACAGAATTAGTTTCCAGAAAATTTTATGCCAAAGCCTATTCTCAAAATGATGGGACTCTATAGGTTTTAATCACGGTCCTCTAAACTTCAATGACAACAATGCCCAACAATTAAAAAATACAACATCATGTTGGGTATGCATCAATGATCCTCGACATAACATTTAAAAACTAGTTTTTAATTCTTGTGCATTGTTGTCATTGAAGAGATTTTAGAAGATCGTGACTGACTCAATCTAAGAGTCGTAGATCATTTTGAAAATGTTCTATTCGAAACTGAACCTTTTTAGTTCATTGCTTTTCTTATCACGATATCCTTGTTATCTGTAATTTTGACCCCCTAGCCGTGCGTGTACACTGGTGCATTGGTGCACATATTGCATAGAAAGTAGAACATGTGTAGACTATCTTGAAGAATACGCATGCGCGTGAGTCATGAGTTGCGGATTACAGATTAGGTGTAGACCAAGTAGGCTACGTTGCTTTGCCATGGTGTCACGCAACACTGATGACATTTTCAAAGGGTGCGCAGGAAGTAAAGACTTCCGTGTCCTGTCGTGTAGGGCGGACATAGTGTAGGCTATCAAAATACTAAGTGAATTCCCCTTTCGAAATTCCACATTCACTATGCGAGCAAAACGCCAGATTACTTTTACAAAAATAAAATAAAATTGTTAAATCGTCGACCCACTGAATTAAGCCTACAATTTAATGTGTATACCGTGTGTACGATAGCTATTTCTAAAATCATCGCACACACCTATACTGCAACTTGTGGATAGATTGAAGTCAAACTGATATACATTGTTTTGTTGGAAAACCCAAGCCCAAACTGAGAAACGAAACCTGTACCTTTTGCGTTGTATATACATGAATAAACCCTCAGAACCATCTGTGAGATCAGGCGCGTAGGAAGGGGGGGGGAATGGGGGGAGATTCCCCCCCCACTTTTTCCTGGGACCCACCCAATTTAGCGTTTAAGGCACATCCCGACATACAATACCACACGGATACCCGGGTAAACATTCACCAACTAAATAGTGAATAATAATTGCAGAAACACAGAGGGCCCCACGCCCCGGAGAAAGCCAAGATTTTCGTCACAATACATTTCCTCTGTCTTAGTTTGCACTTTGTAGCATTACAAAATAAAAGCTAATGGGTGCTTGAAACTCAGTGGCGTAATTAGGGAAGGGGCGGGTTATGGCCCTCAAAACGTATTTATTTAAGCCTAAAAATCGAGAAATAACTAATATAGCAAGAAAATTTTTCGCCTTCGGCGAAAAGGCCTCCGGCGGCTGGGGCTCCGCCCCAGACCCCCCGCTGGTTGTTCGCGCTTCGCGCTCACAATTCTTCCCCCCCCACTTGATTTAGAGTTCCTACGCGCCTGTGTGAGATGAGCTATTTTGAAAGTGTATCGTGATGATTATATATTTGTTGACTATTAGCGGCGATCGAGAGTGTCAGTGCCTGATCTAATCGTGAAAGCGAAAGGAACATCAGTCAGTATTGATAATAGGCACGCCCGCGCGTTCTCCCGAAACAAGAGTTTCGTGCGTTGCTTACCGGTAAGAGTGGGCTGTCCCAGCTCGTTATGCATCTAATGAAAAGGAAAGCTCGAGCACACCTCCACGCAAGCAAGCAACCATGAGAAATAACATGGTTTATTAATTCACTAAAATGGTTGAAAACATGTTTTACGTAAGTATGATTATTATTATTATGCGAAAATAATATTTAGAAAGATGCCGCGAATTGTAAATTTCAGTTTCACTTATAAAATATTTTATGTGCGAACCACCAAACAATGGCATTATGTAGTCTTGTGTGATGTGTTGTTTTACGGCCCTCTTGGTGCAATGGCGTTAGTCGATCGAGTTGATAATAATGAGTAGGGAGGGTCTTTGACTTACTGTCAAGGACTGGACTGGTCAATTGACTGCAAAACAGAAATCGAAAAGTTCATCACCAAAAGTGTACTTGATAGTAAATGGAAAATATATCGTATGTGAATAGAGATTCATAGGACATGTATTATATGGGTGCGTAAAAAGAAGATATGCGGGATTCGAACCCGCTCGTTGCTCCTGCCTGCGTTTGAGCGCCATTATGCATAATATTGGTTCCGGCGGCGTGGTTTCCCGTACTATCGAGTTATCAATCGGCCATTAGTTGTGTTTGGGTATAATTCAACTTCGCATAGGTCCATAAGTGACCTCATTTTCGACCGGAGTAGTCTTCGTGCCGGTACCAGTGTCCCCCTCACCGATAAGCCTCATTGCCCTAATGACGACCGGCGAAACGATATCTAATCGTAACGCGTGGATGCTTGCGTGCACGTGTTCCAACAAAAACCTCTATTTGGCAATATTTATCGCCGCTGTTTCGCAGTGATTATCACTGCTACTATCTGCTTAATCCCGAAACCGTGATTTCGCAAATCCGTGGTCGGTAGGCCATTTGTGTACTGCACGAATGTGATTGTTTATAAAATGGAAATGCAAAATTGTGCAATCCATAGAAATCGTTTCATCTGACTTAATTGTGTGGTGGCGTGTGTTGCGTAGATTATAAAATGGTAGCTAGCAGCACGCTTTTCTGCGTAAAGCTTGCAAACAATAGTAAATTAATCCAGCGTTACAGCCGGGGTTTACTTTATGAAACACGTTGACTTTTAATCGAGAAGTGATAAGTTATGTTTACTATCACTGTCGTGTTGAGGATAGCTGTATGCGCATCTGCCTGAATTCAACTATACATTTTTGTATTGTTAAAATTGTGCGTATATGTTACAATATACATCACAAAACCCAACTCGGCGACAGTTTTGCCAAGTGGAATCAAATAATGAAGGAAGGCAGCAGATAGGACACTTTTCATGTGGGTGGGGGTTACATGAAAGAGGGGGGGGGGGAGAGAGATATGGCAGACCCTCGGGTTCATCGGGTCAGGCAACGTGTGCGCGTAAATTGAGTTTAGGACGGATTGTTTTTTAATGCATTGTTGAACGTTCGGTGACGTCCGCCGCTTACGCTTCTCACGTGTGGTTTTTTCACTTTTTTGTGTCCCATCTATCTTATTTCTGCTAGTGACTTGTATCCATCTGCGAGCTACATAGTTCGCTCGGGAATCTGGATTTCATGTTCAGATTTGAGTTTTAAGTGACTAGATTTATTTATTATGGCTTATAGGAATTACACAACGAATTTAAAACACAGTACAAGTACATTTATACAACTCATGTTTCAAAACGTCAGACAAATGACAACAACACTGTTTCCAAATAACATGGTTGGGAAAATAAAATAAACAAGTCAAGACAATTTCCTTTATCACAATCTCATGTAAAAAAAAAACTATCGTCAACATTCTTTATGCGTATGAATAACAAATAACAATAACAACGAGAAATATTACATTTTCTTATTTCACAACAACCTGATTCAACTTTGATTTCCGTTTATAAACCATATAAAGTAATACTGATGGATGGTAGTGGTATTTTGCAGTGTAATACTACTTCCGACTGCTCTGTTCAGTACGTGCTTTTTATTCAGTCGGCGATCTGCAAGCCGAGCATGCCCGACCAGATGTACAGATTCATTTAAAAAAAAAGCACTCCCAGAGACATGCCGGCTGGCGCTATAGTGCAAAACTGTGTCTACATGATACTGGGTAACCCTTTACAACAAGAAATAGACACTTGCAAGCTGCTATGGGAGAGAGACTTAGGAGAGAGACTGTTCCAGCGGTGGCAAATCTCACATTCTTCATCGCTTGCAAATCATCTGTTTTGTCATTTTTTTGTCTTTGTGGTCTTACGTCACCCATATCACGCTACTGGCTTTAAATCCAGGCTTCCGTTCCCGATGTGAGATAATGTTCTACTCTAGTCCGGGCCGGGCACAATAATAATGATAATGAGTAATTATTATTCGGTTCTCAAGTTTTTTTTTTTTTTGTATGCGATAAGGTCAGCCCATTGGTCTGTTACAACAGCATTATTTACTTGTGCAGAGTAGGCCTAGGTACCAGACATGTGTTGTTTCCGTTCTGGGTCGCGGATCTCAAATTACAATTAAGACATCCGGAGCTGCTGGTTCGTTCATGGTCACCTCTCTCATATCTTGGAGTCGGTTTCCCGCGGCGGAGTATACAAGTCTTGACGCCTCCAGTGGCGTAGCGGAAAGTCCCAGGGCCCCCCCGCAAGATTTATGTGTGGGCCCCCCTCCCGCAAAAATACCTCGTGACAAATTGCAAAAATTCGTAAAAATGCATTAGTTTGTTTTTTTCAACCTACATTATAAGAAGCGCTTATTCCTCCTGGTGTTTTTCCTGGTGAACTCGTTGATTATTGCATCAGTTGCAAGTTTTCGAGCTTGCTCGCATTCAATGCTTAAAATGGAAAGTCCCTTCAAACGTTCTTGTGACATGCTGCTTCTAAGATAATGTTTTATTAGTTTTAACTTCGAAAATAAACGTTCAGCAGTTGCGACAGTGACAGGTATTGTTAAAAATAGTAGATAGGCAGTGACGACGTCGGGGATGTTCGAAGTTATGGCATTGTTCTTAACTATCAAAAGTTCTGATAATTCTATAATCGAATTAGGGTCACTTGGCGTTGTTTATTGGTTTTTAATAACACTTCGAAAACTTAACATCTGCGACGGAAACTCGTCGGTTAGATCATCTTTGTACAATGATAGGAATGATTCGGCTGATTTGAATAATGTGTCATCAGTAGCACTCGTCAACTCTTTTACAGTTAGGAAATTAAACCTCTGAGCAACACTATCCATTCCTTGAAAGCGGTTTTTCAGTTGGCTCGTGATCACATCGATGTTTGAGTAAAAGACCGAAATCTTGAAGTTCCTCTCTGGATCTGACAATCTTATATAAGAGCTCATCAGAAGTCAGAACTATTCCTCGTTTGCCCCTGACGCTTATTTTGAAACTTTTGGACGATGCACCAAGTTTGTGCAAGTGCACTTGCGGTAGCCTTAACGTCATCATATTGATTTCTGTAGTCACAAAGTGTTTCTGAAGCCGATTTCAATAAGCTACAAGCGTAGATCAAGTCCATACTTTTCGACTGCAACAACTTAGAAACAATATTGATTGTTTCTAAAATAAAAGTTTGTATGACAACCATCATAACAAATTCGAACGTGCCAATTTTTTTTTAATTGATTTTGCTTCTTTTCTCTCTTCATTGTTTTTCGATGTGATGATAATTTTAGAGAGCGCGATCATGACGTCTGTATATCGGAATCTTAAGCCTATCGAGGAGTCATTTCTTGATGACCATCGAGTTGGACATAGATTCTTAAGGGTGCGTTTATTGCTGCAATTATTGAGCAGTTCCCATCGCTTGATACTAAGCCCAAAAAATGTGTTCACTTTTTGTACCCTCTACACGCGAGTATCAATAAACTCATATTTTAACTCATGAACTCAAATTGACCGGTGGGCCCCCCCTGACGGGGGGCCCCCAAGCCTTGCGGGGGCGGCTTGGGTCACCGCTACGCCACTGGACGCCTCTCTCTCCTCGGGTCATTCGAACATGCGTCACACTGTAAGGGGGGCGTCTCTCCGAGCTAAATGCAAGACTATTATGAGAGCAGACGTCTAATTGGTAGCTAGTTGACGCAACACACGAGGCCTTGTAAACTGCATGATCGAAATAAAAAGTGTACACATATCTAGTGTAGAATTAGTGCATCACGATAATCACTGCTTAATTTTATGTACCCAATTACCACGACTGTAGTGTAGAAGGGGCACTATGTACCAGATTTAAGTATGTGTGGGAAGGGTGACATTTTTATTTGAGTAACACATTAAAAGTTCGGGTTACAGTATTTACATTATACCATGTTCTTTCACTTTAAGGATTTACTTTATGCCGTGTTCTTTCACTTTGAGTAAACTTTGAGTATTTACTTTATGCCGTATTCTTTCACTTTGAGTAAGGTATTTACATTTGCCGTATTATTTCACTTTGAGTATTTAGTATTTACTTTATGCCGTGTTCTTTCACTGAGTATTCTAGTACCGGTATTTACATTATGCCGTGTTCTTTCACTTTGATTTCAGTGGTCAATTGTTGGACCAGTATGCCCACCCTTGACTTCACACTTTACCACGTGTAGTAGAGTGTTTTTGTCTACGTTCGTAACAACTTTTTTCCGACAATGCTTCATCATGTCTGTCGAGTGGTGAGCTAATGCACGGACTGCTGACTTGGAAGGTTGTGGGTTCAATGATTTCGGATCCGACTGAAGGGGTTTTCAAGGTTTCCTCGAGTAGACAGACATGGGGGAACTTCATAGGACAAATAAATGACTAATATTTATGGATTGAGTCTAGCAGCTGCAGCTCAGTGATAAATTCGATAGCTGTTGCACACGTACTGTAGGAACAAATTACGTTACGCTATGCATCGAGGCGTCTGCACGTGAATCATTCCCTGGAGAATAAACTGCATGGGAATAAATTGTAACAGGACCGAAACTATCAAATCGTGTCTCAATGTATTGAGTTAGTTTCCATACTGCTTTTATATGTGAGTGTGTATATAATCCATGTTCCTTGTAGTTTGTTGATTACATTACTGGTTTGTGCTAATCGAAACTATTGCGATGCTGATGAACGGTGAAGAAAGATCCTCAGTACAACCGCGCCTCACTTCCCGTGATACGATGGATTCTTTTTGCCAACGCTTGCCTGACCCTTGACCCTTGCTTGACATCATTAGCCACCGCATTTCTGTACGACCGGGGTCTCGCGTTTCCGACGTTCATTTTGAAAAAAAATCTATTTTGACTTTTGAGGTATAGCCTTGATGTGTTCAGTGTTGCCATTTCTTGAATCATTATTTATTGATGACTTTCGTTTTTTTTGTTTTTTTTGTGTGTGCGATATTTATTCATGAGTAGGTAGGCCATGTGTGTGTGCGTTAAGTACTCGAAGCACCCAACATGGATAGAGTCGTTACACTTTCATTTCGACTCGCCCGTGAAAGTTGTGCTCAACGTCGATGACTGCAGTGAAATCTGAATATACTTGCTTTAAAATTAAATTAATTCTGTTTACACTTGAAACAAGTTAAAAACCTTGAGATTCTTTGTGCGCCAAGACAGCCTCGAGATATTGAAATTCCATTCTCGGCATACTTGGAAAATAAACATCGAGCAACACAATTCAGACTAAATAAATACACAGACAGCATTTTGCAGTAGACAAGTAGTCATGAACGAGTCAAACATCCAACGTGCACACTCGAATAGGACAGCATTGTCTTCGTTTTGAGCCTGTTTGTTTGTACGGCCGGGGGGGGGGGGGGGGGGGGCTGGAGCTGTGTCGTAGCGCGCAGATCAAAACCATTTATTTATGAATATCCATAATGGATAATTGGACGAAATTGCTTTTTGCGATATGGTGACAGCATCAAGTCGCTGCGCTGCCTTAATGGGAGATCATTATTCATTAGTTTTTTCGGATTGATTTGTGGAAGAGTTTTTTGTGTGCTATGATAAATGATAAATAACTCCTGTGTAACACTGGACATTTAAATTTGAATTAATAGTTGTCATGTTGATTATACATACTGGACATTGATGTAATAGGTATTAGCAAATTAGGGGTAGTGAAAAGCACCAGGCATGTTTGAAGACCTTAGCTTCCTGAAGCCCAAAATCACTCATGAAACCCTATAAAATGTATGTATTTTCCAGAATAAAACAAGAATATACAAATATCTAATGCTATGTCTGTTTCCTAATATGTATTTTAAGATTGGGGGGGGGGGGGGGGTTGACATGTTGATAATGTGTACAAATATGAAGCAACATAAATATGAGTAACACATATGTAGCAATTGCTGCAAATTGTTTGTGTATGTTTCATTCAATAGATTTAGCCTTCATGTTTATTTGATGTTTCTGCAATGGAAAATAACTCTCAAAGGCCTATTAATTATCACTTGTTGAAAGGTGATGAAATGCAATTTTCAAGTGAATCATCTCCCACCAACAACTAGCCATGTTGATAATACCAGTTAACTAAACAGGTGGTTTTCAAACTTGTTCATAATTATTTATTCTGTAAATCTTTATGTCCCACATCTTCTCCCCTCCCCCCCTCCCCTAAACATATTAGCATCATGACTCATGAGTCATAAAAGCATGCTTAGGATGTATACCTGTTTTGTATGTAGGCCTACATTATATGCTAGGCTATACCTAACACGAAACAATATTATTCCTCGTTTTTACTATAACCCCTATTAAAGGAAGTTTGTTTTATTATGAGCTTCCAGAAACCCTTTGAGATCTAAAACTAAACAATTAAGAAAGTTACAAATAAAACCCTTTGAGATCTAAAGCTAAACAATTAAGAAAGTTACAAATATTTCCATCACCATACATTTGAAAATAGTAATTGTCCCATGTTTGGGACTCGTCCTAGATTTTGAAAACAGCTGAACTAAATTATACCTTTAGTAGCTTAGTACGTAAGATTGGACTGTACCTGTTTTCCTCATGACTATTTACATGACAAAAACAAATGCATAAACATAAGTAATAAACTTGTTTACAACCTCTTCTTTCTTCTATTACAGATGACCATATTAAGCAAGTAAAACAATTGGTGGTTGGCAAGTTGTATGGATATCAGCCGTGATGAGCCACCAAAACCTGCAGACCCCATCTGCGACATTGACTGCGCAGCGTTATCAACCGGTGGCCATCGTGGGTCCGTTCCACGACCCGCCATCGGGCGGGTGGCTGCTTCCCACGACCAAGCAGAACAAGCCGACATCCCCCACCATGGTCGACAGCAACAAGTTGTCGCCCACCTTCGCGCAGAAGCGTGCGGAGGTCAAACTCAATGCTATGCCGTACGTTCACTTTTTTCCTATTTGTACATACATACAGTTGAACCTCATTAATACAAACTCTCTTAATTCAAATTTATGGGTATGATTGAAAGAAGTGATCCAAGTCCCTGCTGAAGTATAAAGCTTAATATTAAGGTCCAGTCTTACAATGTCCTAATAACTACTTATTCGTCGAATAGCTTGTTGTCTCCATGGCGACCACCAATCATAACCCTTGAAATCCTCCAAATAGCTTAATTGCTACTTAACTTTCTTATTAGGAGATTGTAAGACCAGCCCTAAATGTTGTAACTTCTTTTAATTCAAAGATTTTCAGTCCTAATTCAAATTGGGGGTCGTAGGATTCCTTGCAATTTGAATTAAATAGGCCTTACGTACTTCTAATTATACCATGGAATGGAACTATGTAATTTACTTTGAAACGAATATGAATCAACAAACAACATTACAAATTCAAATAAACAAGTGCACGTTCTATTCGGAGATCCTTCGTGTAAGGTTAGCCTAAGCTACACACTGTCAGTTATGTTGTGTGTTGTACTGTACCATACCCATTATTCAGTGGGGATGTTTTGTTCATTTCATTTAAACATACAAACATATAGATGATTGCGACAGGTGTAGGTTTAATTGTGTGGTACTGCCCCTTTGGCTTATTGTGGGAACCGCACCGAAACCTTTACAATCACAGATCGTATGCATACTGTAGCATTCAGCTACAGGAAGGGTGGTCTCACCCTTGTAGGTGTGGTCTTGATTGCAGGTGCCATTTCTATTGAAAACCTTTCAAAGCATGAATTATTATTGTCAATTGAATTGGGTGGATGTGTGTTGCATTGGTGTGCTCTCTGATAATTGTTAAACGAGCTCCTTTTTTTTGGTAACTAATAGGATGGGTAATGGAAGTAACCTCATATGTCAATAATAGCTGCTATAGGCTCATTGGGGGCTTGATCTAACTCTAATCAAAATTTTTCCAACTGTAATTAAGTACCAGTACAATACAAACAAATCTATTAGATTACTTTTAACCTAGCACTTGATTGAGGAATGGACCTGCAGCACAATAAACAGTGACAGTTGCTGATGTCTTCTACAAATCGTAATTACCCGCACCCCCGGTACAATACACTTATCTCTAACTGCTGCCAAAAACGAAACAAGATCAACTGTAAAATGACTTGATTCAAAAAGTTACATAAAATTATGTATGTATGTTCCATCTATGCACAGTGTCTAGATCTGTCATTGTTAAACTGTCAAGGATGCTGGCATTGATACAACAATAGCAACGGAGATTCATTTTGTAAACATCTCAAGCTCTGGTGATTCAGTTTCGCTCTAATTAGCAGCTCAGAGCAGTAATCTTCATCTCATGCATTACTTAAGAGGGGAAAGGCATTGAGTTGTTACATGTGTTACTGTCAGTAATTAGGCATACCTAGTGTTAGTTGAGTCATTGATTGAGATGTCCAGTAGAGTAGGCTACCCACCACAGTCAAGTGTTGTCTCGATTAGCCTCGTTGCAAAAATATGAGACGTTAAGCCCAAATATCAATCAATCAGAGTCAAGTGAGGTGCATGCATCGCATTGTTACGGACAGTATAGCCTATAGCTCAGAACTACTCAACATAGTTTTATTGAGGTCCACATAATCTCTGTTACTTGACACGTAATGGATGCTTGAATAAACCTGACTTTTGTTGATGCTTTGTAATTTGTATGCATTGTTGGCATCATTGTAGGATTTCATTTACCCTGAACATACATGTATACAAATGTGCATACACGTAACTAATATGTCTTGTGTCGCCGATGTTTGTTGCAGATGGTTTCATGGCAAGATCACACGTGATAATGCTGAGCAGCTGTTGTCACCAAAAGAGGATGGACTCTTCCTTGTGAGAGAGTCCACCAACTTCCCTGGCGATTACACGCTGTGCGTCTGTTATCAAGGCAAAGTGGAACACTACAGGGTCAAATACAAAGACAACCATCTAACCATTGACGACGAAGAATTCTTTGAAACTCTTGCACAGCTTGTCGAGGTAATACTCATATTATTCATATTATTGATTCTAGACAATAATGTGGCAAGCCTATAGCATTAGTTTTTTGACATGATTCGTATGCTAACATTTTATTGAAGGTATTGTGTGGTATCTTTTGCCTAACTATATAATGTTCTTAATTCAGTAAATAAACAAATAATATAATCCCAATACTTTGCAGGTAGTTATCAACATAGGTCTACCAATTACTGAACTAAGAACTCACTGGGCATACTTTACGTTGTCTCTTTTTTATTTCTAGCATTACGAACAAGATGCTGACGGGCTATGTACGCAGTTATTAAAAAGCTTACCAAAGAAGGGCAAACAAGACTTTTGTGTTGACCCGAAAGCTTTTATAGATGCCGGTTGGGTTATTCAAGACAATGAACTTGAACTGAAGGAGTCAATTGGAAAAGGCGAGTTTGGCGACGTGATGTTGGGCATTCTTAGAGGTGAAAAAGTTGCTGTTAAAATGCTAAAAGACTCGAGTGAAGCAGCACAGAAATTCTTTACGGAAGCATCTCTTATGACGTGAGTACTTGAAGATTATATTCTTGTGGGACGGACAAATTATCACATTCACTTCTCATTTGTTAGTAGTTTAGTTCCTGTCTCAATGTTTTTCCATGTACACGACTATTTCATTCGGTTTCTTCTTGAAGTATCGTAGGTATAGTTTTATTATTAATTAACTTTTGCAATGTGATGTTCAGTGGCGGCTCGTGGGGATTATGGGAGGTGGAGCTGTAATACAACATGTGAATTTTTTAAGAGACACAAAGACGTACACGCCCCCCCCCCTCCCCCCCCCCTCCGAAACTAAAACGAATGGCACTTTAGGGTTCTGGGGTTTGGCAACCGAGTTTTTTAATCTCCAACTTTTCTTCTAGTCTAAGAGAAGCAAAAGGTCTGTCCAATAACGGAGCTACAGAAATCATTTTGATCTGATTATTATTATTACATTTCTGTCAATTACTTGATATATCGAATACCGTGCGCCGCGCCATACATAAAACGGAACATGGTACACAGGTGCTAGGCCATGTGCTTTGCCACACAGAATGTTAGTTTAATGTTTGCTATTTAATTAAATTACTCACCGATGTAATGCGGAATAACACACGCAAAGAACACCATGCAATACAATAACAACAACATTCATTGGTTATGATCTAAATTAGGCACAACAGGCTATTCAAAACACAACACCGACACGAAACTATTTGCAGAACTGTAACAGCAGCCGACAGGTTGACGACACAATGTAATCTCAAAGGCTGATAATAAAATGAATGAATGAATGGACTCGCTGTGAGAAAGTAACCAATCACGGCTGTGCGTGGTAAGGTGGACTCGCTCTATAGCTTGGCAAGGGAAGCTCGCCGGCTGGCCATTGCATATCGCTGTTTGAAACACAGAGCACCCGCGCCGTAAATTTGTGGATAGAAAACTCCTTCCCTGGGTGAAGGGAAACGCGCGGGAATAGCTAGATCGAGCAGAATCGCTCACAGCGCGCAGTGCAGAAT
Organism: Isoperla grammatica; assembly: GCA_945910005.1. NCBI lineage: Eukaryota > Metazoa > Arthropoda > Insecta > Plecoptera > Perlodidae > Isoperla > Isoperla grammatica. The sequence goes on from OX246739.1 coordinate 28,770,649, forward strand.
ACACATACTGCCGCAACGGCCGTCATTGGGGATACCCGTAATCGTGCTGTACGTGCAAATAAAATGCATCAAAAACCACACATCAAACGAAGTCTTGTCAGTCTATCTTAGCCATTTGGTCAATATTGGGGAATTACATAAGTGAAGTTTCTCTCAAATTTAGGTGGCGCTGCAGCGCCACAGCGCCTTAGGTAGAGCCGCCACTGGTGATGTTGCTGTATACCTTTCACACATAATTATAAGAACATTTGAAAAACGGAAATATTGATTGGAACAAAGAAACATTCATAAGAAAGAGCACTAAATTCTTTAGAAGATGACATATTTTGATTTTCTTTTGGGTCCATTTAAAAGCATTTTAAAGAAATTTTGACAGACCGAAATGGGTTGTTCCTCAGGGTAGGTCACTACCACATGGAATGTTATCTCACTTATCACGTACTCGTATGAAAAAATTCAGGATCAACTGAGCTCTCTGTTATCCGAGCTGACATCCATCCCAATTAAATTGGATAATCAGGGTTTTCTATATTTTAAAAATTGATACAGTACTATTAACAAACTCTGTTGTACCCACATGATGAGAATGCTTGTTTGTTGTTTTCAGCTCATTAAAGCACGAAAACTTGGTCCAACTCCAGGGGATTGTATCCAACAGCACGCACATATATATTGTTACAGAGTTTATGAGTAAAGGAAGTCTAGTCGACTACTTGAGGTCTAGGGGTAGACTTCACGTTACAAAGAAGGATCAGATCAACTTTGCATTGTAAGTTTGGTTTACATTGTTAGTACAAAATATTATGTATTTATAGTCAGAATCTTAAAAGTAATAGATTGTAGGTTTGAGAAAATGCAGACAACTTGGCAACTGAGTAAGCTTTTATGTGGTTAATTAATTGTAGCCGCCGTATTCAACTGGTTAAAAATACCGCCAATAGGTAGCGCTAGTATCCAAAAATAGCTTAAGTATCGATTTTATAATCGACTTTGAAGAAAAAGTGACCTATCGATCATTATCGAGCAGATCGATACACGCAGACGACGCTTATTAGGCCTATACTTCTGCAAATTCGCAAAAAGTGTCTGCGTTTTTTGTGAACCAAGTGTGGATGATGTAGAAGTGGCAGCCAAACAAATGGAAGGGAATCTTTGAGAACCTAGGCCTACGAGATCGCTGACGCATAGGCCTACTATGTTCAAAGAGCCTAGTCTAGGCCCTAGGCCTAGGCCTAGACCTTGGTTGTAGGCCTGGCCTAGGCCTAAAAGTACCTAATCATCAAAGATATTATATTCCCTACTGATCATCACGTATTTAGAATCATTTTTAAAACGTTCCATACAACTTAAGTTCAAAATGTTATCTTTGCATTATTAACCTCAAAATGGGGAAACACTCGCCAACATGGTCTCACAAAAACAAAAGTGGCCATCTGACAACCCATCTGCAAAACAGATTACACTGTAGTTCTATTGTTTCTCTTAAAGTCTTTCTCCTGTGCCAGGTCCCCGTGTACAGTGTAGGCCTAGTACTAGGCCTAGCATTTGGCCATGCTTCAAGCATAGGCCTAGCCCTAGCCTATCCCAAGACCCAAGACCTAGGCCAAGCTTTAGTACTTTCCTTGTCTAGATCACATAGGCCTAGACCCATTTGGCATCGTTTGAGCCTTAGGCCTAGGGAGACAATAATATTGAACAAATTACAGTATATGGTTTTAGGCCTGGCCCCAGGGACAGCTTTTAGGCCAAGGCCTAGCCTAGGCTAGATGAACTCGGCGGTAGCTTAGATGGGGTCCTAGGTCTAGTCTGCCTAGTCCTCTACCGGTAGTTATTCCTTTCCTGTATCTTTTTATTATATTCAGGCACTACTCGAAACTCGACTCGAAACTCGCGAGTTATTTACTACTCGAACTCGAACTCGACTCGATTTGGAAAAGTGCTACTCGCACACCCCTACCAAAAATGTTTATGCTTGTAATAGTTTTGCCCAGGGAGTTTGACTGGTTCAAACTGAAAACTCAAGCAATTCGGATTGTCTTGTAAAATAGAATAATTTATGTAGGCCAGTTTTAAAATCACACAATAGCAAAAGTAACTATTACAAATTTTGTTTATGTGGTTCATTGTTCAGGATACAAAGACATAAATTTAATCTAAATTTCTTACATTATTATATATTTTTTAAATGTGTAACATAAATGAAATGAAGTTCATACTCATTAGTCACTCATGTATTCTGTTCTGCTAACATGACGAATCGTTACAGTGATACCTGTTCAGGTATGGAATACCTAGAATCTCGAAAGGTCGTCCACAGAGACTTGGCGGCCCGCAATGTACTGATATCGGAAGAAGGGGTGGCCAAAGTGTCCGACTTTGGTCTTGCACGGGAAGAGAATTTCACACTTGAGTGTGGTAAATTACCTATCAAGTGGACTGCCCCAGAGGCACTCAAACAAGGGGTAAGGCAAACAATTAAATTAAGCAATTATGTGGCAGCTGAGTACCTACATTAAATTAATTAAGTTCCCGACATCTGTTCTGTTAATGGGCTAAGCATAGGCTATAAATCTACTCTTTTGACCACTTTGAGACTTTTTAGTGTTACCAATGACTGAGGACTGTGTTGTTTTTCTTCACATTATTTCTTGTTTTGTCTGCCAGTTTTTTTATTTGTACATTATATACCTTGCCAATGTGTAACTGCGCTGTGTTCATGAAATATTAACTACACATAAGTAGCCAGGCTGCCTGCAACAGTCAAATGTATTAAGTTATGTGTGTGACTAATGCTCAATAGAATGTGTTCATTACAATAATGTTACTTCTTTTCTAGATGTTCTCAAACAAATCGGACATGTGGAGTTTTGGAATTTTGCTCTGGGAAATATATTCCTTTGGACGAGTGCCTTATCCAAGAATAGTAAGTGACATTACTCTTTTCGAGGACTTTGTAGGTGTTGGAGTACTTTGTCATTTACATTAGTTCAACTTTTGAGGAAAAAAAATACTCCCAAGAATTTAGACCATACAATTCTATTAACCCATTGGAATACCATTATTCTGCAAAAATACCACCCCTGAAATACTATTTAATTTCCATGTTTTGTTTTTCAGCACCAATAATAATGTTTTATTTTTTATTGAAGTCATTAATGAAGCAATCTCTACAAAACTTTCAGCATACAATGTAAACACCTGAGTTAAGCAAATTCTGCATTCTGAAAGTTTCAAATTGCACATTTTATAGTGGTATAGTCTGTTCAAAGTCAAAGTTTTATGAATATTTATAGTAATTTGGGCACCCCTGAAATAATTATCAAAAGTGATAAAATATTGTGTACAATTTTATTTCTTGTAAAGAAGCCATAGTTTTGTTAAAAAAAAATACTGGCAAGGCCCATACTATTTTTTTTTACGTACAGTCATATGAGAAATAGACCTCTACTTTTGGAAATATAAGTAGGCGGTAGGCACAGGCGTCCTCATCCTGGTATTTACGTTTGTAAAACCCTCGTCTTCTGATTCCATGATCGAATCACTTGCATTATCATAAGATGAAGAAACATATAGTTCTTCATCAGAGAAAATATCCTCGTCGTCACTACTAAGATTAAACAGTTCGTTTTCAATATCACACGCTTTCGTAAACAACTTTGCTTTACGGACGCCATAGCGGAAAGCTTCCTTCATCTGCCAGACGCGCGTACATAGTAATTTAATTGTTAAAACGATACCCGTGTCCCAATCTAGCGAAAAGATTTCGAACTAAGCTATCGACATATGGAAGATTTAAGTCGGTAATAAGAGACCTGCCTAGTAGTGCTATCTAGTGTGAAAAACATGAACTAAAAGTGTCACGAGTAGGACTCGTGATTGTATTCCTGTGGATTTTCAAAGTGCCACGAGTCATACTCGTTTTAATATTCCAATGGGTTAAAACACAAAAATAACATGTAGGTAATCTAGTAGTAGTAACAATTAGTAACTGTGTAATGTCAAGAGAGGTTTATAGAGTTTGAGGGAAAGTTAGGCCAAATGTATCTCTTAATTACGTACTATATAAGAGTAAGACAAGTACAGTGAGACAGTAAACTAGTAAAGACTGTATCATGAATGGCAAGGCTGTATGCAACTGGTTTTGCCAGAGGGTGTAATACTGAATGATTTTGAACTGTTGCGATCGGGAAAGTGAGTACCTACCTATGATAGAGATGTTTTTCTACTCAAATTGCCCACTTAAAAAGTAGACAGCATGCTACAGCCCTGCTGCCAACTAAAAAATTAATATCAACTCAAGGCAGTTCCATTGAAGTAATTAATCCATTGATTTATATTGTTGTTAATTTGTTCCTCAGCCACTGGCAGATGTTGTGAAACACGTAGAGAAGGGTTACAAAATGGAGGCTCCAGAGGGCTGTCCGCCTGAGGTCTATGAGATGATGAGACAGGTAAGAAATGGCAACGTACTATTTTTCATTCTTCTTGAAGCAACACTGACCGCTATTACCATTTCTTACATACATACGTAAGTATAGGAAGGAACCAACAGCTTACCTTGTAGTAGTTGCGGCCTTCGGAGTCGATAGAAAGGTCTTTCCTCCACCTTCGTCTAGTGATCCAAGGCCACGTCAGGCCGAAACTGTCTCGACGTTTTGTTTATATCTTTTTTGTGTTTCTATCGACTCCGAAGGCCGCAACTACTACAAGGTACGCTGTTGGTTCCTTCCTATCCTTCCCCCCAAGCTCAAACCTAGCCGTTAGGCAAACTTATACACATTCACAATACATACGTAAGTGTTAATTTTTAATAAATTACAATATTAAAAAATTTCACTTTGGTTATAGTTATCAATTACCATTCATTGATAACTATCTATGACAATTTCAGTAAACATTTTATTTGTCAAAGATTTAGGTATATTTGTTCACGCAAGGCTCGAGTTGGTGTGTAGCAGACCAGCGTGGAGTGCGGCTCTCCAGCACTTGTCATTCTCAAGTAATACTAGAAGAGCCAAGGTCCAGTGGATTCAATCCACATCCATCTAGTGGACTCTGATATGAACCACTGGAATAGGGTTAACAATAGGCAACACGCGTACGATTTTTTTTGTTAAACCAAACACTTAGTTTAATAGTATCAGATTCAAAAAGTATATTAATGCAAGTCCCAAGTAAAAAAGAAATTTTTAAATAGGTTTAATGTGGTCTCATTTATTGAAGTTTAAACTCGGGGATCTGACCCGCGTACAGGTGGCTGTGACGCAATGGTTCTGTAGACGTGGCGTAACAGACCAATCGCTGTGGCGGTGAGCGTACACAGTACACAACTATGACGTCAAATCTACTCTACATGGCGGCGGCTCGTTTTTCGCGCCCTTTTATTTATCGTTACTAAACCAATTATTTTGAGGCATAGACTGATTCGTTTTTCAAAATTCAAAGACACAAAATTATTAAATGAGAGACAAGGTATTTTAGAATCGATTAAAATTTTCATACGCGTGTTCCCTATTCTAAAAATTGCCATATTGTTGTGTATTGTCTCAAAAGTTACAGCTGGCAGAAACATGTAAATAATTGAAATTATTTTAAATTTGCTTAATACATAGTTAGATGTACATTGGGGAAAGAAGAAAGGAGACCAACAGCTTACCTGAAAGGATGTGGGTGGCTGCTTGAGGTGAAGGTCAACACAAATATATACACATGATGTCGAACGTAGTTAGTAATTCAAGTATAGCCTATCATCCATTCTCATGACTGAGCCAGCTGAGTGAGAGAAGAGAGTTGAGGTTGATAAATAAACTACCCCAAGTAAATTGATTGTTGTACCCACTCAGTTACAAGAACTGATTTTCAACAAAACAGAAGAAACATACTGTCTGTACACAAGCAGTACGTAAACACATTATATAAAACATGATGCTGTTCTCACAGTGTGTTAATCTGTTTACAACATCAGCTAGCTGAAACGACTTTTCTTGGTTGGTTATGCGCAGCTCTTCTGGCAACACTATAAAAATACGCTATTAGCATTCACTCTATACAAAACTAACTAATGTATGTCAAATGTTAAAACACTGGCTACAAAAGCAACTAGGCTATGTTGTGTTCATAAAATGTTAATCAAATTTGTACTGTAGGAAAATGATGAAGTCTGCTCGCGGGTAGTTTGTACTTGGAGTTGATGTTCTTAATAATGTGCCAGTGGATTATCAAACCAGGCTATTGCCAACTGTATGTCTTCTTCTTCTTATTAAATGCCCACATTTGGCTATTATGCCATCATGATGTTAAATATGAAGAATTAATATTATTAATTTTAAATTTCAGGCATGGGATTTACAACCAGAAAAAAGGCCCAATTTTCGTGACCTAAAAAGTAAATTGGCTCAGTTGAAGACATTGACAGTTTAAACTGGTGTACAATAAATATATCTATATATATATATTTCAAATGCGTGTGTGAATACAAACTGCAGTGCTTTGAGAACTTGTCAAAACATGTAAACGTTTAGTGTATGTGACCAAAGAACCTCCCCCATTTTAATTTACCACGTAATTCTCTTGCGTGAAGACTGAAAACTCAGGAGACGGCAGCACACACGCTGTGGAAATTACATCTTTAGAAAGTGTGTGGTCGTGCTTCAATGTGTCAAGAGCCAGATGAGAGATTTGAGAGAATCACATAGACCACTCCAAATTAGTTTACCAGCTAAATGTGTCCTTATAGCGTGTATTGTTTATCTATTTTTATAATTACTTTGTCGGGTGTGTTTCACACACTGACAACGTCTGAAGCAAGCACGTCCAATTTTTGCTTCTCTTTTCTAACCTAATCTTAACAACCTTTTGTGGGCAATTCAGCCAAAAATATGTTCCAAGTAAGTGGTAATTTTAGTTTCAAATAATACTCTTGCCAAAAGATCGAAGCTACTACATCTCTAAGTCCTCTCTTATCAAATTGTGATCTATTTATTTATTTGTCAGTAAAATATATAGCTTAGCTAGTTATTCCGTTTGCTACTCCTCAGAATACATTATTTAAAATAGTATGCGTACAAAATCTGTCACCAGTAATGGATTCTCTGTTTGTACATTTTCTGCTGTGTTTCTTTTTATGAAAAAAAAAATGCACTTGCTTTCTGTTACATAGCAGCAATCTACGTAATAACGATGTATACAGTGTTAGCTCATTATGTACTTACATGTATAGTGTTGATTACTAGGTTTATATAACTTACAGATTTTATTAACCTAATTAGTAATTATCCTAAGTGATCATTGTTTATCACATCTCTATATCACTGTTAAAATGTGAGGGGTAATGGTATAGAAACCCTAAGTGTTCATCAAAAACTTGTGTTCTACAGATGATACGTGTTGCAGATCATATTCGGCAGTCTGGCACGGTGTCGGATGTTATTGCTATAATACAGTACTATATACATTTGATGTTGAAGTGAGCTCAGAATTCCATATCCCTACTCCTCCGTCTTAACCTTGAACGTCAACTATCTTATTGTTTACAATGCTGAATGTGCGTGTGTGCTGGCAAAATTGTGGTTGATTCTCTCTCCCGGCATGGTGTGACGTGCAGTGTTGTTTGGTTAAGGCAAACAGCAAACAGGCCGTATAAACAGTTCAAAGAAAATTACTTTGGTGTGTAATTAATTTTTGGTGTGTATAGCCATGTTCACGGCAACTAGGTCATTTGACGTTCAAAGTAATGTTTGTGAACCCATGTTCTGGAGTGAGGCTACTGTCAGAGATATCATACCGGGATAGAGTACTGGCATAAAAATAAAGATATGATTGCAAGAAGAATTAACATGGCAGTCTAGATCAAACTTGCATATATGCAATTGTTTTTGTAAGACTTATTCCGTATACTCATCTCTGGGCTATTACAAATTTCAATTTTTTTTAAATAAAACAAAGGTATGGTGTACAGTATTAGATTACAGTTTTGAGAAATTGCAGGTTTAAACTCTTAAAGTCGATCGATGATAACTGCACATGTAATATAAATCATTCAAATTGTATGTACTGCAAGTTGAGATTAAGCTTGTGAATATTGTAGAAAAAAATATGCACCTACCGCTATTAGTTTTTTATTTATTGAGTGTTGAAATGCGTTGGAATTCCCTATGTTATACATTGTAACTGAACAAAAACCTACACTTTCAATCGTATAACTTTGCGTAACACCTTCAAAAAGTAATATATTGTAACAAATTTTCGTCCTAAATGTAGATAACTTCATGACTAACATGAATACGTTTGAAAAAGATGGTCGAACGCAATCCGTTTTCGAGATATTTGCGCTGATGTGTCAAATTTACCTCAAATCTACTCAAATTAGAAACTATAAATATACTTAATTAATAAAAAAAAATATATAATTTCAAGACGTTCAGTATTAAATGCTACTCACATGTAATAATTCTTAAAATTCATAATTTAGAATAAAAAAAAAGTGTTTTTTTATGTCCATTTAATTTGAATAGTTTAGTTGTTGTGTTGAATGGGTAGTTCACTTCATCGATCGACTTTAAGCCATTAGAATTGGTTTAATGAAAAAATAAATCAGTTTTATGACTGAATGGGATAGACAATAATTTAATAAATGGAGTTTGATGACAATTCAGTAATGATTACATCATTACTGTATGTCAGCACTATTTTTTTTCTATAAGTGCCTGTAAACTTATTCCAGAAAGTCACAGTGCCCCACTAACCGTAAAGCAGTTCCGTACTTGTGAGGGAATTATGATAATCGTTCGACCTGGGAGTCTTCACTAGTCAAAACTCATTCAGCATTGAAAACAACAAGGTTTTCATGTAATTGTGTAATCAGAGGGTTTGTGTTGGGAGTTTTTTTTTTTATGTAGTTTAAATGAAATTATAATATTTAGTGTTGCTGTTTAAGAGACGTGAGGTATGATTAAGTAAACGTTAAATACAGTAATATTTCAACAGTAGTATCAACATATTTTTGGTTTCATGTAATAGTATATTTTTTTTGAGTCTAGGTTCCAAATGCATACTTAATTGGGGAAAGATGATAGGCTACTTTGAGTGACTGATTTGTAATGTATAATGTATTGTTGGCTTACTAAACTCGTTTTGAGAAAGTAACCATATTTTTATGGTTTCCAGTATACTGTATTACTAATGAATTCATTTTTAAAAAGTGGGGCATAGTCTATAGTGTAAACTAATATCCAAATTTCCGGATAGCTAGTGGTGATAAGAAAAAAGTATCCAGTTATATTGCTCCATAGAGTTTAAATACTTTTTAAAGTACCTAGGCTAAATAATACTGGAATTTGCAATCTGGTTAAAGGATTTGTCTACATAGTAGTATCTTATCAATAGTAGTTGTAGCCTCACCTATGTAACCATTGTAGTCAGTTTCAGTTGTGTTTAAGCATATTTTTCCATGTGACAAACTACGATGCTTAAAATGTCTACACTATAAAATATAGGTACATAGTTATGTTCCCAATCAATTAGTTTTGTTAAAGTTATGTTCCCAATCAATTAGTTTTGTTAATAGTAATTATGTTATCCAACTAGATGTATGCATGATACTTCTTGGTATTAGTTACATTTATTTTATTCTCAATTTTATCAGTACAGACAATACCTTGTTCAAGTAATTTTAATATAACTGCAAGAAATATTGTTGAAGTAGATATTCCACGTCTCGTTTCTCATTGAAAAGTAGCTCTACATATATTGAGTTTTCTTTACATTAATATTGTCTTGTCGAGTACTTCCTCAACAAGTAAGGACTTTGTCACATTACTTCCAATGTTGGACTAGCTGTTATGTGTTGTGTCCGTAGAGAACCCAAGTTTATAAGTAAAGGATCTTTGGGTCGGTTGTCCTCCTGAGTCTCGTTTGAACTCTTCTTGCTCCCTGCAGCACAAGTGTTCAAATAAACTATTTACCGTATGTAACCATTTATTTCAAACCTTTACTATTTAACAATAACTTGTGTCTGCCAAAATGCTCTACAGTCTACACTATATTTTACAGCAATGTAATTTGTAGTTCTTGTGCCTTGGGTTCTGAATGATTCCCTACAATATTGTTGTGCATCAGATGTGACTGCTTTTATCGGATGCAAAACCGTAGATAGGTAAATCTAGAGCTCCTGTATAAATATTGCCATGCAATCCATTTGTTGGCCTGTATTAAATTACAAAACCTTAATTTTAGGTTTGTAACCTTAACTGCAGCACAGCACAGCGTTTTATAACATACTATAAACAGTGCTTGATCATAGACATCTGTAAGGTTTATCTACCCAATTACTATAATATGCAGTATAAATGATGCTTGTAATTTACATTTTCAAACTTCATTCGATTACTCACGATATTACAGTTCTGTACTAAGATAACTGAAATAATAAAACGAAGACGAGAAGTGAGACCAAGAAGATAGGGTTGAGTGTCACAGCAGCCATTATTTGAAGGGGGATTTTTTTAATCTTAAGCATTGCCGCATTGGTAGCGTGCCGCTGTAGAGATGAAATCAACTTTGAATCAAGAAATTTTTTTGCAATCGTTACTTTATTTAAATTTAAACTGCTGCTCAATGTAACCTAGTAAGCTTCTTCCGTAGGATTAGTACTTAAGTTATTGCAGTTTTATTGATAATCAGAAACATTCATCGTAAGTGCAAATTTTATACTTGGAAAACATTTCTATAGCTGTAAAATCTTTAGAATGGACTATGCCCATCCTTCTCAAACTGACTGAATTGTTCCGTGTGAGTTGGGCAACTGATTTGAAAGTAGCTGTTGGTAAGGACGACGAGCGTGAAATATCCTAAGAATGGTGAGATATCCCTGGTTGTTAGGAGGTTGTGAACACAGAATATATTTCACAAAAAGATAGGTAGAAAGTACTGTTTCTCTAGAAACAGAGATAGGCTGCTCTTGAGAACCAAATGAAATAAGGACTAACTTAACAAATAGATTAGGTACATTGTTTGAAGTTGTCTTGTTCTCATGACGAGGGAACAAGAAACAATGGTGAAATGTCTTTATTTGAAGTGTTGACCTTATTTATGCTCATTATGTGCAATCATTATCAATCTGAACGATAATATTCATGCCCCTTCTTTTGGCGTATTTAGTTTGTTATGGCTAGATCAGGAAGGTGAAATCATACAAATTATTTAAAAATAAGGTTATACATTGAACAAATACATACCTATTTATACCCTTTATTTTACATTTATTTAATAATGTTTGCACTCTACATAATGCAGAAGCTGTCAAAATGTACAATTTTCAAACTGTTCTATTAACCATATTCAATTCTCGTAAGTATGCGTGGATTATTGGATCCTAGTTCTGACATTTGAAATATTGTACATTCAAATAAAGTGTTCAGTACGTTATATTAATGCTATATTATGTGAATGTGTATTGTTACATACACAATTTTGCCCTCAAATTCCCCTTTTTCTTAAAATAGATTTTAAACATTCATTCACAAGGTTGAGCGTATACAATCGAATTGTATTAATTTTGTCTGTTCAAAACATACCATTACCATTATCATGTGGACTGTTGAGCGATTATCAAACGGCCGAGCCAAGCACTTGCAATGCGATTTAAAAATTGGTTGGATAGATTTAACCTATTCCGACTATCTCTTGCTGTGGAGTAAAATTCTGTAGGTACTAAACCACTTGCAAAGTACTTTTGACTTTGTATCTATTTAGTGTACATGCACTATGTATTTTATGAGTCTGCTCTTTTCATCTAGTCTTCATGAACCATGTGGTACCATACCCAAGTTTATTTGCAGGATTCAGATTTGCATTAAGATTGACCTATTTATGTTTCACGGTTATTTTCATAGAACACCATTGTCAAACCTAATTTATGTCAACATTGTAACCAAACATAGTTTTGGAGAGTAACCAAAACCATTCTGTACAGTACTGACAATTAGTACAAAGTTGCATTCAGTTGCAGCTTGCAATCTGTTTATTTTTTGCTAATACACCCTAAAGCCAACTGTAAACATAAATATGTATTCATGTACTGAATAGAAATTCTACCAACTTGAATTTCTATGGAATAGGAGTACATTCAGGAATGTTGTATTGCTCAATGTTCAAACACTAAGAGAAGAATGAGTTTGAGAATGATTGTAAACACTATACTAATGCTTTAATATTAGTCAAATTTGTTATGTAAATAGTTGTGTACATAATTATTTGTATTGAAATAACTTTATATGACAATCTAATTAGGTATCAGGTAAATGTTATTTAATTGTAATATATTGTTGATATCAGATCATTTAAATATGTTTCCTGTTACCTGGAATTTGTGTTTGAATGGAAGAGACAAACTCTTAGTAGTCACATACACTATTTCAATGACTTTATTAAAACTAGTAACTCTTGGTTTAACTATTTCGGTGTTTGTTATTTCTAATTAACTATACCACTTGACTAACACTGTTATTTTAGTTCCTACATCTGTTGAGCATAGGCATTAGAAAGTTGAAAGGTAAGTACTTAAAAAAAAAGTTACATGTGTAAGTTGTGTACCAACTTTGTAGTAACTTACCCATGAACACCTGATATAACATGCAAAGATGTACCAGTATTATATACTTACAAGGTTGTGTCCAATTTGCTGATGCCAATAACACAGTATTGCCAATGTATTTACGACTGGGTAGGGGGGAATCTGGGGTGAAGCAGCATCTATAATGCCATCTGAAGTCCACCTGTGACTGATGTACTAATAGAAATACGTTTCGTTTCCAAGCAGTTGTTATTTATTAGTTTGCCTACCCTGCAGTTATCTGGACACATCACTAAGGTGGTCTCTTGATAGATGACGTCATGTGACAAATACCAACCTAAATCTATTTGCAACTCGTTCTCTGCAGCCGGTATTGTAATGATACCTATCAAGTGCATATGCTGGGAGGCATTGTCAGGGCATATTCCAAACAAGGCTAATTCACTCCACTGAGTAGAAGACAACAAGCAGGTACTGGCAGGAAATCCGTTAAAATAGACTGCGTCATGTGGAACAACGGTCTTCTGACAATTCTTCAACTGTTCCTGTTACGAAAGCATCGGACAAGATCTTTAACTCTGTACATCTTTAAAAGTCAATCTATATATTAACTTTGCCGAGATGTAAATAATAAATTTATTTATTTCTCATTAACATTAGAAATTTGATAGAGTTTTAACAACAATATTGTATAATATATATAAAATTATTTTCTTAACTCATATCTTTCTGTCCTTTTGTCCTGAATTTAACAGATGTGAGAATGAATCAACTGTAGCCAATGAACAGATCACTCGCTAGTGAAAGTAGGCTTCTCAGTGACTAGGCGCACTTGCACATCTTTTTGTCAATGTTATGTACATCATCAAACTCGTTATGTACTTGGGTCATGCACAATCCTTTTGTCACAAAATGATTTATAATAATTACAATCAATGGCCACTCTGTTAATTTTTTAAATTTTGACATTTTCGTGTGTTAAAATTAATAAAAGTGCAACTCAATCAAGAGCTGTGTCCCCACGAGAACTGGTGAAATAAGGTTGAAACCTCGTCGGTCTCACGGCTTATACCATCTACTTTTCTTTCGATGTTGTTTAGTGTATCAATGTGGTGGCCAAGGATGTTCATAATCTGGCACACCTGGAACAAAACGGGTATTTATTTATACTCTTACTACAAACAAAACAGAGAAGGTATCTACTTAATGGTTTGTTATTTTATGGAAACATATTTTTTTAATCTTAGTAGGTATCAGGTCACTTAGCTTGTAGCGCGTAGGGTAACACTTGAACCACAGATAAGTATATACACTATGTGCTTCAACTAAGCTTTTTTCATATTCTAATATTTTGTAAGTGATTTGTTTAATTATTGATAGTACAGAAGAGTGTAAGGGTCACTGGGTTATTATTATTTTATGTTGGGGGGGGGGGGGGGGGGGGTGTTAGATATGGTATGTGTTTTAACTGTGGCCTCCGTATATTATTGCATTAGTTAATAATAAACACACTCTTCTGTAGGTATGTCTGCCTACACCATGTGTAGCCAAACAAACTGTGTACCATTGGAAAATTGCAATCGCTGTTACTCTGCAACCAAACCAAAGATGCCTGATGCAGCCTATTTCTCTAAACTAAAGGCCGTACGCACAGTCAAGTGTCAATTGTTAAAAGTACAGATTTGTTGCTATGTAATTGTTTTGTTACATGCTATTTTCCATAAGAAGAACAAACTCCATAGCAAGCAATCATAAACAAATCACTTTCTTCAGGACTGTTCATTCTGCCCTAAATGCTGATAACGTAAGTAATGACTGACGCATACTAACCGGATCTTCTTGCTGTGTTATCGAACCATGTTGTTCCCTGATCAGGTCGCCCAGCTCTGATAGGCTAGCGTTCGTCTCAAACATCTGGCAGTTGACTGATTCAAACAGTCCATATCTGTGGGCCGGGGTATCAATGCTCGCTTTTAGTTTACGCTATGCTCTGAAGGGTAGACGTGATAGGTCAAATAATAAGTTGAGATGCAAGAAAATGGTTTTATTTTTCTTCACTTTTCGTTTGAGAAATTGTGAATTATGGTGTTTTGTGGTGTTATTGTTTTTTTTTAATCGAAAATCATGTGACGTGATAGGTCGTAATAAGTCAAATAAACGGGCTTGTGTATACAAATCCTCAGATATAAACTTAAATTGACGCAATTAGATAAATGAGTGTGTCTTTAAATTTCAGTGTGAAATTTAAAAATATTGTGATAAATGGTCTTAAATTTGATCATTTACAAGCATATAGTGGGTTCAGTAATGATGAAGATAAAAATACTGCTGACAAAACAACCCCTCACATTTTTTAAGTTTCGCCGAACGATAATAATTAGTTTGTTTTAGATTTTGCTAGAATATCTGTTTGTAGAAGAATATAGTGATATTTCAAATGCCAATAAAAGGGCAATAAATAAGGGCGGGAGTATTCGCGTGACGTCACGGCGGCCATATTGGAGGCCAAAATGAGCGCTCACATTGGAGCCGACAATAAGCTTACCACGAAATAAAGAGTTTTAATTTAACACGTTTATCACCAGATAAACTTTACGAAAATGATTACGTGTGTCTATTGCAAACTACAAAAAGAATGGACGTGCCACTATGGTTTATTTATGTAACTGTACTTTATTTTTTATTTTTAGAATCTGAAAGATTGCATCAATGAACTTATTGTCCGTGCAAACATGCCGTTCTTGACATCCGGTATGGCCCACCACGCACATCATGTGAATACACCCTGAGCACATGTATTACAATCATAATGGTGGCCATTTTGATATAATTAATGAAAACTTTTACTCAGTCTTTCACAAGTCGATCGATATTCAGTAGTTTCGCAAACCTTCCAGCATTGATCAGACCCGGCACCTCCACCATCGCCGGAGCAATAATTGTCGGGTTCTAATCCCAGTCGCATCAACGTCCTATATTAAATCATACATGTAAATCTGGAGTAAGCGTAACATACATGTATTTGTTTAAAAAATTGTCAATTGTGGGCATATGAAAAGAAGAAGAAGATTTAATTAATGTAGGTCTATCCTTTTCAGACTGTTATAAAACTGATGTATGAAGGAGTACAATGAAATATACAACTACACAATATACTATATATATATATATATATATATATATATATATATATATAATCTCCGATTAATATCTAAACTCTGGACGAAAATTTTGGTGAAACCGACCCATTTGAAGGGGGGGGGGGGGGGGTGACCATACGTCCACCGTTTCATGACGCACAAGCGACGACATGAAATTTCTATTATAATTATGCTTATCAGCTCCGTAAATTCCTTATTTGTTTCCTCACAAATCATTAGAGAATCGCTATGGAGATATACAAAGAACAAGGGGAAGTTCCCATAAATGAATTCAACAAGTGTCGTGAGGGTAGATTCAAGAGTGATTATGTCGTCAACACGCGTTATACACATAATTATTTATAGCTGGCATTTGAGTGACCGAAGCGTTCGGTTTTATATATAGTTAAGATCGATGAGCGTCAACGCGTTTCAAATTCGTTTCCCGTGTTTGTGACGTGCGAGAGGATGAGTGCGCGAGCAAACGTGTTTCTATTCGACGGCGTTCGTGTCGTAGACTCGACTGGCTAGTTCAAGACACCTCATCATGGTTTCATGCATGTCGTTCTAACTATCCACGTTTCAAGATTGTTATTTAACCGAAAACAACCATTACACCTGTCGTTAGAACGCTTTGACCTGATATTAGGTACTAATTTATATGTTTTCTTCGTATGTTCGTTTCGTGTCTGAAATCACTTTGCATGCGTTGAAAAGAAGTAAACATAGTTTGGGATAATTGGAGCTTAGGGACTAATTACTAATAATAAGTGCTTTCTCAAGTTGACAGTTGAGCAATGATCTCGTCAATATCCTGGGCATATCTATATTCATTAGTTTACTCTTTAAAATAAAATGTTATACTTTGCTGTATAGCTGCCAATTGCGTCTGAGGAAGCGAGCAGAGTTCTCGAAAATTTACGCACAAATATGTTCCGGTTTATTGTTCGTGTACGTTTGTTAAATCATCCAAGGTCTACTTGATCTCCGCCAAGCGGAGGCTCGTCGAACTCGCATGTTAGT
Organism: Isoperla grammatica; assembly: GCA_945910005.1. NCBI lineage: Eukaryota > Metazoa > Arthropoda > Insecta > Plecoptera > Perlodidae > Isoperla > Isoperla grammatica. Next base: position 28,787,383 of record OX246739.1, read on the forward strand.
TCGTCGCAGTCCGTTCCACAATGTTTAACATCACATGTTATTCAAATCGGAGAAATGTGAAAGAAAACAATTGAAGTGAACATGTCAAATAAAATTACCTTCCAAAAGGGAAAAATCGTCATATTTTAAGCCCTTCAATCATTGTATTCTATCAAAAGGTCTCTTTTACGTGTTTTAAGTATTGTATTACATAATCTACTAAGTATATATAATTGTTAAATGGCTATTTTGGTTCCCTTGCGACGACCTAACTTGCGAGTTCGACGAGCCTCCGCTAGGCGGAGATCAAGTAGACCTTGAAATCATCAATGGCGGCTGTGGGTGAATACTTGCACGTATTTCCTGATGGTGGGAGGCGCCGTCTTGTCGTACGCGTCGTAGTAGTTCTCTAGTTGTCCGGCGAACGCTTCCATTTGCTCTCGTTGTGAGTTCATGAGCTCGAGCTCTCGGTCGATCTGTTCAATCATGTTCACCTCCGCGACGAGCGACTGGCCCAGTGAAATGAGCTGCGCACAACAACAACAACAACAACAACAACAACAACAACAACAACAACAACAACAACAACAACAACAACAATAATAATAATAACAACAACAACAACCACAACAAAGCTCCAGTTCGTGGGAACCTAAGTTAAAACATGCCACTTTTTTCTTTGTGGTCGATTCATAAAACCGTTTCAAGATTTAAGGACAAAAACCGGTTTCCATGTATGTATCTTGCCACGCGGCAAGATGTTGCGCGGTGACCAATAAGAGCTTGGCTCAACTCTTGCCGCGCGACAAGGGACATGGAAATCGGCTGTAGGTAAGTCCATTGACACACTTTTCCATGTCCATTGCCATGAGTGCTTAACAAAGCACTTGAAGATTCCAAAGCATTTGAAGACAAAGCACTTGAAGAGTGAGATAGCGCATTTTCTCTTACAGGTACTAATTTATGCACGGAATAAGCTCTTTGAGATAAGATGCATATTTCTCCACTCGAAGTTCAACGGTCTCCCCCCCCCTCCCCCCCCCCCCCCCCACATTCGGAAAATATGCTGTCATCGAGTTACAACGCCCACCTCATATTTAATCGAAAATTGCTTTGAAACGAGAACACATAATATTCTGTCAGTTGGACAAGAACTCGGTCACTCTCATCAAATCGACGGGCAGGATGGGCAGGAGTATAAAGTTACAATTATTATGGATCCAGTTCTGTCGTTACCGTTTTGCCTGTTGGTACGATTACTAATTCGTTATTCTGTGACTCCGTGTGTTTAAATACTTGATAAGGGTTAATTCCCCTAGCTATTAGAACTCATCAAAACATCTCAGAACTCACTCCTCTATTCTAATGGGCGGCCCCCACTCACGAAGTCAACTCACCACGACCATCCTTATAAAATATTTACTGATTCATTGGTTTTAAATATTTATTGTTTTTGACGTGGTGAAATTCTGAGCCGCTTCCACCCTTTTTCAGGTGACAAACGTAGGAAACGACAAAGCATCGACACGAATAAAACTTTGATTCTCGAAAGTCGTTATGATCTTTTTATGACTTTAGGGTAGGGTAAAGCGAGAGAAAATAATTCAGCAGGTGTTAAAAAATTTCAATGTTACAATTTTTTTGATATGTACACTTCCGAAAATAAATGTTTTTTGAAGTCCACCGCATATGGGTAGGCCTACATCTATTTTGTGATTAGATAGATATTATAGATAGTATTTTATACCCACATTACACGGTTCATTACTTTCGTCAAACTTGTTGAATTCAAGGACAAAAAAGCATCAATTAATAGAAGCTACATTGTTGCAGTTTTAAACCAACTGTTTTCGATTCGCTTTTGTTCTTGAATCCAATAAGTTTGACAAAAGTATTGAGTCGTGTAATGTCGGCATTATCCTGTCTTTCTCTATCTCTAAGTTCCAATCTACTTGAAAGAGGTACATTAAGGATAATTTACGGCCATGGGTTGGACAGCTAGAAAGTCCTACCTAACACAGGGGACGTGACTAATAATGTGGACGACTGTCTTTTGTATGTGTAAAACAACACCAGGAACCTGTTGATTTTCGTTGAAACAGGCAGTAGATGAGGATTTATAAGTACTGATGCCTCGGTAAGTATAGTACTCAGAGTAAACCAACAATGAGCGCCCCTTGTGGGAGGGATGAGAAGCATTGATACCCTCCTACCTGTTCTCTAGATTTGAAATGGTCATTGTCTATTCTGATGATCTCCTCCGCCTGGTTAATGAAGACTCTCTCGGTCTCTTCCAACTCGACGAACAAACTGTCCATCTCGGCCTCGAACTGGAGCTTCTCATGACGTCAGCCCCCGCCCCCGCCCCCGTCCCCGTCACAATCTCCGCAAACGACACTTTTCTGCAGGAAAACCACATTCATTCTAAAAATACCTCCACCTCTTCAACACGCGAACACTGTGTTTGTGGCGCATGCGCTGAACACTGTTATTTGCTCTGCAGTAAGTGTAATTGGTGTTGGTCATGCAAAATAGCTTTACTTGTTTACCTTTTTCATAATGATGTAGTATTGGCTCAGAGTATACTATAGATTTACCAGGTTTCAGCGAGTCTAGCTCAGAGCGAAGCTTTGAAACTGGTTCTATCTGGCTCAAACAGGGAGTTTCTTAACATGAACTTTGCTCGCTTAAGCCCCAACCACAATTGTCCACATCGTGATTGTAATCGTAATTCAGAAATCATGAAAGAGTTAACTAACTAGGTTTTATGGCGTTTAGGACGAGGAAGTGTACAATTGCGATCCCGATCCCGATTACGACCACGATGCCGATAATTGTGGTTGGGCCTTTAAACCGTCCTATTTGGTCGAGGTGCCGGGTCAAGGCACATTCCTCTTAAGCGTCTACGTAGATTTTTAAGAACTTACAACTTGCGATTTACAAAGTTAAAATATACAAAACACAAAGCGCGTTCACATATGAATTAAAGACTTGTCACTTGTTACTTGTGACCAACAGAGTTGACCAACTTTCAACTCAAGTAACAAATCCTTCACAAGTGCAAAAACGGAGTCAAATGAGGTTCTTTAGTTCAGTAGACCACCAGGGTCAAGAGAAGTACTACTAAAGAAATTCAGAACCTATAAATAAATGGATAAAGATGGCCGCGGATTCGTCAAAGAGCTCCAAAGTCAATCATACTAACATTGCAAAAAGTGTCTCATGTTCGTCCGAAGTCTTTAATTCTAAAGTTTTGTGTGTACCACGAACCTAAATAACAAATTGTTAAGGGCAAAGGGTAGTCTCTACGTCAAAAACCGCAGAAAATGTTCATTATTAAATTAGATCTCAAGATTGCAACAAGAAATCGAAAATCTAAATCAGCAGCGCACTTTGCTTTGGTAAGCCTTACAGATTGAATGACATATTATAACCATAAGCGTAGTATTTTGATTATAATTCGATAATTAATAATAAAAGTTATTATTTATAAAAAAAACCATACTGATTATAATATAAGTCACGACTTTGCGCATTCAATGTGTAGGGCTTACTAAACCACAGTGCTGTTGATTCACATTTTCGATTTCGAAGCCCATTCTTGTGATATAATTTAAAAATGAAAATTTTGTGCAGTTTTTGACGTAGAGGTATCCTTCCCTGTTAATCACAAATTCTTAATTCTTAAACATCTACGTACATCTACGCCTTTACCTTGGTGGTCAAAGACTAATAATTTACCCTGTTGGTGGCGGTGCCGGGTTTGTGCATTAAAACTGGATCTGCGCTACGTTAAAAATGCCGTCTCCTTATTTGTTGTCTTCGAGGTGTATGTGATGTGTGTACGTTTCACTTTACCTGGCTATAACGTTTATGTCGATAGAGCTGCTCGGTGCTAGAGCACCGAGTGAGTGAGTGGCGAGTGTGAGTGTGTAGTGGTGCATCCACTAAGTCGCGAGGTTGAGGTAGATTCCCGAATTGCATACAGACAAAGTTTTTCTCAGTGGAAGTCAAATCCTAGAATTGGCATCTAAAGAATACCTTTAGAACATAACTTTCCAATATATGGTGTCAATTAGTTTAATTTGATTATTATTGTTTAGTGTATAGTTTGGTAACCCACTATCTTACCATGAAGTAGTATTCGTATAACACAAAAAATAAAGTAACTCAAATCAACATAGGTTTGGTTTTATGTTCGCCATATAGTTCAGCCAGGTTCTATGTTAATTTTCTGCAACTTGAGAACATACGTATTCTCACCATGCGTCCTACTGTAGGCCTATTATAGCTTGGGACTACGTGTTTCTCCGGCCACCGGTCAGCGAACTATGTTTACAAGTAATCAATAAAGTAACTCGCCACCTCCTTCGTCTTTATTTTGAAGTACAATCATTGAAGAGAACTCAACTCTGTTTTTTAATACGGGTACATTAATTCCTTGATTATGCTCTTCAAATCAAATTAAATCTATTCTGTTTATTCTGTATGGTTTTCAATTCAAACACATAGAACCAAAATTAAGATCGATTAATGCTGACAAAAATAAATTTGAAATAAACTCTAATTAAAAAATATCTCAAATCCAAAGTAAAGAAACAAGTTGACGTATATGCGAAATCCAAGAAAAAATCTCGATTGTAAGGGTGGGTTTTAGGGGGGGGGGGGGGGGGGGGAGGATATGAAGCTTTGTTACAAACGTGTACCTACAAACAGTGTAGTGGTGTAGGTTTATCGGGTAAGTAGGATAAGATGCATACTTGGTTTGTTTAGCACATCCGCACGCAGGTCGCGATTGTGTATGACCTGTAGTATGTCCAGCCGGGTTTTCCTTACTCTTACAACAACCAGACGTCGACGCTTTCTTATCAGTCGTGCAATGTCGCTGACAACTCTTCTTATCAACATCGCTCTTGGCTCCATTGTTTTTGGAAGCTATAGAGAACATTCAAGCGAGAGATTTCGTCATCGTATGTGTATGATAGGGCTTTTCACAAGTGTATCATTTTATTTTATTTTTTCTGTGTGTCGTCTTTACCTTCTTTATCGTTACTGTCATCCGTGGGTGGCATGATATCGTCTAAGATCGCTGAGATTATCTCCTGCGTTGTTAATTCCTCTGCCTCCTGTGTCTTCGAGTCGGCTTCCTTCTCAGTTTCATTCTTTGAGTCTTTGGGTTTATCATCGACCGTGTTGGGCTCCTGTTTCTCGGCCTCTGTCGTCACGAAGGAGGGTTGTTTGTCGTCGAGTGACCACGACGCCGGAGTAGAGGTCGCACAAGGGTCGTCTTTGCCCCAGCGGAGGTCGGTAGTTGAAGTGCCCTGACTGCAAGCGCCGTCTTGCAGGCACAGGCAATGGCACGACCCTAGATCGTCAGGATCGTTAGTCAGCATGGGCTCGTCAACGGTTTCATTTGGGTTCGAGTGGCTCTGATGAACGAGGAAGAAATTGTAACTGACGGGAGTTGGTTGTGGGGACTGAGAACTATTGAGATATATTTGGTCCATGAGGTCTTTGACACATATACTACATATTTGGTTCTCTATTGGGACGAAAGTTTGGTTTGGCTGTAAGAAAGTTTGATTTGGCTGTAAGAAAGTTTGGTTTGGCTGTGAGAATGTGTTTGGAATAAAGGAATTTGCAAACTGTGAGATGTTACCTGTTTGTAGTGGGCTAAATTGTGTCATGTTGTTCTGCATGAACGAAGATGGCGCAAATGATTGGTTTGGTTGATACCCGTTTTGAGGGTACATAGTGGAGTTGAACATGGGTGAGAAGTTACTGTATTGAGTCTGATCCCCTCGGCTGTTTTGTAGGAATGTGGGTGACGTGTTGTTGAAATATGACGGAGCGAAATTACTTTGATTCATGGGCGACGGGAGTTGCGTGGCAGCGGCTGAGATGACATATGGCGGCCTAGCCGCGTGGCAGGAGGTGGAGGTGTCGTGCACAGTCGTGTACGCTGGCGCTCCAAGCGGGGAGGTGGGAGACTCGAACGTGCGCCGTGTGTCGTGTTGTGTCGTCACCACGCATTCGCCGTCCACCATTCGCGTTTCTAGTCGTGGGGAAACGGGATTAGTTTTATTTTCAATCAACAGTAAAAGCTGGTATAATTAAATGGTGCACGTGTTACCTTCCACAGTCGTCGCGATTCCATAAACCAGATTAGATTGTACGCCGGGATAGAACGGATCTGACATGGTTAGGCTGGTTCAGAATAACAGAGGCACACACAACAATTTTAGATACATAATTTATATTATGTATGCATTATCAGTATTCTAATTATACAACCATATTACCAACCCAGCACCACTTGGTGCTCGCGTTTCAAATTGAAGGTTAATGTTCGTTGCTAACAACAAAAGCGTAAACAAAAGCAAAATAAACAGCTCATTGTCATTTGCAAATTGTTCCGCGTCTGTTGTGCAAACACTGTAAATCACATTACCCGCAACCAAGAGCGACTTTGCTAGCTTCAACCAAGCACTCACGTGAACCATAGACGGGTATTATGTCATCGTTTGTCAACTTCTTGAATATTTCAATCAAAAGAATCCAACATGTATTATTGCTGTTGCCTTCCGGTTGATTGATGTTGGAAATATGTCAAATACCTCTCCAAGTTTGTAGGCTTTGTAACACAAAGTCGCGGTTGGCTATCGCCATCAATCAAATTGTTAACATTTGAAGTATGAAAGAGTTAATTGGTTTTCGACTAGATGATTGATGATGGAAAATGCTTACTTAAAATTATGTTTAAAATTATTAACAATTACAGTCAATGGTTGAGGCCGTTGACAACATTAATTTTGTATCGTTCTTGCAAGTGTCGGCTGCGTAGCGACATTGTTGTGTAAAAAACATTTTTACCTATAAGTATATATTATATAATATGTAGGCAAAGATACATTGGTTAAAATGGACCTTAATAGAAGATACTTAGAAATGTGTCTTGATACCCGTCACTCACGAGTCACGAGTACTTTTCAAAATGGAAATACGGATACATAGAATCGTTATCTGTAGGATAAGATGACGGGGATTCAAATAGACTAGCCTACGTGTTTGGAAGTGAAGAAGGAATATAGCGCGACCATAATCGAACGAGATTTTTTGGATGATTACTTTATTTTAAAAAAAGAATGTATACAGTTACGGGTATACAATACATTGTATTTATATGTATCTAGGTATAGGAAAAGTTACACAAAGTACCTAGATCCTCTACAACACTGTGTAACAACTATAAGGGGACATATTCGATTTCGCATCGGTGACTTGTGGTATACTGAAGTAATTATAATAAAATATGAACAACCATGATCGAGCTACCAGTGTATTTAGTTATTCAATGAACATGGAGAATTGAGGTAACAAATGTAATTAATTATATATATATAAATATATATATATAGTGTACATTTGAGTTCTTACAATAATTTAGAATGTCTCATTGACACACCTTACGGCAAAACTAAATTAACTCCAAATTATTCAATGCATTTTAAGACTGGTCGGATTAAATCAGTAAACGTTATTCCTCGTTACTCAAGTTTGAAAATAAAAATATACATGTAACTCCGATTTAAATTTTATTCACATTTCTTACTCCATTTTGTCAGTCTTCGCTTCTTTGAGTTGTACATGTGCGAAATTGTTCATAATAATGGCGCTTTTCCATGAGCGAAATCGCCGTATATACAGTAATACAGTTGTTGATCTAATCTTGATCTGACCAAAAATACTTTTACTGTTAACGATACTAAAAATACTTTTACTGTATGTGTACAGCACATGTATAAAGGTGCCCCACGCTATCTTGTCTCACACTGATGCACAGGCGAGTGCAAGATAATATGCTCTGTAATATTATCTGCTTGATACCTGTATAGGTTCACTGCACTGTTAGCCGAACACATGCATAGACACAAAGTTGTCATGATTTGAAAGTAGCTCCTACTTCCGGAACGGTCATAGCCAACTTTATCTGTTACAACACATAAGCTATCCATAACAACACTTTAGAAAATCGTAGCTCAGGATAACACAAAATCAACAATCACAAATAAACCGATACATTTAATTGCACAATTACGATGATTAATGAGGAGAACTCTGTCCACCATGATTTGGTATAAATACTGTATGCCTATGTATATCCGGGGTGACTATATTGACTACCCGGCTCTGTCACATACAGTTTGCAGTGTATGGCTGAAATACATGTCACGAATTTTGTCTTCGTTCAGAATGTTGATATTTCTAGTAGTAAGACCGGTCGGAAAGACCTCTAAATAATATGCAGTTGCCACAGATAACGGGTTGTGCAGCTGCTATATATATACTTGCGACAGCGAACGACACGCGCTTACTCATTTTCACTGAAAAACCGCAAACAAGTTTGAGATGAGTCAGCGTGGGATCCCTTTACACAATAATACCACAATCAATAACAGTCACAGTCTCAAAACATTTATCTTTCTTTGGTGGTGCCCAGGCCTAATACTGTGTAGGATAGCGGAGACTAGGGCCACAACGGCATTACCCGATTAAAATCTTGACTGTGAACCTTGCAACGTCTTATTTGAAATGTGTTTAATACTTTATGTAATTAATTAACAAGTTTATCTACATGTGTCACGCCATTCATAGATGACCATTCGTACACAAACGTCATTCCTTGAAGTTGGGAACAACCCCCTCCACGAGTTGGTAATGACCGAATCGTGTTTAAATTCGTCTTCGTGCAAGGGATGACGCGTTATTACATGACTTTATTTGTTGGAAGTCACGCAAAAACACTTAATTCTCAAACTCTGCAACATATTTAACAATGCCTTTTCATCTGGGCAATCTCCTTGATTATCGCGACCGATCTCTTCATAGCTTCATCCCCTCCCAACCGCACCACGTCCTTGAGATAACCTTCATCGGGTACGTCTTCCTGTTCTGGATTCTGCAACCACTTGTCCATCTCCATCAACTCCTCCACCGACGCCAACATGAAATGAATGAACATAGCCGAGATGACGTAGCCGTAAATAGCGCGACATTCAAAGTCCTCCTTGAACGCGTCAATGCTGTAGACGCTCTCTAGGTAGTCTCTGGTGCAGTCTGTAGCCTCCACGAGGCAGTCTACCACAGTCCGCTGGTAGATCCGCATCAGACCATCGAGGTGTTTCTTGCGGAACTCTGCGGTCGTGTTGAAGTAGACGAAGAAGACGATGTCAATGGAGGGGTTGGCGTAGCGGATAGTCTGGAAGTCGAGGAGTTTTATGTGGCTGGGCTTCCCCTGGTCGTCGTAGCGATACATCAGATTGTTTCTATTGAAGTCACCGTGACACAGTACCGACAACGGTTCCTCAGGTATCATCATGCTCTCGAGCAGCGCGGCGGGATATTCAAACGCCTCCTCTAGCTTGTTCAGAAACGGTTCGTGTTTCTTCCTAAACGCGACGGTTTCCTTGTCCTCGGCTTTACGGATGAAATGGATGGGATCCATGGAGGTGTACTGTAAGAACACGTTGTTGAACTTTCTACGGAAGTGGTCGGTGTATCGCGCTTCTCTGATTACCCCCACCACTTCCTTCTGGAACAACGCGTTGTGGTTGTGCTTCATCGCGTAAGAGAGCGCGTGGAACCGCGCCAGTCCCTCGATCGTCAGCCTGCAGTGATCGTAGTCGACGATCTGATCGGCGAGCACGTAACCGTCCACGGTCAAGTTCTCCAACACGACCATCGCGTTCTCGTCGCCGTGACTCGCGTAGTAACACTTCGGAAACAGAGAGGACACACGACTGGTATCGCGCAGACCAGAGTGTTTAACCATCAACGGCAACACCTGTTGGAATATAACATCCTCGTTGTAGAACTGAATACTAGAGTTCTGTAATTCGCGCATGTGGATGTTATCCGGTAATACCTTTATAACGACCGAGACAGTCCGCTTCGTTTTAATATTGATCAGATCGGCGACATAAATGACGGAAGCGAAATTGTCCTTGCTCTTGGTCGCGTGCAACGGACGCACTGTACATTGCAACTGGTCGCGAACTGTTGCGAATTGGCTTACGTGTGTCAATAGCGTGTTTTTGATAGACTCGAATACGTTCTCCATGTCAAAGCACTTGGTCTGATGAAAGAGAGAACGGACGCGTGTGTAGTGGGCGCGAGGATGCGTTGAGACTGGATGTCGGCTGAGTGGATGACTCCTCATTACGTAGACGACCTTGAACCCACCGCAGCTGGGCTCGAAGAACTTCATCACTTATCTGCACGACGCTTTCACACACGTGAAACGTCGTAAATTAATCCTATTATACAATTTATATTGTTTGCAGGTGGTTTTCAGTACAGTTGACGTGGGAATTTATATTTTATTTCAAACAAATATTCTCTACCTCAACTCAATTGGATGCGCCTATTTATAGCAGAAGTACAATCACGACAGATGAAAAGCTATTGCAAACAATTATTACCCAAGAACAGTGATGTACACGTAACTATTTACACAGTTCAGTTTTGAAGTGTATGAGATTAATAAAATGACTTTTGGGCAAACATAGATGTAGTCTTCATAAAATATTGTGCCGATAACAATTGCTGTGACTTGATCTAAAATGCACTTACGTTTACTTACATAATCACTACTGGCATTACAATATAGCATATCGGGTATAGAAACTTATAGTTCGTTGATGTATTTCACCATTGCGATATTTTACATCACATAAATTCAGTATTTTTAATGTAGGCCTTAAACTATTGTAAACATTTCTTCGTTCAAGCAATGCACTATACAATTTCTTGAAGTATGTTCGTGGTTACGTTTAACCGGAAGAGATGGCTCAGTGGATAGCACACGCAACTCTATTTCGGGAGGTCGCCGGTTCGATAGCCGCTACCGTCAAACTTGATTAAACGGTTTTCGATGTTTTCCTCAGTCACAAAGCGAATGATGGGATTGAGTCACACTAACAGTCCTAGAATATTCTTTCTATATTATTCCAAAAACCATGAATGGGGCCTGGGTAGGATTCCTTTCCTACGAAAACTTACTATTATGAACTCGTTGGCATTATTGTATTCCTGATTAATATGGATAATAATAAAATATATAAGCGAATAATGTAACAAATTAGCTTCATCCTCATGTAACAAAATGTATATTATCTTGTAATAAATTTAATAAGAGCCCAACGTGCGTCAGTGCGCACGCAGCAGTTATAATAAAAACACGGTAGTGGTCGTAATCTGTGTACGCCTACATACATATACGGTGTATAAAAATAAATAATGTTATGTTGTACCTGTATTGATGTAGGAAATGCAGTGAATCTCGTGTGTATAATATATGTATACTTTTTAATGGGTGGCCTTATAACAGTAATGTATAACATGGCAAGATAATAGGCTAGATATACTTGAATGGAAATTGCATGTTGTATATACTTCGTCGCGAAGTGCATAAGGTCAGTGCAGTGCATAAGTTCTACCTTGTACTGTATATTGCGATAAAATTGAAAATAAATGTAATGGATAACTGGATATTATAGTACGTATAAATTGAACATTCTAAATACCAAACTTTGAAATTAAACATTCTTTTGAGAATTTTTACATACGTACTATTTTCAAGGCTCATACGTTTTTGCCTAATGCTGGGACAAAGTAAATTATTGAGCACGCATATTTATTTTTCAAAACTGCGCCAACAATCTGAAAGTACAAAACTTGTTATATCCACAAAATCTTAAACCTAGCAAGTTATAATTAAAGCCCTTTGTTCGTCGTGACTTGTGAGGTGATAATGTTTCGCGGTCGAGTTTTGTTCTGCGTGTGTTCTTACTTCTTGCGTACAGCTACCTTATGCGCCCCACTGATTATCTTATCAATGATCAATCAGAGAGATTTGAATGCATGTTGCATAATAACACTTTATAGTCAATCATACAGCTTGAGGAAAGTTTAATAAGTTTGAACACAATTTCATGAACCTTGACAGTAATTTTAGCTAAAAAAAAAATTGGAAAATTACTTTTTTGTGATGTAGTAACAGAAAATTATATAATGGGTGTTGATGCATGCGTGAGGCCTCGACACATGCACTAGCACCCAACAATCACCTTATCTCTATCACCTTATCGCTCCAAGACATGTGAACGGCATATTACAACATTTTCGATACCATTATCGTTTCAAGAAATTGTAATCAGCGTGTCTCATTTTCTTTTGTGGCTTTGTTCGGAAACACTGCCAAAGTGTCGAGCGTAATGGCTACCGTCAGGGTCACGTGTTCAAGGGCATGCGAGAGGGGTGCGCGTGCACTGGGCATGCAACCCTAGCGTGACCCTAGTTCGCTGCACTCAGATTAAGACAGGATAACAAGCTTACCTGTTGAGATGTCTTGATAAGCTTCTTTGCAGCATTACGACGCCATAGCGTGACTCGGTGTGATTCATAATCTAATGCTATACCAGGACTTGCAAGGCATTCAACGAAAACACACTCTACATAAATAACATTTTATTCATTGCTTTCTCTGTTCATCTTTATACAAGTCATATAAAATTAAGATACATGTATCTTCTGATCCAATGTCCTGACGTCACATAAAATTGACAGTCACATTCAAACGTTTGGTAAATCTGGCCGTATTGGTCTATCTATGTTATTGTGTTCTTGATACAACTAAAAGCAACAATGAACTGCTCATTACACAATTATCACTGAAGTTTGCACCGCCAGCGGTATTGCTCCGATTGCTTTCTACTCTACCGCAAGCTAGCCCAACTACATTATTAATATTATCTCTACAACGTACAATAATAATTATTTGCATGCGTTTTACAACAAGAGATACAACATCGATCCAATTCTAACACGACATGGATATTTTATTTATTGGTTAAGAACCTGCAAGGTTGTGTATTGTTGGTCTCCGATCAATAAATTGTATTTTATTTTCATATAATGCCATTGTATTAATTTTGTATTTTAAAGTCATTAATCATCTCAGGTTTTAACTGCAGTATGGAGGGACGCACCGACTGTTACAAGTTCTTTGGTGGTAGCATTAACGTTTTTTTAACAACTTCACAGGCATTTACAATAGGCAAGTGTGAACACCACGTCAACCGCTGAATAATTAATCACTTATTTTCATATTGTGGACGGATATCGAGCTAGACACCAACTTACTTGCTACACTTTTTACAATTTTGTTATTATTATTTCTTATTTTCAAGATAAAAAGCTGTATTGAAGTTTTGTGAACCCTCAAAAAAATGATTCAAATAATCGTTCGTTGAAAATTAAATAAAGTGATCAATTAGTCCCCCTATCAATATGAGTTTCTATGCCACACAGTCAATTGTGTTATCGTTTGTAATTGTTAGGATGCCAGCTATTTTCCGTTACTGTCCGTTACAAAGAAACAACCATCTTATAAAATAATGGGTAGTTATTGTTATTGGTCAGTTTAGTTAGGCGTGGTAGACATTTTCATGGCAAAAGAAACAAAACAATAAAGGACTTTGCACTTTGCAGTAGAGGCTTGTCACGAAACTGTTCTATTGAACGTTGGTTTTCGCTTCTAAGACAAAATGGTTTCCTTCTTTCACCCCAATATGAAACCGTTGCGAGCGTGGTGATGTTTTATCGAATGAAATATGAAAACCATCGTCGAAATGACGAAAATACTTGTCAAGTTGTGAAACGACGCGAGACGATAGAGCGAGCGTTCAGAATCGCATCAATAACTTAAAACATTTCGAAATTCGATCCCTGACTCATATCGAATAGCTTTGTTCCAGAATAAGCCCCCTACCTGCACCACCAAAACAATCAATAAATAAATGAAATATAAAAATCGATGATGACAATTCCACGATGACGAGTTAAATGACAATTATTTGTTAAGATCAACGGAGCTAAAGCTTGTGTTGTTGGCCTACTTTTGCCTCACACATTCCACAAGCGGTGCCTAGACTAGCAACCGGACCTTAAATATTGACAAGGAATACATTTATCTAGTTTGCAAGGACTAGCTATCGGTATAGCCTATAATAAGTAATGCTTGTGCTAGATACCGATTAGCATCTGCATTGGGTATTGAATTGGCTGGGCCCATGACCAAACACACATCGAGATGGAATTGAATAGCGATGACACTTCTAACTCTGATAGTTTCCACAGGATGGGGGCAAGAGTAAAAGTAATAAGACTTATTCCCTTGACGCTGCCCACCATGTTTGATGAAGCGAATCTATGGTGGTGGGCACTGCAGACTTTTTTGTTCACAGTAAGAATTTTTCCTCTCTCCCTATGCTGGTGACGATTCAGCCCCTGTTGCGATGGTGGAGAGGTGGGGCAGCACACTAGTACGAATACTCCCTCTCGATGCTACCCACAATCCTCTCTTCCGTCTCGTCATAGTTGGGAACGCTGTGGGGGTGGTTAGCGTCCAAGGTATGAGACCCAGCGCTCGAGCAGTAGGACGCCATGAAGTTCGACACCTGCAAGCCAACCAAGGTCAAACCAAGGTCAAACTCAGTACTACCCTGTGCGGTAGGACGTATTGTCTGTGTATATAATAACAACTAGAAAATCGACCTACGTTTCTCGCTTTGTTGTTAACTCTGCGGAACTTGTCGGGATCAAAGCCATCGATCTCCTTCTGAAAACAACAATACATTATTTACGTGAAGGATGAAGGGTGGTTCCATTAGGACGATGGCAGCGACGTCCCACTTACTACGCACACTAGATACGCTAATGCAATCAAGAAACACATCACTATAATGGGTGAAACGTTTGAAGGCAGCTCTGTTGTTGTTGCTCTAGTTTATTTATATAAGCACTGTCATATTTTGATGTGCATGACGTTGTCATCTTGAATTATAATCGATTTGATGGAAGGGTTAATAACGTAATTTGTTGAAATGTGTGTTTGGGAAGAGAGTATGGTGTTTCTTTACTATGTGCGCTTTGTATTATTTCTTGTGCAAGAAAAACAACTAATATGAATGACCAAGCAGACGGATTACAAAGGGCAAAATAAACCTTTTCTCGTTAATGATAATGTGATGGAACAGAAGAAGTAAAAATACATAGAGTAATAATGCAATCATCACATTAAAGAAAAAAACAATCGACACAAAACAATATGGAAATCAATCAATGCATAAATAATAACGATACAAAAATAACAACAGCATCAATTATTAATGTTCTGTAATACACAATGAATGTTGGTTCAGTACTGTAGTGCGCGCTCTGCATTACTTACATTTTTTTAAATTAGTAATTTCTTTTCAATGATATGATCCCTACGATAATGGTTCCAAAGTGGCATCGAGTAAGTACTAAGTATTGTTATTACGCACGCACATATATGGAACCATTAAGCAAATAATAACATAAATGAGCTCTATTGTTTAAATTATACTAGCCGCATTTATGACTGTTATTTTAACTATTGCAATAGTTATTATCATTAAAATTATTAACAAAGATCTCGATTGTAATCGTTGCTGTAAGGACCGACACGGTCAAGCCCACGTGGGCCAGTCTGAACTGTGTAACTGTTCAAGTGTGTGTTGCCTGTCGTAAAAAAAAAACATCTGTCCTGATCGATTAACCAAAACAACATAATATTCAGACTATTAGTTTCTTATCAGTTAATTTACCAACACACACTGATATCTCTGACAGACAATGACCTAATAACGAACATGGGAAATAATATTGACACACTAGACCCCTTTTTCGATGAGGACACTCTCCAAACAATACAGTCAGCGTAGTGGCCGTAGTCGTTACGCGTTGCTGTGGTGAAGTATGGTTAATACGTTACAAGACATAGAGGTCATGTGGCGACATTTATGTATCACCCACTCATCGTCTCGTTTAGCATCGTTGGCAATGTCCAATGTGTAATGCCCAAATATAATTCTTCTAGATGAACTAGAGGGTTTATCAGACGTAGAATGCTCCTCCGCTTGAGCTTCGGATGAGAGACTGACATACTCTTTGGATGTTTTGAAAGTTTATCTAACGACATTTTTTTCAAGTATTGCTTCCTAACTTTAGAGTTTTTCCCTTTACTAGTTATGGAATGCTCTTCCGCTTGAGCTTTGGATGACAGACTGCTTGGATGTGTTTGACGTTTCTGTAACGACATTTTTTCGATAATTATTTCAACTATTATTTTTTTCTCTTTTAATAGTTAATTTACAAAAAACAATGTCTATGTTCTACGTTCTCTATTTTAATTATTTAATTATTTATTATTTTTAACGATTTTTAGTTCCTTTTAAGTATGGGTTGGCAATTGACATTCACTTCTAGTGTTTGGAGCTGTGCTCTTTTATGCCAACCCCTATTCTTTATGTATGAATGGGAATACACAAATAAATAAACGATCATCGTATCTCCTCACACACCAAGAAACTGATATCACAAGTAACATCCAATAGTGATCCTATCGCAGCACACCTAGGAGACAATGACCTAAAAATGAAAAATATGTTGACGTAACCAGCTCCCTCGTCCGACATACGCGGATATCATCTATTATTCACACCCGCCTAGGACGACCCCTACTTTTGATTTATTCCAATCGATTTCTCACGACACATTTCTCTTTTTTATCAACTTAATTGTTCTTGGATCGATGAACTCACCTTCTGCCGATGCATTTTTAACGAACCCTTTCGTCACAGTTGGGGTTGTACACACAGACGTCCGTCCGGCCGGACTGTGCAAATATTTCTTTGCGTGCGAGAGCGAGAACATTATCGCCGCAAGGGTGGAAGTATCACGTGAACATGATGAGGTCACCTCGCAAGAATGATGGACACAATCAATAGTGTTTGACCTTTTGTATGTTGTGTTGTTGATCGCCTGAACATAGCGCCGGGTCTGATTGATGATTGATTAATGGTGCTTAACGTCTCATATTTTTGCAACAATGAGGTGACGACACAACATTAAAACTGAGCAAAATTACTTTTTGGAAATATTAATTGACAACGCGTTACTCAATTTTGGAAAAAAATGTTTAAAAATCATTTTTGATTTGGTAAGTAGTAAGAACTAAACGCTGGATAATAAATTTCAAATATTGGAATAGCTGTGGTTATGTTAATATTCTGGAACTAATTCATTACACATATTTAATTATAGTCCATACAAACCCCAGTTGACAACACAGAGACCTTCGAGGTCTGAAAGTTGGATCGTTTGGCCAAACCCTGACATTCCTTCCTCTACTCAAGCATCGACCCTCATTATTTTAGCTATTGTGAGGCTCGCCGACCGAAGGTATAGTTACGTATCGAGGCGAGAGTGGGGATACTTGTACTTTGGTCAGAGGTTGGTGCAAACAACACCCGAGCTTATTCCCTCGGGCCATCCAACAGCGAAATAAACGAACTATAGTTCCTTGAATAGGACCGTACCGATTAAAATATTTAAAACTTTTGTAATAACTTTTTTGATCTTTCAAAACTACATCTGTATCTTTTAATCGTTGTTTCAATGTTATGTAGTGCTTTCAATATGTAGTATCATGGACCTATGCAAATAGATAAATGACCATATGAATTGCAAAATTGAAATGATGGATGATGGTGATGATCACGTTTCGGTTTTACGTCTCATATTTTGCAACAATGCTAATCGAGACGATGAATGTCTTATTTCGTTAAGGCTGGTCCACACAGATTTTTTGTGGATGGTCCAAATTTCAAGTTAATCGGACTTTCCATTCGACCGCTATCGACAGACAGACAAAAAAACAGAACAAAGTGTCATAAGAGTCTAGTGGAGACGCTCGCTTCGCTCGCCTAATAATATATTTTTTATAAATGTAGTGAAAAAAATGCCCTGTGGCGTTCTAAGCTTTGCCACTTCTTAAAACTAAAACTTTGTGTGAACGCCAGTACGTGTTTCATATGATTCAACTTTACGACTACGCGTTAAACCTTAAATCGTATGTCTTAAAAATCTGTGTGGACCAGCCCTTAAATGATTTTTACAAATCAAATTAGTATGCCATATTTCCCACTCTGGTGTTTTGGTGGTGATCATAATAATATAAAATGCAGTGTTGACTTTTCCTTTTTCCAGTGGTCAGGCGAGGTGGTCAACAAACATGTTTGATTGATTTGTGTGACGTCATTTTATAGTGTTCCGCTGTTGTGATTGACTTCGACAGAGGGTGAGAGGGGGGGGGGGATATTCGGTCCAAGATTATCATTCGTGTAGACTGCCAAGAAAATATTGAAGTATCCAGTAAACTAACACAGTAGTAAATGGAAAATTAACGTTAGCTATTCACGATTCACGAATATTTCTGTATAAAAATAAACACGAAAAGAAGATAGGAAGAAGCGAACCATTAATGTTTAACCAGTTTGTGACCCAATACGGTGTCGTCGTTGGGCATGCGACATGCATTGAAGTAGATAGGCCTTATACACGCACATGTATTATTCATCAAACAGCTAAATAGTGCAGAGAGCTTAATTCGTTGAAAAGGCTATTAATACACAATAAGATAGGACTGTAGATATGAAGTTCATTTGTTATACAATGGTAAATGTGGTAAAACGCTTTCATTGATTATGTGAGCTTAAGTGTTTCATATTGTGGCTGAAGCACTTTTCGCGTGGGCTATCAAGAATTAATAAAACAAACAAACTACTAGAACAATCGCATTAAGAGGCAACAAAAATAACTAAGTTTCGAGTCCCTCACAATATCAAGGTATTTGTATGTTCAATAAATGTGTATACTCTAAAAAGTAATTACGCAGCCCTTAAAGCTCTATTAAAATTATGGAAATAAAAAAGCATTATTCTGTTCAGAAAGTTAAGTACGCCGAATTATGATTTGTTGATGACTGTTATTACGTGTAGGCAGGTCGTTAGCTGTATTATGACGTTATTATACAATCAGATAGCTATTAATGTTGTGATGTGTTGAGAGGACCGTTATCAGATAATCAGCATTATTAAGATTGTTAAGAGCAGTCTATACAGTTCACGGCAATAGGGTGTATTCACGTATTGCGCATGGTGGCCACATTGGAGGCCACAATGACATGTGATTGGTAGTTCATTGTTACTATGTTTCAGCTGGCGTTTGATGCATATTCAACTGTTCTCTAACTTTGGTATGCTATTAATTATTATTACTTAAAATCAACATAAAAAACTCGTTTGTCTCGATTACTCTTTTAATCGTTTACAAAAGCATACAATAATCATTTGTGTACACTTTATCGGGGGATATACGTGTTCAATTTGTCATATTTCCCCGTAAACAATTTTATTCGTTTTATTTTGACAGCTAAATGAAACTTGAAATAGTACTATGGGTGGCCTCCAATATGGCCGATGTGACGTCACATGAATACTCCCTCTCGCAATATTAAACCATGCGCTAAATTAACAGTATTTTAATGATATCTTGAGAACGCTTTAAAAAGATATTGAAATAGTGATTCATACCAGCGATTTTATTTTGTATCAGCTGAACGATAGCAAAAACTGTGTCCACAATTAGCTTGGAATAACCAGCGGACATAGAAAAAAGCGCCAAAGAGATTATAAGGAAAGTATGGTATATTGTTTGTTCATATTATGCAATTTAAAAACAATATTAGTTTGGAAATTTGAAAGTAAACCACACATTCAGTTAAAATCGTTTATGTCAACACATATTTTGCTTCCTTTTTTCAAGTGATTAAGGTTTATGTCAGTGTCAGCTGTTAGTTTTCAAGCCAGTGTGTTTTCGCCTGTTGAAGAGCTCTGATCAGGGTTCGAAATATTGCACTTTAATTTTATGTGTGACAAGGGGTACGTTCCGAAAGCTGTTGAGAATGCTTAATGCACGCTTGGCCCGTACCGAAACCTATTGAATGTGCTTTACCCAGCGTTCCGTAACGTAATTCCTGAGCATATTCAACATGTTGAATATGCCCGAGGTTTTCACTTGAGCATTTTCAAGAAGTGGTGGTTTTTGGCGGCATTTTTAAAATGCTCTATAGAGGGACCTTACCTTGGGCTTAACCTAAGTGTAAAATTGCGCCAAAATCATATGTTTGCACATGTATTAGAGCCTAGTCTATTTAATTAATTTGACTTACGCCACTATCAACCTTTTCAATTTTACTACCCTGTTTGACAACTAATGTAGTGGGCGTGTCAAAACGACCTTGCGCCTAATTGGCCTAAACAGCCATGCCTATGCTTGAAGTGTTCCGTAAGTATATCGTGCTTATAGATGCTTTAACGTGCTGGAGAATGCCAGGGGCAAAGCATTTTCAACAAGTAACGGAACGCAGCCAAGAAACAGTGTACAGTCCAATTACTAGGTTCTTATAAAGCTAAGTGTTTAGAGAACAAGTGTTAAGTTTCAACTTAAGTGTTTTGTTTTATGTTTAAAGTGAAAATCAATGCAATTTATACGACCTTATGTAATCAGAGAAGCGATAAGGGTAATGGCTTTTCGTGACAAAAATTGTATTAATTTGAAAAGCAATGTTTTGATTTCTTTCATGTTGTTTAAATTTAGTTCTCATAATGTTATTTATAAAATTAGCTAAGCTACAACTTAATAACATTTTATATAAGAAACAAATAATTATTTTATCTATATAATGTATTAGTTTTTGGTAGAACAAACATTTGGATTCGGTTTCGGCATTCACGTTTGGTATTACTTTCATCCTGACGTGTTCGGATGAGCGACGCCTTTTTGGGGTTTGGGAAAGAGTATTGTCGTAGATACCCAAGCTTTATGATAGATAGAATATCTAAGTATTGTGATGGAGTAAAACGGCTTGGATTCTGTAAGTTATATCAGTTCTTCTTTTAGATTTACTAATTACTTTATGAACAATAATTCAAATGATGATGAGATATCAACCGAGAGGGGACCTACATAAATAAGTAAGTTTATTTATTATTCCAGAATTTTTCTTTTTTATTATAGTTTCTGTTTAGCCTTCTTCCCTAGCAGCCTTGTCCCATATGACTCCCAGCTGCGGGATTATTCTTTCAACCCCCTTAAAACCCAGGGGTTGTCTTACTAGGCCATAGTCTGCCATGTTCGAGTTATTGTTGTTATTAGTGTCTTAAGGTACAGCACATTGAGGTCATTAGTGTGATGACACATAATAATAACAACCTTTATTCGGTCTCTGCAGCCAAAGCCGTTGCCATAAGACACATAATGACATACAATAATTACTTATATCAAAACGAAAATCGAAACAAATTACACTTAATACAATTTATATACAAACTAAACAAAATTACGAATACAAATGTTGCCCAACTCCTTTACGACTACTATGAGACTTTTGCTCGTTTTCATCCCCGGTTTTGCTGACTGGCTGAGTAACGCCAGGTGATGGTTCACACATTTTTATTTCAAGTATATTGACTTTTATCTTGGACGGTTGAATAGCAATTTAATGTCGGTCAACTTCTATCGCGTCGAGCCTTCAAATCTTGAAGGTCAGTGTTGTAAGTGCTGCATAGTTGAGAGGTACGCGGAACTCCTATTCGAGAGGTCGCGGGTTCGACTTCTGTCACCGGCAATCTGGACTCTGAAAGGAGTTTCCGTGGTTTTTCAACGTCAATGGTATTTAAAGCACATTCGTGTTCGGAAATTGCAAATAATAATTATAAGACAGACACTCAGTTGTCACTTGAACCGGCTCAGTTGCGTTTTAAGTGAAACTTCCAATAGCCACGACCATGAATTGCATTCCTTTGTCGTGATCAACCTTGTTGCAATAATTCAAATAATCTATGTTTGTCATACCAAAACATCTAAATGGTGTTTATTTATATATTATATATTGTCCGCGGGGGGGGGGGGGGGGACGTCAAGGGTCAGTACGTCATGCGTGCCCGTACGGTGTCCTTCGTCTAACACTCATCCTCACGTAGTACGTGTTGTTGTGCACGTGAAGAATATTGACTGTTAAGCCCCAACCACGATTGTCGGCATTGTGATCGCAATCGGGATCGCAATCGCAATCGTACATTTTCTCATGCTAAATCATCGCAACATTACGATTTTACTGTGAACAGCGCCATAAGTACCATGTAAGCGAACTATTTCACGATTTCCGGATTGAGATTGCAATCTTGATACTGACTGGCTGTGTCTCAATTTACACCTCTCATAGAGAGGAACATCCATTCACTGACGTCATCACTATAATTGTTTGTGTATCAAGAAACACTCTTCACAGAAGAACGTGTTGTAAAGTGTAATGCTAATATGTATTGCGTAACTAGGATGTAATTAATATATCTTGACCATAGATTGGATTATACGCATGTCAATATTACCAATAGATGCCATGGTAGGACAAATACAGCGTCAATATTGCAATGCTGCAAATGGTGACTCTTGACATGGAAATACCTAGGCTATAGAGTGATTTCTGACGTGACTGGTACTACGTTATCGTTCAATGCCTGACGAGCCGGGGGTGGATGAAGCCTAGAGCTACCGGCTACGTACCTTACTGTAGTCCCAGTCCTCAGAGGGTACCTCCACCTTCGGGTCCCACTTGTGAAGGCTCGTCGGCGCAGACACCGACTTCTGACTCACGATCTTGAAGACGCGGTTCTTGACCTTGGGCTCTGAGTTCACACTCGATGTTGAACTTACCCTGTCGCCGTCATCGTCCTCCACACTGTCTGGTCGTGGCCCAAACACTCTCCCCACGTCCAAGTGTCCGACCCATCTCTCCTCGCGGTCGTCGACTCTCGTCTCCGGTATCCCGAGGGAGTCAAATGTCTTTTGTAAGTCTTGCATTTCTTGTAGATCACTTAGTTCGGGTTTTAGAGGGGTGGAAGGCTGGATGTATAGAGGTACTTGAAACCTGTCTTGGTGACCGTTGGAGGACGACCTATTGCGTTGTGGAGGAGGGTGGAAGTGTTCCTGCTGCGCTACCAACCGCGCGATGGCTTCTAGTCGCTGCGCACTGTTGGGATGCTCGTGGTCCTGCTGCGCGACGAGGCGGGCGATGGCGTCGAGACGCTGCGCGCTGGTGAGCCGCTGCGCGATGTCCGGGTGCTGGACGAAGGGCTCTTGCTGCGCGACCAGCCGCGCGATCTGGTCCAGGCGCTGCGCGCTGGTGAGCCGACGCTGGTGGCTGAAGATGTCATGCTCAGGCGTGCCCGGCTCCGGGGAGTAGGACCACGGCGTCACCGGGGTTGTCACTTTGCTACGACTTGAACCGGAGCCCATGGAGAGAAGCGCCGTCCTGCCGCGAGGACTCGGCACATACTGAAGAGTGAGGACGCCGTTGTCGCTATTGATTGACCGTCGAGGTGCGCAGCATTCAATAACACGCTCGAGTAGTGTATACAATGAAATAATAATAGTCGGGTGAAACACGCAACGGGTGTTTTCTCTTTGCAACTTCTCTAAGTTCTTTCTTTTTTGTATTTGCGTGTGAACAACTATACACGAACTATGCGTGAGTAGTTTCGCGAGTATTTCGCTGACATGCATGATTATCTATCCAGTTAGTCTTTGCTATTTATTAAAACAATCAAGTTTGATATGCATAATTGCAAGTGGACATGCTTTTCTCTCACGCATTTCCGTCATTTAAAGAATATGACAAATCGCCTCGATTAAACCCTCAGTCCGCACAAAAACAACTCTCCACGTGTATACATTAGCTCCGGGCTTAAGTTCAAGTTAAGTTTGACCTTAATCCGTTAAGTGTGATATTACATTGCGGCACCACTGGGCACCAACTTGTTGCAGCGCACAAAGTACGAGTTGGATAAAACGATGATTATCTAATTTAGCAGAAATAACGTTGTACAATTCCGCTCACAGAAATGGGCACACTTTGTTCCTTACATCCTACAGGTCTTACATTGACGAGGAAGAGGAAATTGTGGAACTATAAATCAATACGACTGCGCATCTAAATTATTTAAAATGAAAATATTCTTCGTAACGCCACTGCCCCTCAATAGGCCTAAGTTCTGTACAACTTCTAAAGCGTTTGGGCCATGTTTGTTTAAAAACCTTTTGTTTAATTTTGATGATAATTTTTTATTAGTATCCTATTTTGAAAACGGTGCCAATCGAAGTACTTTGAGTTCAAAAGGAAGCATGTCTTGATCAATACTACAGTCTTGCCAAGTCTTACATAAGATCAGTTATAGTAAGGTCCAGTCTTACAAGTCCCAATAACTACTTATTCGTCGAATAGCTTGTTGTCTCCATGGCAACGATCCAATCAAAACCCTTGAAATCCTCCAAATAGCATTGTTAGAACGGCACTTAAACTAAATAAAATGCATTCCTCTCAAGTACCAGTTCTTCTTTTTTACAGAATAGAAAATAGGTTTAAATGTTTTGAATTTATAAAGTAATGATTATGTAAAATAAAAAGTAAAATGCAAATTGTCCTAAATCAAATAAGTGCGATGCAAATTGTATAATAATTATAGCTTCCATTTTGTTTGGCTATTGTCTAGATATTAATTAAATTATGTTTAATATAATATTTTCACGGATATATGTGAGTTTTTTGTTCAGTGGGATTTTTTTACGCGAGTTATCGGCTAGTATTGCGTTGTTGGACTTATATGTACATACTTTTTTAAAATGTTGATAGAAGTATACACCGAAAACTACCACAAACACATACTTTCAAGACGTCGTATTATCAAAGCGGAAATCAAACTTCACACTTCGGTTTTGTTTTCAGAAAAACAGTAACGATGCAAAGTTCCCCTATAACAGAATGATTCAAATTACAAGAGAAAAAAAATTGCGCCCAACGTGGGGCTCGAACCCACGACCCCGAGATTAAGAGTCTCGTGCTCTACCGACTGAGCTAGCCGGGCGATGAGGATGATTGCGGGACAAGCCCAGCAGTTCGGACCGAGTCGGGGATGTCCGGCTTTATCTTCGTAATATGATTCTCAACAACCCTCAATGGCAGCATTGTTGTCTTGATTACTATGAATAGATAGATATGAATAGATATGAACAAATGATAATAGGTCTACTATGGTATAGACAGATACTCTTTAGATTTACGGTTTGTTTTTATTTTATTATTGCTAGTATTTACCAAAGGCGAAGTTGATAATCATTTACCATCCGTTATCGTATATCATGCGGCATAATTATACATGACCCTCAATTATCTTTTATTTACCTCAATTCAGTCATTTAATGAGTACTTATAATTATAACAATAAAAACCGGCATGACTTCTCTAGCGTGAATGCTGGAGTAATTAATTAAGACCCCTAGGCTTTACTGTAGCTAGGAAACATAAACGGTAGTTAAGAATGCATTAATTTTAAGTTGTCATTTAAAATGACTTTCAAATTTTAAAATCAATCATATGAATGGTAAAATTCAACCTTGTAATACGATGTAGCGAGGTTGACCAAAAATAAGGAATATGCAAGTACTACAATCATTTCCTTGATAACCCAAACTCAACTACTAAACTCTAAGGTCGCCAAACTGGGCTGTTCCTCACGCCTTGCCACATTATCGGAAACACATGAAGTTCAAGTTCAGTTGGTGATGTCATTCACGCAAAAAAAAAAACAGCGATAAAATGAAAACGAAGATACGGGACAACTGCTTTCATAATACCGCTACGATATATTAGTGCTGTAATTCAAACATATACCTATTATGTGGGCGATGTGATAGCAAATACTTTTGCGCAAGTTACTCGCCTTTGAAAGCAATTCTTTTAAAAGTTGAAAAAATTGCACATAAAAAATTACAAAATTAATGAAACGTCACTACGAATAATAGAAGTTAGTTAACAGTATTTACATGTTTTAGTTGGTGTACAGATCGAGTCAGTTATTAGCTACGTCAAAGTTTGGTCGCAAAGATGGCCCCCAAGCGCACATATCATGGAAAGATGTAGCCTCACGTGTACTAGAAGTGTATTTGCAATTGCATGTCTGGTCAATATTTTGTTTACGACCACAACGATAAAAATATACATTATATGTGTGATTGTATTATCGATATTGGAACGACATTAATAAAATGCATTGTCACCTATATTTTCCGTAAACATATGTCAAGGTGGTTGTATGACACACGAACAGGTAGACACCACGTTAAAAGTACTTTCAAGATAAATACCGAGTGTACAATGACGTCACATATTGATAGTGGATGGTCAAATACCTTACTAACTAGCTGCTGGTTACTAAGGTATTTGGGATGGTGGATGTAGGAGGCTTGTTTCTGCAGCGGATTGGTCGCTATCAAGGACAAATAACCACCACGTTTCCAATCATAATAAATAGAATTTTTATTTTCCATCTTTTAGTATTTGATAGAATCAAATATGCATAACACAATTATTCGTACAAACTAATTAACAATAATAAATAACAATACTGCTCAGTTAAGCAGTGCACTGCCTAAAATTAGAGGACATCTCGCATACGACGAGAAATATATCGTTCACAGATAGTCGCAACGATATGACTGCTCGTCGTGTGTGCTTCAATCATTCAATCGTTCATTCATTATTCACCGTATCAACTGAGGTACTAAGAAGAATTCATAAACATACAGGGTAAACTTTAAGTTGAAACAACTACTTCCTTTCTGCTATTGATATAACCCAAAGGAAGCCATTTAACGTTTAGATGCTATACGGTATACTATAGAAAGACAAATGTATGTGAATTGCCATTCGTTCCAACCATGAGTGAATGAATTTTAATATTGACCTTTTCTTTTAATGAAATGTGTTGCCACAACTGCAGCGAAATAGAAAACAAAATAGCTTCTATAGACCATTTTGAAAATTATCTGGGACCCTTTGTCATCATGGTCCCCTAAATCTTCAAGAACAACAATACATAACAATTAAAAATTACTTTTTATCAAGGTGCACAAAAGATCTATTCATATTTGAGGGATAAGATTTTATTTATTAAGATTCTTAAGATGATAAGATCTATTAACCCTGATTTAAATTGTTGTGTATTGTTGTACATGAAGATTAGAAGACCGTGATGAGAATCATACAAATGTATGGTCCTAGATAATTTTTAATGTTTCCTTCTACCGCAACAAAGAACCTATAGCCTTGTAATGACTAAAATTGTATCAGAAAACAAACGCTCAATTGGTGAGGGTGGGGCATGATTAATTGATACAGACACGCTATCTAGATCAAATAAACAAAGTTACACATATTGTTCACATTCTCAGATATATTACACAAGCACTTGGAAATGATGTAGACAATACATTGTTTGCGCTGTTCATCATCGTTCTGCCTTTGTTGCACCGTCTAGTGACATTAATTAATGAAGCCATTGCACTCGTTCCATGGTCGATAGCATTAATATTAAACATATACATGACTTTATGCTCAGTACAATCATATCAGTGATTAACGTACACCAATAACATAAAAATAAATGTGCAGGTATTGTCGCATTCAGTTACGGCAAATCTTATCTCCTTGGGGAAGTCCGTAGGTCTAAGTGTAGTTAATTTCCATACTAAAATATTAATTATATTTTTGTAACGATCTTTTTGGAACATACTTTTCAAAATTTGAATCGTCGCATATGTACTATGTACTATTATCAAAACATTACTGGCAAACTATATACAGACATCAATTTTTTTCACTTTTAGTCACAAGCATCACAATGAGAATCAAACTTACATTTATCCTCCTAATTGGTAGACACTGATTTATAAACAATGAAGACTCAACTAATGGAACTTATATATGGTCAAACCACGATATCCACTATATAGTGGGTACATTTATTCTGCTTGTGTCCATTGAATGTAAAACACATTACAAACTGACAATCTTTGGCAATAGCGACTGTTTGCAATCACTAGCATAACAGTCATAAAGCACCAAACATTCCCCTGGCAAACGATTCTGATTTATTTGATAACTTGGTTTGTTTACCTCTTTGAAATATATATCAATTTCTAAGTAAAACGTCTTTAAATGTTCGATTGCCGCCAATATAACATTTTGTTTCTGCTTTCCATTGAATCACATAATTTTATTTCATATTAGCCTTGTTGCATGAAAATATATAATATGCACGCATATAAATGCATGCAATATGATAAGACCACTTATCCTTTTTTAACATAGTTTTCAAAATATGTGACATGAACTGGTGTGCAATGTGCATTTGCTAAACTTCTCGTGCCGGCTGGGTTTATTGGTATAACATAATAATTCTACAGCAAATTGTTATTATAATCAAATACACAAATTATGAATGTGTGTAGATGATTGCGTTTCCCCCCATAGTATTTCATGAGGCATCATCATAGTAATTCTGCTTCATCTAAATACCATCATGTAATAAATATGGTACAATTTTATACTTGGTTAGTGTGTTAGTTTTTTGAGTATTAGTCCAGCTCCCCACAGTTGAAATATGTTGTTAGTATAAAGTAGTATTCCTATATTCAGCACTTGTTAGAGAAATCGACGTGAAATGAGAATGACACAACACCAATTTCGTGTAAGTGTTAACACTTGACTTCAATTCAAACGACTCTGGAACACTTCTGCTATAAACATTAGGTTGTATAGAGCAAGCAACTTTATTTACATAACATTAGTGCTGAATATTGGCGCACTACTTTAGTGTTGCGACCCTTCATGCGATACCCCATGTGTTACTGCCGTCAAGCAAGCTCTTTACAAAAATAACATTTTCATTTTAAAATTTCGAATTCTGTTGTTTGCCTTCGTAGCGCCCGCTTGCGAAAAATCCACATCGGCCCCTGAAATCAAATGCAACGTTATATTCTCGCGTGCTATAGCCCATCACGATTGTAGTCAATGCTGGGCTACGTAAACACTGTATTATAAGAATTTAGAATTTGTGATTTAGGTATAGAATAGATGGTTCACACAAATCACAAAAATTAATATCTGTAACAAAGATTTTGTTGTTGTGTGAACGCTTATAAATATTTGTTTAGGACAATTCAACTTTCATAGGCCCCGTTTCACAAAACTCCGGAATATAATAGATGATTCTTGCCGACCAAACATGGAAAGTTGTATGCATTTTGATGATAACGTTGGTTGAAACCATGGTGGCCAAACGGAGCGTTTATACTAAATAGAGCTTTACGAAGTCACTGAATTAGAACCTTAATCATAAATCCAAAGTTATAAATAATTTATGTAGAGCAGATATCCCAGATGCACAGACGTCCCTATAGTTAAAATGGAAACTGCGGTTGCTTTGGACTTTTTATACTTGCTATTTTCCATACGAAAAACCTTAACAAAAAACCATACCTTAACAATATGGCTTTCTACTAATGTATAGGACTTCTATGAATCCGGGCCGTTACAATAAAAATAATATGCAACTTTATACTGTGATGCAGTCATTACAGATCCACTGCAGCACTCTTCCACACTAAAGTCCTGAAATAAATAAACATACGAAGACGAACACCAAATCTCCATTGTCATACATGGTCAGTGATTTAGAGGTTCATCTGAATGGTCACCAAACCACAGCTAGGAAGAGCGTGAAGAACACTTTCCCCCCCCTTTTTTATAACAGACAACGTACTCGGAAAACACTTCAGTACAATCGTGTCATTGGATTCAAACAACACATTTTAAGAAAGCCCTAGGACAAATCAAAGTTGTTAGAACATTCTTTTTAGGAACCTGAAAGCAAGCATTTTCCAGTTTCGCCCATACACCAGTATAACACCCTCCTGTGGAATAGGAAACTATAATTATGGTAGTATTATTTACTTCCCGTGCAAAAGCCATGACAATGACACGCAAGCAAATTGAGCCACCACCTTTCACCACGATAGATGAAAACATCTGTACGAACTGCGAACGATATTTTACATGAAGCTTGAATGAAAATTACTTCAGTAAAATATCTTACGAGTTTCATCAATATGTTTTTCTTCCATATCAATTACATGTTACTTATTAATGTCTGACATAAAACTACTACTATGGTGAGTGGTGACTATAGTAGTATCTTCAACACTACCTCATGGCTGCGTTAATAATGTACCTACTCAAGTGGTAAGTAATGTACTCACAATGATGTAGACACATTGATAATGTACTCTCATATTGTACTCAGGTGGTAATGTAATATAATCTCTTACAATAATGTAGACACGTTGATAATGTACTCAAATATTATATTATGATAAGATTGTTCCACACGTGGACAAAGTTACCTGTGGAAAACTTCTTTATCGGCTACGGTTAACACTTTTAGATTATAGCTCTTGTTCTTATGCGTGTACAACCCTTCAATAATAGTATACCTAATATACAACTGTGTTCGTGTATATTAAATACACTCCACTCCGTCGTATAATTGAGCAATCCAATGAGGAACAGGAATATTATTTTAGAAAGAGCCAAAAATACAATGTTTTAGTCGAAGCACTCCTCGAAATATATGTGAGAAGATTTGCTTTACTGCCATCGTGTGTGCCGTCTCGTAGTATGGCATATATGTATACTTGCAATCCCTATAAAAACAGAATAATTCATTACATCGAGAAGAGTACACGCAATGCTAGCCTCTAGTTATACTATAAAGCAGAAACATTGCAGATACTTCAAAAACAAGAGTCATTTTCGGAAAAGAGTTAGCTTTTACTAAGATCATTATCCACAGAGGCAATCACACTATTGCACTTAAAGTGAATATTAAAATAGCGTAGCTTCTGCTTTACTTACACCTCGTTCTGAGCACACCGCGTTGAGTCGTGGAAGCACATGACCTTGGCCACGTTGAAGTATATGTAGCCTATGGTATCGGACGTACTCGAACCCACGGCCTTCAAGCAGCTCATAAACTGGTTGTCACACTTGCATTCCGACCTGCAACAATGCAAGTCGATACGTCACTCATTGGTAATGAAAACACATGACCTTGACTACGTTGAAGTATATGTAGCCTATGGTATCGGACGTACCCGAACCCACGGCCTTCAAGCAGCTCATAAACTGGTTGTCACACTTGCATTCCGACCTGCAACAATGCGTCATTGAAAACACATTGGAGAGAACAGTAGCCACATTCATTGATTGATAGCCATAGCCACATACAAAGGTATATTCATTGATAGCCTTTTATCAATAAATTAAACTCGGGATAGAAAGATGTTTATTATTTAATCTCAGCATCACTCGCAATCAATCAATCAATCAATCAATCTCTCTCTCTCTCACTCTCTCTTGGCATATACCAAATATGTAGTTCGAATACCGCAAAATATGACATGTTCTTTAGCCACCTCATCGTCTCGAATATCATTATTGAAATAATAGAGACGTAAAGAAACAAGAATCAGAATCGAATCAAGAAAAGCACTTCTCTGGGATGAGATATTTGTTTTTAGTTTGTGAAAATTATTTTAAAGCAATTTAAAGCAACTTGAACATATACGAAACGAAGGTTCCACAGGGTAAATGGACACATAGCCATTAACTCGCAGCTGCGCTAGTCAAACTGACCCACGTGACCTCTGACCTTCGAGGCGGAGTAATACACGCGCTACCCGGCACCTCCACCATAACACATGCATTACAACCTGTTTCCTCTCCCGTCTGAACTACAGCCAGTAGCTTACGGTACTAAGTACGGACGCTTCACCGACATGGTTAACTCAGCGGTAACACGTGATACTCTAATTCGGAAGGTCACCGGTTCGATTCCAGCAAACAATCATAATGCGAATGGTTATACTTTATTTATTTATTTATTTAGGACACATAATATGTATACATTTACAGGTTTAATTATAATGCATAATATTATCTTGGACATTCCTTCAAAACTATATTAAAATTTAAATACCCTTATCTGTGCGATAACGATCTCAAAGCTACTGATAAGTGGTGTTCTGCTGATAACAAGTTAAGCGTATATAGAAAATATTTAATTGGAAGTCATAAGACGCGGGCAGTGTGGGTGATATGATGGAACCGAAGGTAACATATAATAAAGATAATCTGACTAGTATAGGTTACTATATGTGTGTGTGACTGACCTTGTGAACGGGGTGTAGTTACACACGTTCTCTATACACTGTCCTGGCTTCAGATAGGTCGGACAGTGATCGTGGTCACGACAGCAACGATCCTCCCCCGTCGCCGGCCCAAGATCGTCATAGTTAGCCGCCAGGTTCCCGGGGCCGCACCACTTCGTTCCTGCGGGAACACACGTACTTCTAATATTGTCTTGTCGAAATTATCACTTCTATAAATATTATAAAAACTTACAGATTATTATTGCAATTGATTACATTATACAAAAATGATATGAAAAAATTAAAGTAATTATATAAAATTTGAGTCAGTAATTTTCCCCGCAATATTGCTAACGTCATGTCATTGTCATGTATGTCTGTTTTTCCTGAAACAACACAAAATAAACGGCTATTGAACGAATATGAAACAGTTATTTAAAAACATATTCTGCAATTTGTTTTTTGCAATCATCACATCTATCAAAAACAGTGCCAAAGATCTATTTAGTCTCAGCCAACACTGCAATACTATTGACGAACCATATAATTATTCAATGATTAGTCAAGATCGTTCAAGGCCGTATATTGTCCATGACATGTGTTATTACATGAAGATCAAGGTGGAATATGATAATATCAACAGGTTGCTACTAAAAGCACTCACGCGCTGATAAATAGAGCGATACGGAGCTCGTACTTATAGCGTGAGGGTGGGCATTTCATCATTATTATGAATATGAGGTCATGTGTGTTATAACATTTATCACATTGCCTGACGGCCAATTAGCTATAACTTGCCAGGGGGGTAGTGGGCATAAACCACGTACGTTGAAGGATTGTTTGCTCATGGTTAATTCTTGAATAGATACCCGCGTTTAAAACGCGATTGTTATTGGTGTTAGCGTGAGCAGAGTTGCCCAATGATGCAGTTAATACATTAATAATAGTTTAGTTATTAAAAATACTAATAATGAATAAAGAGGTCATAGAGATTATCGATTTGTTTTAATTAGGTCTGGATTATGAATCTCTGCTAAATGTTTAGTAGACTATATACTAAAGTTGTTGCATGGCAACAACCAATGAGCAGCATGGTTGCCATAGTGAAACGACGTTTGCATAGCTCACTTAGGTTTTCATACAATTGTTCCATCAATTATAACGTTTTCAACAATGGTCCCGTAACTGAATATGATAGGTATATATAAAAAAGTTAATAACTAAATTCATGGGAAATTGAAAATCTGTGGTATGAATATATTTGTATC
The DNA here is from genome assembly GCA_945910005.1 of Isoperla grammatica. Lineage (NCBI taxonomy): Eukaryota > Metazoa > Arthropoda > Insecta > Plecoptera > Perlodidae > Isoperla > Isoperla grammatica. The sequence continues at coordinate 28,820,724 of OX246739.1, forward strand.
GTTTGTTAATAAATACACAACATTGTGAATTGAGTAATTTAAATCGTAAAATATGTGTGTTGGCAATCCTTTAGATTTGAGACGCTTACACTGTTGCAAAGAAATAAACGTAATCTACGTAATCTAACTATATCTAAACTAGGAAAACGCTCTGTTTGACGCGTTGATAAGCGAGCGCGTCAATATCTACGAACTTTCTTGCGAAAAGTTTTCAATGCTAATTTACGAACAACAATTAACAACAATTCAAGAATGCGCATTGCAAAAATTGTTCTTATTTCCATGGCTATTATACTTTCCGACATTGTTGTATGCAGTGCAATGTGCGTTGCTAAGAATTTTCGTGGTCATGTTTTCAACACGGTCCGCCACCGTTACTAACACTTATTGACAGCAATAGAAATGTTATTTCTGCCTCTAATACGTATCGGATCGCGTTTACATTAGTATATTCGTGACCGGACAAAAATTTACTATAAGATAGCCACCTCACATTTTGCCGTTACTGCGTTTTAGAAAAATATTTTCGAGTAACTTTCGTGTAACTTTGCCAATACTTATCAGATCGCCATTACATTAACATATTCGTGACCGGAAAAATCTGTAGAAAAATCTGGCTATCTCACATTTTGCCACCATTTAGTTTCAGAAAAATATTTTGCAGTAACTATGGTGTAACTTTGTAACTTTTCGAACGATTTTGCCTCAAAACTATACACCTTCAATCCACATCGAGGCTTGTGGATGGTCCAAATTTCAAGTTGATCGGACTTTCCGTTCGACCGCTATCGACGGACATAAAAACAAAAAAAAAAAACAAAAAAAAAACAAACAAACAAACAAAAAAAAAAAACAGAATGAAGTGCCATAAGAGTCAAGTGGAAACGCTCGCTTCGCTCGCTTAAAAACAATCCCATGTATTATTTAATTTCTTTACACAAATTTTTAATGCCAACACAGACTAATTAAAACATTTTTATCCCTAGCCCTTTCCATAACGTACTCCTGAAAATACTCTGCTATGGTCAATAAAAAATTTATACTTTTAATGCAAAACATTTCTTAATACCACCTACTGCTTATGTAAATGTAATGATATACAATCATATTAATTATTTTGTAGCTTTAGTTATTATCCAACTGTCGGTGTCCATATGCCCACCTGGGTAGATCAAAGCTCTTGTGTCGCCGGATGGAAGACTGTTGTGCTCGACGCAAGCCTCCATCAGAGCTTCGACCTCTTTGGAAGACGTCGTTCTCACCTGATGAGACGATGACGTCAGCACTGCCCTCATGATGGATCGCCTATAGACAAACAAAACACGATCAACAAGCTGGATGTTTATGACGTCACCACTGCCCTCATGATAGATCGCCTATAGACAAACAAAACACGATCAACAAGCTGGATGTTTATGAGACGATGACGTCAGCACTGCCCTCATGATGGATCGCCTATATAGACAAACAAAACACGATCAACTAGCTGGATGTGCCATCCATCATTACTTTACTACTGCGCTGAACGGAAGGAGAAGGGCACCACTGGCACAAATGACAAAAGTCGAAGGACTAAAGGTTCAAGCGAAGGTATATATATACAAGGCTGAAGAGGTTATGAATGTCAACATGAATTGAGTTTTTCAACGAGGTGTTTCTTATTCTCTATACCTATGAATCTATCGAATGAAGCTCAGTTGAAGGTCAGATTATTTAAAAATTGGACAGAGAGCAAATAAATTGAATTGGATTGATTTCACTAATTCTTTAAATTGGGTATTTATTTAAGGTTTATTTATAGAAAAATCTATTAGTTTATAACAACTTCAATTATGAACCCCCCTCCCCACACCCCAAAGGCGACGTCATAGGATCATAGTTGTCGAGAACGTCGTTAAACTCAAATAATTTAAATGAAATAATGTAATTATTGCATTTCACCTTTATCCTTTTAAGATTGATCACCCCAACCACCCCCAACTCTACAAGCATTGCCCCACCTCGTTGTACGACACCATGCATCGTGTGGTGTAGTTACCTGTCCTGCTGGGTAGAGCATTGCCCCACCTCGTTGTACGACACCATGCATCGTGTGGTGTAGTTACCTGTCCTGCTGGGTAGAGCATTGCCCCACCTCGTTGTACGACACCATGCGTCGCATCGTGTGATGTAGTTACCTGTCCTGCTGAGTGGAGCATTGCCCCACCTCGTTGTACGACACCGTGCGTCGCATCGTGTGGTGTAGTTACCTGTCCTGCTGAGTGGAGCATTGCCCCACCTCGTTGAACGACACCATGCGTCGCATCGTGTGGTCGGTGACGAACAGCGAGGCCGCCGTCCATGAAGGCGAAGTTGTCAAGACGACCAGCGTCGCCAGGGAACGGAGCAACTGCAACATGTATCGCCGTGTTAACACATACCAAGGCTGAAACCCTCGGGGTTGACACATTGTTAAACCAAAGAAGCTGCGGGAGGCACCGTGTTTGGCCACTGAGCGCGCTAGTGAGATCGATTGAAGCGCTCATGTGTCAGACTGGCGCACCTCGGCTATGAAAACATTGCACCGTCGCAATGGAAAACCTCGCGGGAGGTACGAAGTGTATCGTCATTAAATACGGATTTGATAAAATAAATCCAGGCTACGAGGCAAAGCAATCTTTTATTGAATGGCAAGGATTCTTTAAATTTGACCATGTTTTTGATTTAACGGAAACTCGAGATGGTGTGGTTAATTTTATAACGTCGAAAGTGGTCAGGCAGACGTCAGTGAGTTTGACGCCCTATGATGTTAAAATTGAAGTAAGTATTGTATATTTTATTTTCTGTGTTGTGGTTTATACCTAGTAGGACTCTTTTAAGTACGCAATTGAAAGTTAGGTATACTGAAAGAAAAATCATTGTTGCATTCTGTGGGCAGACCGGGCCCAGCATAGGCCTAGCGTTGCTAGCATATGGGTAGGCCTAGGCTAGGTTCGTAAAGTTGTAAAAGTGAGCGCCTATCGATGTATTTTGGTACCGATTTGTGCAGCCAACAATACAACAACCCTTGTTGCCACTTCTTGCTGCCCCTTCAGCCATAACTTATAATGTATCATACAATTACGCAACAATTATTGGAAGAAACAATCTCAATTACATGTAAACGCCATTTATTGACAGCTGGTAGGCCGAGGCGTGATCTTGTTTTGTTTCTTTCCACCCCGAGCTGCAAAGTTCTGCCACTGCACGCCCTGTATGTACTAACGCACGGTGCCTATTTTCTTAGTTTGACGCTTCCCACTTGCTCACCTCTATCGCTATCTGACCTTATGTGACCCCCCTTACCACCGTGACAACCTGACAAAATATATTACATTATTTATAATCAGTCTTATTTGTTATGCTGGGCGGTGGACACATATTTAGGGGGTGGAGCTTCAAATCAGGTCAAACTAAAAATATAATTACGAGTCTATAAATAGCTATATGGCCTTGTGTTTTTTTTTTTCAAACAAGCATTCAATGTTCACTAATTAAAGAAAGATACAACAATGGAGTTGCCTGGCAACAGATTGTTTGTCCGCATATTGTGATGTCACTGCACCATGAATCTTAGCTAATTACCCTTTTTATAATTTAATCATGTGTAGTTACATGTTGGTCTACTGTACCGTGTTTTTGGTAAACAGGTGTAGGTTTTTTAATCTTACAATGGTTAAGATAAAGGAATTGCGTAATCTCCAAACCGAGTTTGATTACATCCACTTTTTGAAGCTTTGTTAAGCGAGCGAAGCGAGCGTTTCCACTTGACTCTTATGGCACTTCATTCTGTTTTTTTTTTGTTTGTTTGTTTTTTTGTTTTTTTTTTTGTTTTTATGTCTGTCGATAGCGGTCGAACGGAAAGTCCGATCAACTTGAAATTTGGACCATCCACAAGCCTCGATGTGGATTGAAGGTGTATAGTTTTGAGGCAAAATCGTTCGAAAAGTTACAAAGTTACACCATAGTTACTGCAAAATATTTTTCTGAAACAAAATGGCGGCAAAATGTGAGATAGCCATATTTTTTTACAGATTTTTCCGGTCACGAATATGTTAATGTAATGGCGATCTGATAAGTATTGGCAAAGTTACACAAAAGTTACTCGAAAATATATTTCTGAAACACAGTAACAGCAAAATGTGAGGTGGCTATCTTATAGTAAATTTTCGTCCGGTCACGAATATACTAATGAAAACGCGATTTGATACATATTAGAGGCATAAATTACATTTCTATTGCTGTCAATAACTGTTAGTAACGGTGGCGGACCGCGGCGAAAACATGTCAGCGAAAATTCTTAGCAACGCACATTGCACTGCATCCAACAATGTCGGGAAGTATAATAGCTATGGAAATTAGAAAAAATTTTGCAATGCGCATTCTTAAATTGTTGTTAATTGTTGTTTGTATAAGCATTGAAATCTTTTCGCCTGAAAGTTCGTAGATATTGACGCGCTCGCTTATCAACGCGTCAAACAGAGCGTTTTCCTAGTTTCATACTAATATCACTCTAAATTCTTTCTGCCTTCGGGCCATTTCATTCTTTTTCCAAACGTTCTGCCTTCAGCAACAAAACCATCACATCTGTATTCTAATCATACTTCTCTTAAGGACACTGTCCGGTCGAGATTGTCAAGCAAAAGGAAACTGTACCTTATTGCCTCCATCCAAAGCTCCAAAGCTCCAAAGCCAAAATATCAATGCATAGAGAATTTTAAAAAGTAAATATAAAAGGTACACTTGTTAAGCGAGCGAAGCGAGCGTTTCCACTTGACTCTTATGGCACTTCGTTCTGTTTTTTTGTTTGTTTTTTTTTTTTTTTTTTTGTTTTTATGTCCGTCGATAGCGGTCGAACGGAAAGTCCGATCAACTTGAAATTTGGACCATCCACAAGCCTCGATGTGGATTGAAGGTGTATAGTTTTGAGGCAAAATCGTTCGAAAAGTTACAAAGTTACACCATAGTTACTGCAAAATATTTTTCTGAAACAAAATGGCGGCAAAATGTGAGATAGCCAGATTTTTCTACAAATTTTTCCGGTCACGAATATGTTAATGTAATGGCGATGTGATAAGTATTGGCAAAGTTACACGAAAGTTACTCGAAACTATTTGTCTAAAACGCAGTAACGGCAAAATGTGAGGTGGCTATCTTATAGTAAATTTTTGTCCGGTCACGAATATACTAATGTAAACGCGATCCAATACGTATTAGAGGCAGAAATTACATTTCTATTGCTGTCAATAAGTGTTAGTAACGGTGGCGGACCGTGTTGAAAACATGACCACGAAAATTCTTAGCAACGCACATTGCACTGCATACAACAATGTCGGAAAACATAATAGCCATGGAAATAAGAACAATTTTTGCAATGCGCATTCTTGAATTGTTGTTAATTGTTGTTCGTATTAGCATTGAAAACTTTTCGCCAGAAAGTTCGTAGATATTGACGCGCTCGCTTATCAACGCGTCAAACAGAGCGTTTTCCTAGTTTTAACATATTCACCTCTATCGCTATCTGACCTTATGTGACCCCCCTTACCACCGTGACAACCTGACAAAATATATTACATTATTTATAATCAGTCTTATTTGTTATGCTGGGCGGTGGACACATATTTAGGGGGTGGAGCTTCAAATCAGGTCAAACTAAAAATATAATTACGAGTCTATAAATAGCTATATGGCCTTGTGTTTTTTTTTTTCAAACAAGCATTCAATGTTCACTAATTAAAGAAAGATACAACAATGGAGTTGCCTGGCAACAGATTGTTTGTCCGCATATTGTGATGTCACTGCACCATGAATCTTAGCTAATTACCCTTTTTATAATTTAATCATGTGTAGTTACATGTTGGTCTACTGTACCGTGTTTTTGGTAAACAGGTGTAGGTTTTTTTAATCTTACAATGGTTAAGATAAAGGAATTGCGTAATCTCCAAACCGAGTTTGATTACATCCACTTTTTGAAGCTTTGTTTTAATCAGCATTTAATTAAGCGAGCGAAGCGAGCGTTTCCACTTGACTCTTATGGCACTTCATTCTGTTTTTTTGTTTGTTTGTTTTTTTTTTTTTTGTTTTTATGTCCGTCGATAGCGGTCGAACGGAAAGTCCGATCAACTTGAAATTTGGACCATCCACAAGCCTCGATGTGGATTGAAGGTGTATAGTTTTGAGGCAAAATCGTTCGAAAAGTTACAAAGTTACACCATAGTTACTGCAAAATATTTTTTTGAAACAAAATGGCGGCAAAATGTGAGATAGCCAGATTTTTTTACAGATTTTTCCGGTCACGAATATGTTAATGTAATGGCGATCTGATAAGTATTGGCAAAGTTACACAAAAGTTACTCGAAAATATATTTCTGAAACACAGTAACAGCAAAATGTGAGGTGGCTATCTTATAGTAAATTTTCGTCCGGTCACGAATATACTAATGAAAACGAGATTTGATACATATTAGAGGCAGAAATTACATTTCTATTGCTGTCAATAAACTGTTAGTAACGGTGGCGGACCGCGGCGAAAACATGTCAGCGAAAATTCTTAGCAACGCACATTGCACTGCATCCAACAATGTCGGGAAGTATAATAGCTATGGAAATTAGAAAATTATTTTGCAATGCGCATTCTTAAATTGTTGTTAATTGTTGTTTGTATAAGCATTGAAATCTTTTCGCCAGAAAGTTCGTAGATATTGACGCGCTCGCTTATCAACGCGTCAAACAGAGCGTTTTCCTAGTTAAGCGAGCGAAGCGAGCGTTTCCACGAGACTCTTATGGCACTTCGTTCTGTTTTTTTTTTTGTTTTTTTTGTACCGTACTAGACTCTAACGGCACTTCATTCTGTTTGTTTTTTTGTTTTTTGTTTTGTTTTTATGTCCGTCGATAGCGGTCGAACGGAAAGTCCGACCAACTTGAAATTTGGACCATCCACAAGCCTCGATGTGGATTGAAGGTGTATAGTTTTGAGGCAAAATCGTTTGAAAAGTTACAAAGTTACACCATAGTTACTGCAAAATATTTTTCTGAAACAAAATGGCGGCAAAATGTGAGATAGCCATATTTTTTTAAAGCTTTTTCCGGTCACGAATATGTTCATTTAATGGCTATTTGATCAATATCGGCAAAGTTACACAAAAGTTACTCGAAAATATTTTTCTGAAAAACAGTAACAGCAAAATGTGAGGTGGCTATCTTGTAGTACATTTTCATCCGGTCACGAATATACTAATTTAGACGCGATCGGATACGTATTAGAGGCAGAAATAACATTTCTATTGCTGTCAATAACTGTTAGTAACGGTGGCGGACCGCGGCGAAAACATGACAATGAAAATTCTTAGCAACGCAAATTGCACTGCATTCAACAATATCAGGAAGTATAATAGCTATGGAAATTAGACAAAATTTTGAAATGCACATTCTTGAATTGTTGTTAATTGTTGTTTTTATTAGCTTTGAGATCTTTTCGCCAGAACGTTCGTAGATATGGACGCGCTCGCTTATCAACGCGTCAAACAGAGCGTTTTCCTAGTTATATACAATGTGATAAATAATTGAATTATGTGTAGATACATGTTGATCTACTGTACCGTGGTTTTGGTAAACAGGTGTAGGTTTTTCACTCTACTTATTTATTTAATCTACTTGTATTTAAATCTACTTGTACAACAATATACAACAATAATGTAAAGTCTGCATAAAAGAACGTTGATAACATTTGGAATAATTGTTGTGTATTGTTATTTGAAGGTTGAAGCACAGTCCCTTGTCTGTGGTACTTTCATAAATAACGTGGACAATTTGTATGTGCTATGTTCTTTAAAACAGTTCGTAGAAAGTGGAAACATAAAAATGTGAGCTTAAATTAATGAAAAATCATGCATATACGACTCCGACTTACTCCCTCGCCGAAAGCTATCAAAGACGGTATTTCATTCATTATGACAAACAAGATGTGACTGCTCAAGTATGATAAAAAGTCTATCTTTTTATAATGCAAATCGAGATATTTCAATAATTAAGTAGGGAGGGGGGGGGGGGGCATGACACAATACATTAAGTTAGACAATGCTTGTTCGCTCACCCACTGACTTACATAACCATTTAACACGTTAATCATTGGATGGTCGCAGCCTCAATGCTAGATGGCAGCTCAAGGCCGCCAGTACTCGTTGACTCATTGTGTAGTAAATCAAAGCCTACTCCGTTATTCAAATTGCCAAGTATTTCAAGCAAGAAATTACTTTGCAAGGACGAGACTTGAATCCTTGTTGAATGTTGAACCCCCCAGAGATCCTAGACGCGGTACTGGACTTGAAAGGGTAGAAGGAGCTCTCAAACCGACAACGAGGGGAAGGGCACTGGACTAAGCGGTTACCATCTGATTGTTCTTGTTTAACGACGTACACCACTGCTAGTTTGCATGACGTCGACCCCTTAGCCCCCCCCCCCCCCCAGGACCTATTATATCTCGGAACCAAACAGGAGACGGTGGACGTTCATGTTTGTTGCAAGGAGGAATGAATGACAAGAAAAATTGCCCAAGAAATTAAACAAAATTAAACAAGATCCGAACTCAAGTATATACGAGAGCCCTCTCTGCGGGCACCAGTCACAATAACGTTGATGAACCCACTTCGACCGTGTATGGATGAAACGCCATAAACCTATTTATGTTAAGAATGGGTGGGTCAGCATGTTGGTGTTTTTTTTTTTCCGGAATGTTGAAACCTGTGTTAAAACTGTGCTGGTGGCGTCTATCTTGGTGGTATGTCTGAGTGTGTGGCCTTGGAGGAACAGTTAAAGCCAATTTAAAAAAGAAACAAAACACCTTAGGCATGAATAAAATTGGTTTCGTCGTAATTTGGGATTTTTATAAATTTAATTAACACGTATTTTTAATTCTAAATACTGCTTTCATGCATTTTAAAAACTATACCCGCTATAAGTGACCATTATGGCCACTGTGACGTCACGAGAGCACACGCACGCACACGAACTACGTCTCTTCACACCTAAGTGTCGAGGGCGTAGACTGCTTCCCAGCACTGACCTTGCCGGTGGTCGAACCTGCTATACATACATCCTAGCTTCCTGCTGCTGATGTGTAGCTCCGGTCAGTCGTTTGCCTTGGCTCACTCTAGTCCAAGAGCACTCCCACTCGCTACACAGTCTACCTGCTACACGTTGAAAACCCGTCCGTGTTCTAACCATAAACTAATATGCGGTTTATCGTCGTAAGCTTATTCCACCTAGAACCTACATGACTTGTCAAAGTTGCATCGTCCCTTCGGATGGGACGTAAAGCCGATGGTCCCCTTGGTACTTTTCGACAGGAGTAGGCTACGTGCTGGTACCAGGCTTCCCCTTCTCCCTTCCTCATTATCATTAATCAATCATGACTCATCAGGCTAAAGAGGGCATTGTGCCCTACACTGGCCTTAATTACAATAAAGTAAAGTAAAGTATTCCGCCTAGGAACGTGGGTTTGAATCTTGCATAAGGCATGTTTTTTCTTGTAATTGTCCGTTATTTTCGATTGTCACCCCTCATCGTTTCGCATAGCTTGATTGGTATACTAGGGACTTGTGACGTAAAGGACGTATAAAGCATCGAGAATCATATCATGAGTATCAGTATTCAGTAGAGATACGTTATTTAAGGTTTTAGGTGCTAATTCGGCCAACACATTTTTTTAAACTCTGAAAAATGCTAATTTTTTACAATATGGTGTTCCTCTATTTCTATTTCTATTGCTATTTAGTTAGGATTCAATTCTAACTAACCCTTTAAGTACTTACAATTGAATTGATTTTAAATACATGTACATAGTTTTCCATAAGAAGTGCAAAAACCCCTCTCATATTCAAGGTTTTGATGACAAAAAGATATGCTACAAAATGTCATTTAAAATAACTAATGCTAAATTTAGAGAAAACTAATGCTACAAAGACGTATACATATTCATTATAGAATGTTAAGAACAACAGTGAAGGTGTTGTGTACTTGTGTTTAAGCAACTGGTGTATCATCAACTGTGTAGACAATACCCATGGTCCTATTTTCTCAAAGGGGACAACGAAACTGTAAAAATGGCTGCGGCGTCTTACTTCAGAGTGCAGGTGTAAGTCGTGCGGAACAAAGGGACGTGAATTCGACTTTGAGCCCGCCATGAGTAATCGATTTGTGCAACTGTTCTTCACTCTTATTGTTCATCATTGATCGTTTTCAATACCGTAATTACGCTAACGGAGAGGCAAAACAGAGTGGAAAGTCTTGAACAATAATAATCATTGACAACATTCTTTCGTCGGATAAAAAAATGTAAACACACCACGGAAAATTGTCCCTTCCGGTTGTATTGACCTCATCCTTAGATCAGTTTCCTTCCACGTATCAATCCCGCTGACCTTGAGTTTCCTATCTCAACACTCCGATGACGTAAGACTTTTAAATAATCACATTATTATTTAGTAACTGTTATCTGTGTGCCTGTATAATGCTTGGCCCACAATAAAAAACTCTCCATTAGTATTATACCAACCGAGATCGAAGAGCAAGGCCAAAGACCTCACAGTTTTTTATCCGATATGAAAATTATTTTCAGTGCTTGCCCTTGAATTTGAACAATTAGCTATATTAGCGTACTTCAATGTTAACCCGTGTTGCCATCAGCCCTGATTTGTGATTATCATCCACGCTGTTTGTTTTTTGTTATTGTTGTTTTTTTTATTGAGTACATGTGTAACGATAGAGGTGGCTCAGAGGTATAACAAAGAAACTGTAACATGTATTTGTTAAATATCAATAAAAACCTTCAAATTCAAAAATTCAAATTCAAATTCAAAGTCTGGGACTGCAAGAATACGGGATGTCCCTGGTTCAATTTTGGTCGCCGGCAATCCTGATTTAAGGTTTTCGCGAGTTACTCCTCAGTCTTAACGCCAATGCTGGAATTGAGGCCTACTAACAGTCCTCGGACATTCCTTCCCAACTCTCAGATACCCTAATATACCATAGGTGTGTCCCAACACAACCTGATAGATGCAAGTTCGTCAACGGGACAAGGAATTGAATGCTATAACTCTTAAACCCCTTAATTATAATACATGTGAATTATTATTGTTCTAATGTGATATTTTATTGTCATTGATATTATTATTCGTCGTGAGTGTAATGTGTAGGCCTATACTAATGTATTGCGATGCTTTTGCCTCAGTTTCTTTTACGTTCTGGGTGCGATTCGCACTCAGGGTAGACTTCCCTTAAAATGACTATACATGACGATTATAATAATCGAGTAGAATGCATGTATTTATTTATTTAATGTATAAATTAGTGAGAAATGGCTTATTGTAAATCATGGAAATTCATAAAACTATGAAGAGCTATATAATCAATAACATTCGCTTTATAATTAGTACTTATAAATCGACGGATTATGACTGTAAGTAATCGATAACTTCTATTCGTGGTTAATTAGTTTCTGTAAGTTTATATAAAGTCATTGATAAATAAGATTTATATCAGTTCTATCTTAAACAGATTTATTCAGCCTATTCGGCACAGTTCAGCAGAATGTAAGATTAATTGAATAAAATCACAAATCCATTCAAGACGGTCATTCGCGGTCATTCCCTGAGGCTCGTAACTGTAAAATTTCCATTGTTGTAAAACTGTGACTGTGAAAAAAACTGTGTGAAAAAAGCTTGTGTAACAGCTTCGTTCTTCTCGTCAACTGCTCGGCAGTTCAGGTAGGACGTAAAGCCGATGGTCCCCTTGGTACTTTTCTACAGGAGTAGGCTACCTGCCGGTACCAGACTTCCCCTCCTCCATTTCTCATTATCATTCATCCATCATCACTCATCAGACTAAAAAGGGCATCACTGGCCTTAATTATACAATAAAATAAAGAAAGAAATATAGCAAGATGTAAATCCAAGAACATTCAACTGTGTTATACCTTGTGAATGAGAAAACCTCGACGAATTGCAGACATATCCATAACGGATGGCATTAGCAGAGTGAAGTGAACTTCTGATGTAATGTTTGCAACAGATGTCTATACCGCAGGGACCATTGCACAAGGAATCTAAGGCTAGATGGCAACAAGAAGGCAACAAGAAGCACGTTATACTCTCATATTTAGTATGTTATTTACGTTTCTCTCATATAAGTGTAGTTAGTAAGTTATTTTACCTCGGACTCAAATGGTTCACCAAGGTTAATATGGATGTGCTAATAGCAACTATTAGAAAAAAATGTATCAAGGAAGGATAAGTTCGAAACAAGGAGTATATTTACCTCTGTGCGGATAATATGCATCGAGGCCAAGCGAGATGATTGTATTTTTAAATGCAACAAGGTGTAGGTCACATCACTATGTACTTGTCTACTGAAATATGTCCCATGGGTAAAACTCAGTAGGCCTATTATTAGAGTATTCTGATTCATTGATGTAATGGAGGATAAGGAAGCAATAAAGTGGTCTACAGAGTCTGTCTCACTCAAGCTCAACTTCACGCAATGTCAGTCAACGAAATGTGGTGTACACACATTACAAATGTCAGTCAAGGCAATGTGGTGTATCACGCAAGCTTAACTTCACGCAATGTCAGTCCAAGCAATGTGATGTACACTACAGTCTGTCTCACGCAAGCTTAACTTCACGCAATGACAGTCCAAGCAATATGATGTACACTACAGTATGTCTCACGCAAGCTTAACTTCACGCAATGTCAGTCCACGTAATGTGGTGTACACTACAGTCTGTCTCACACAAGCTCAACTTCACGCAATGTCAGTCCACGCAATGTGGTGTACACTACAGTCTGTCTCACACAAGCTCAACTTCACGCAATGTCAGTCCACGTAATGTGGTGTACACTACAGTCTGTCTCACACAAGCTCAACTTCACGCAATGTCAGTCCACGCAATGTGGTGTACAATACAGTCTGTCTCACACAAGCTCAACTTCACGCAATGTCAGTCCACGCAATGTGGGGTACACTACAGTCTATCTCACGCAAGCTTAACTTCACGCAATGTCAGTCCACGCAATGTGGTGTACACTACAGTCTATCTCACGCAAGCTCAACTTCACGCAATGTCAGTCAACGCAATGCGGTGTACAATACAGTCTGTCTCACGCAAGCTCAACTTCACGCAATGTCAGTCAGCGCAATGTGGTGTACACTACAGTCTGTCTCACGCAAGCTCAACTTCACGCAATGTCAGTCAGCGCAATGGCAGAGTCTGTATCTGTCTCACGCAAGCTCAACTTCACGCAATGTCAGTCGCGCAATGTGTGACGCATGTTTTGTGCGAAACAAACATATTCAAAGTAAAACTATTCGCAAATGGCACAGTATTTTTTTAATGTATACTATACTTGCCTGATTAAATGATACTTTTTTAATTATTAAAAGATAACACACATTGTGTAGGGCAAAAAGTGCTTATCTAAAACTATCAAGAATTCTTTGCGTGATCCTCCAAATCTAATACGACGCCCATGATACGTAAATATACGTACATTACATATCATATAACAAGACAGAAGAAACTTTTTCTCAATCTCTTATTAATCTGTTAAAAACGTATTATTTTGCCATCCAAAGTGTCCCAGTGTTCCAGAGTATATGTATCCCAGTGTGCCCCAATGTGAATATCCCACAACTCACACGTGCCTATGAGTATTTTCGTTTGTGCACCGTTACGCTTAGTATGTCCCAATATACTCCAAAGTGCCCCAATGTTCCAGGAGCTCTAGTTAGATTCAATCACTGGTCGTAACCTAGTTGTAACACAAGTAACACACACTAAAGTATAGCCGAAGTGTCTCGCTATGACCCCCTAAACTGAAGTTAATGTTGGGTCATCAGACTGTGCAAAGATACTACTGAGTCAATATTGAATTTACTTTCATGCATATTCAACGTCCTCTAGTCTAGCACTCTAGGAGTGGACTTGAGAGAGACATCATATCAGTAGTTTCTATAAGACACGTTCGCACAGCTAAAGCCACGTTCACAATCTTGACTATAGAACTTTGGTTTAAGACTAACGTTTAAGAACTAACCAAAATACCAAGACTCCGCCTCCAGGTGACGCCAAACCAAATCAAAATCGAAAACCAATTCAAATCATGTGACGTGACGTATCGATCGCTGGGGTATGTTGGAATTCACAGTCGTCCCCTACACCTAGGGGCGCCCATTGTTACCAAGGTAACACTTGTTTGAATGTTATTTCCCATCAACGAAACAAATCCATAGCAACAATGGGCGCCCTAGGTGTAGGGGGCCGACTATACGTTAGTCAACTTTCTAAATCAATAGTCTTAACCATTTATCATTGTGAACGGTATAATGTAAAATCCTTTACTTCAACTTTTAATCGTTAGTCTTAGTAATCATTGTGAACGCGGCTTAAGGTTACGCAACGGCTGGCGCGAGGAAAGTTGGGTTATGTTAGGCCGGCGCAACACTGGATGAGACTCGAGACTCGAACCCCGCACTCTTACCTGGAGAGATATTGATTACTGCAGTTGTGTTTGTTAGCTCAGTTAGGGACGAAGATAAATCTCGCATTTCGGTTAGGAACGTTTTTCAATCGATAATGCCTGAATGTTTCATGATGTATTATTAAATAAAAATGTGTACTACCATTTAAAGAAAAACGTTTGTTTACATTTATGATAGAAACAAACAAGAAGACACTTAACATTGATTCTATTTAAATTGAGTATATGCTTTATAAAGATACATTTGATTCTAAGTAATGTATTGTGATGTGCTCAATCGATTTCGTGTTTTAGTTTGTAAAAAAAGGGGAGGAATACAAAATGAAATCAGATTAAAAAAATGTAACCTACAAATTTACGTGAACACTTGAATTTATTTTTATCTAGCGCTTACACCAGAACATATTTTTGACGCACTAATGAATTCTGTATGTTGTATTGTTGATCACGAAACACATATTACACAAACTAAAAAATGTGGCACAATAAAAAAGCATCGATACGACTGTAAGTAAATAATACAAAACAATTAAGACGGAGACTCATATTTGTATCAGCGAATACAGATTATCAATAGGACACTAAATGTTGTGACTTTGAATTTGATTAAGTATTTTGTTTAAAAAAGTAATTCTTTTAAATGAAATATGCATTGGTAAAAAAAGTAATTCTTTTAAATGAAATATTTATTGGTAAAAATTAACTATTGCTGAGTACCAATCAATACGAATACCGTATAGTTGGAGCAATCTAAATTTAATTACTTAACAATGAAATATATTTTCTTATAAAATAAAATAAAATTACATTACTTAATTATTGAATACTGGTACCAAACTATAAAATTAAAATTAAAAAAATCAATTACGATAAATGCATTATTGATCACTTACCGCCATTGTTGTCGTGGCAGATAATTCACAGGTGTTCGCGTGGTGGTGCCAATAATATCACTGTAGCCAGTGAGCGAGCACAAAGGTTGCTATATTGATTGGAGCGACCTTATCCCTCCTGCGCGCAAGTACGTTGGTCGCGATACCTCGCCGTACAGTGTTCAGACGACCAATGAGCCATGACTTTACCTATACCTACTCGCTAATGTTCTCGCCTTGGGCCCTCGGGAGGACAATTATTTCATTCAGTAAAAAGGCGACTCGAAATTATAATAATAGTTACTCCTGAAGGAAAGTCTTTATATAGTTTTGTTACGATGATGCTAACTGTAAAGCAAATTGTATGGCGATTCTAAAAAAATTCGTTTTTTAGTTTTAATTATTATTTTTAATCACAAGCTGACGTAATATGACACATTTTATTAAAATTAAAAAAAGAGAAAAATGTATGTGTACATTGGAATAAAAAATGATTTATTTAAACCTAACTTGAAAACTGTAAATTTGAAGGTTTTATTACATAATACTAATTTGATCGTGGCATTGATAGCTTTTGGTAATCTCATTTTATTTCCCTGGTGACTTTTTGTTTTTGGTCGAAAGTACCTGCGTGAAGTAAATAAAATAAAAAGTTTTAGATTGGGTACCTAACTATAATTATGATACTTGATATATTTCAGATGAACCATCCTGCAGGACTCCCATTGGTAGCCTGGCTATGTTATCCTAATGCCATTGACCCATAGACCACCAGGGCGCGGCGACGGCGTGTTAGGTTGGCCCACAGACAGACAATGCTGAATGAATGTGAAGAAGATGCGCTCAAAATATTAAACACCTTCAAAGGACGAACTTAGATTTGTTCGTCGCCCGTTTCTCTCGAAGCGTACAACTTTGTTTAATCCCGATTTTAGTTGCAGTTTTTCAAGGTTGTATAGTACATCAAGTATGTATACAAATCTCATCATCTCATCATCTTTTATCTCTAGTGTCTCTTGAGGCTAAAAATAATTAAAATAATAACAAGTTTACTAAGGTTGTAAAAGCACAACAACACGGAGTTCACATTGTGCAACAAAGTCGCGAACGCATCGGACAAAGACAAAATGAGGCAAGCATGAGTTTCCTTTTATCTTTTACAAACACATGTTTATTTATTCTTATTCTAGGTTGTAATGGGCAATGATCTAGATACTCGTTGTAAAGATGTTGTCCTTACAGAGACCTTCACTAATCAGAATACACTTTTGCTGCACGCATAAATTAGAGATGCGAATTGAAGCGTTATTCTTTGGGTGCGAACTATAAACAACAGCTCATATTCGCCTTGTCTTGCTTTGTGTACCAAGTCCTCGGTAGCTCATGCGGTAGGGTGCAGCCGTATGGGACCAAGGGGAACGGGTTCGAATCTCGCACAAGACTTACAGCTTTATTATTTGATCTCATCTATCATCTACGACGTAAATAAAGTATGTAAAAGCAACCTTACAACAAGGTTCTCATCTGACAGTGCTTCATCCTCCTATATATTGTATCAAAATCACTTCATTATATAGTCAACGTGTTTACACATACATCGCTGTATACACAAATCCATAACATACAAGTGTAAAAATGCGAAGTGTACAATCTATAACTAAAATGTGAACTAAAGTGTAAAATGTAAAATAAACTGTAAATTTAAATAATAGTGGATTATAAATAATCTGAATACAGCCCCGACCGGGCTCAAAGTGTGTTCTAATAGCATACGCGCTTTACACTATATGCCATACACAACTTATCGACTGGCATTTTTGCTGTGCGGTAGAAAATACACAATTGCCAGTCCTGGTTGTGAATCCAATTCAGAGTTTTATTTTTCGTTGCGGGATCTCATTAATGCAGAAGGCCCAGGTTTCGATTCCCGGTGTGGGCTGTTTTGTTTTAACTTCGGAAATTAACAATGAAATATTGGAGCCGCCACAGCAGCCAAGCACAATAAATGTCCCTCACTGAAAATCAGTTTTTTATAACTGAGTGGCAATCAATACAAATGTATATTCATTTATTTAAATCAACTACATTCTTATGTAATGATTGTTGTGTTATATGGGCCGTACACAACATGCCCTTTTTAGGTCAAGTTCAACCGTTAACGCGCAACATATTATATTTTGTCATTGTTGGTCACATAAAAGGAAGATATTTTGTAATTATTGTGTATGCTAATGATACGGGTACCTCGATATTGGTATATTTTATTAGGTCTGCGTTAACGTATTGCCAAGATCAGGAAGTACTTAGGGAACATTTCACAATTCAAGCAAATAAGCAGAGGTTCCGTCAATATAATAGGCCTATTAAGTTACCACTTACCATTAACGAAATCTTTGTCAGTTGTAAGTTGTTATAAACTATCTATCAGCATTAATTTATAGATAGAGCGATGATAGGTCGTGACTTCAGAGGTTACTTGAAAGATATCCTATTACTTCATGTACTACCGGTAATGGTTATTCTAAATGGAATACATGCTTGATTTCTGTCTTACTATTTAAACAATCAATTTTTAAAATAATCTTTAAGCGATATTATTTTTAACGATTTTCTTACTGACAATGTGGTTGGCGTCGAGAGATGGGAGGGTGGACTAAGTATTCACAGCTAAGTAACAAACTCTCGGACATATACTTAAATATTCGGGGGGCCGCGAAAGAACGGTCGCCCCCGTTTGAACAGTGTCAAAACTTTCAATTCATATTCTTTCTTTTCGTTGCTATGTACCTTCTGAGTCAAAGGGCAGAGCTTAACGAATGATTGTGCGCTAAACTCCTCCTACAGCCAAGTGCCACCCACATCACTCAAACGAATGTGCGAAATAGTATGAATGTCCAGTCATTCATTATACATTACGAAATGAAAGTAAGTGAAGTGCAGTGTTACAGCATTCAGTGTTGACTCTTTGAATCCTCTCATCACAACTTGAAGGTATAAAGCATTGTGCAAACACTTGAACCCATATCTGCAACCTCGGCGCAATACGGCCGCATCTTAGACCTACTTGTCCGGCGCGGTGATGCAACGAGGATAATCGAGAGGGACTCGGGTGAGTCGGTGTTGAAACATGTATACATACAATTCACTGGGATATATTGTCGACGAAAAATTTAGGGGGGGGGGGGGGGGGGGGGAGGAGGGGCACAGGACACATTTTGGCCTTGTAGGAGAGAGTCATTTCTTGATCTCCCGAAAAGAGTGATTTTATATTGATTCTATAAGATCAATATTACAAAAATTAGAGAAAATTGTTTTGTTTTTTTACTTTAAAAAATCTTCAGTCTTATTCGTTGTAATTTTAAATTTTAAATGTACTGGAAAGCAGCAATTATTGTCAACACGCAAGGTGTTTTTATTTACACATCCTGAAGTAACTACAATGCATACTGTGGTTATGTACGGTTCCGTACGTGTCTGAAATACGAAAGTCTGGTAAATAAAGAAGTTGGGAGTCTGGGCGAGTCTGTGTTGTCATTTTGTTCTCCATATTCCGTCGCTCCGAATGCACTCATATTGGCTTTTCTGCTGGCTGGGTATAATCACAGCCAGTGCGGACAGCAGTTATCGTGGCTCTATAATTCATACGTCAAACCCGTAAACATCTCCTCTCGTGAACGTTGAGTCGTACTTATTTGTACACTGTCACAATTAGGACCGGCGTATAGCTATACGTATCTACTCTACACCGCATCTCATTAAATTGCTTAAAGATGGTGATTATGTGTTTGGATGTAACAAATGTTGATTGATTGTGATTTAAAAAAATGTATGATGTAAGATAGCGTAATCTCTAATAAAGAATTATTATTATTATCATGATGTTGATATCAAGAGTTGGTAGACCGAGAGAGAGGTAGCAAGATCAAATAAAAAATGATGTAAAAGACAGAGGTGGAAGTTGGCAAGAAGTACAAGCAAAAAGACTGTGGATATATATATCATGATGATGTATATGATTTAATATTATATATTTTATTATCATTTTCAGTCAAGTCGAGACGTTTTAGTTATACGGCCCAGATGTGCGTTTACTGCGCGTTTAATTGCGTTTAGTTTTGTGTCGTGCCCTCTATGGTATTTGACGATTGGATGAAATCCCCACTTTCGTCTCCGTGAAATAATGTAATGAAAATACCGACGCCTCTTATGCATACAGAAACATTGCTCAGACGTTCCGATGGTAAAGATTGCAAATCTCTTCTTTGAATACACAATTAAGAACAACACACACTGGCTCATCTCCAAATTATAAGTTTTCATGCCGAGGGCTATAACAAGAAACAACTACTTGTTGAACATTGGTCCTCATTTGCCCTCATGGTTCTCAAGTCAAGTGCGGCGCTTGCGGCGATAATACAAGATACAATATAATATAAGGTAAAACGATTACATTTAATGCCACTTGCTAAACATGGCGAGAGTATATGAAATGGTTTGGACACATTTTCTTCCTTTCTCCCTTTTTCCAAATTCCCAAACCGTGTTCGAAGTGAGGAATTTTCCAAAAGAAGATATTTGGGACTTGTTCTGATACTATATGGATCGTAGAGGACATCGTCAATAACAAAATGAAAGTGTTATGCTTTGGAATACAATGTTAATGCGAGATTGAGTACTCGAGGTGGGTCCAGCAATGCGAAAGAACGAAAACGAGCCGACTTAAAAAAACAAGTCTTATAAGTAATAACTTATTGAATGTATAAACCAAAAACAAAAAGTGAGCAGTGCCCTTAGTTGAAAATAATGTGTGCTTAACGTATGTGCTGAACATTCAATAAAATACGCAATTATGACTGTATAGCCTCTCTATTTCCCGAGGGAAAAATAAATACAAACTACAAAGTATATTTTGGCAAATGGGGAAGACACATTTCTTTAAGCACAGATAAATAAGTTTTCCTTTTACGGGCATCTACGTGAAACACGATCGTGATATTTTATTTAGTTTGCGCTTTAATGAAAGCGTAATATCTCCTGGTTATCCGTGTCAGAGTTCGTAATAATTGTTATTAACACATTTCATAGTATCCAAGTAAGCCACTTAGAGCATAATATGAGGTTGAGGCGAGATAAACGTACAAAAGAAAATACACGTACGTTGCATCTCACTCGTGAGGGCATCATCAGATGGAATCAGAGACTTCCTCTGTCTGTGAGGAGACTCGGGTCACTTTACTATTCGCTGATTGGAACTGATCAAAGTCCATTGAACATGAGCGCATCGCTTCAGTCAGACTACAGCTTCCGATGTGGTCTACAGTGTTGATCTGTGCGCTCTGTGCGCTACCGTGTGTGCTGGGTGTCGCTCTCGACCTGACCCATGACTTTGACGAGGGGAGCCCCTACTGGGTCGGGGTCCAACCCTTCGAGTTCACTAAGAAGACTGAGGTGAACACTTCGGATGGAGGCTGGTGAGTGTGTTCTGAAAGACTGTAGCTCGCACACCGGTCACCGGCAATCCTGACTGAGAGTCCTATGAAGTAGCCCTTGGACACTCTCTTGAGTGTGTTCTGAAAGACTGTAGCTTGCCCACCGGTCACCGGCAATCCTGACTGAGAGTCCTATGAAGTAGCCCTTGGACACTCTCTTGAGTGTGTTCTGAAAGACTGTAGCTTGCCTACCGGTCACCGGCAATCCTGACTGAGAGTCCTATGTAGTAGCCCTTGGACACTCTCTTGAGTGTGTTCTGAAAGACTGTAGCTCGCCCACCTGTCACCGGCAATCCTGACTGAGAGTCCTATGAAGTAGCCCTTGGACACTCTCTTGAGTGTGTTCTGAAAGACTGTAGTGCGCCCACCGGTCACCGGCAATCCTGACTGAGAGTCCTATGAAGTAGCCCTTGGACACTCTCTTGAGTGTGTTCTGAAAGACTGTAGCTCGCCCACCAGTCACCGGCAATCCTGACTGAGAGTCCTATGAAGTAGCCCTTGGACACTCTCTTGAGTGTGTTCTGAAAGACTGTAGCTCGCCCACCAGTCACCGGCAATCCTGACTGAGAGTCCTATGAAGTAGCCCTTGGACACTCTCTTGAGTGTGTTCTGAAAGACTGTAGCTCGCCCACCGGTCACCGGCAATCCTGACTGAGAGTCCTATGAAGTAGCCCTTGGACACTCTCTTGAGTGTGTTCTGAAAGACTGTAGCTCGCCCACCTGTCACCGGCAATCCTGACTGAGAGTCCTATGAAGTGGCCCTTGGACACTCTCTTGAGTGTGTTCTGAAAGACTGTAGCTCGCACACCGGTCACCGGCAATCCTGACTGAGAGTCCTATGTAGTAGCCCTTGGACACTCTCTTGAGTGTGTTCTGAAAGACTGTAGCTCGCCCACCTGTCACCGGCAATCCTGACTGAGAGTCCTATGAAGTAGCCCTTGGACACTCTCTTGAGTGTGTTCTGAAAGACTGTAGCTCGCCCACCTGTCACCGGCAATCCTGACTGAGAGTCCTATGTAGTAGCCCTTGGACACTCTCTTGAGTGTGTTCTGAAAGACTGTAGCTCGCCCACCTGTCACCGGCAATCCTGACTGAGAGTCCTATGAAGTAGCCCTTGGACACTCTCTTGAGTGTGTTCTGAAAGACTGTAGCTCGCCCATCGGTCACCGGCAATCCTGACTGAGAGTCCTATGAAGTAGCCCTTGGACACTCTCTTGAGTGTGTTCTGAAAGACTGTAGCTCGCCCACCTGTCACCGGCAATCCTGACTGAGAGTCCTATGAAGTGGCCCTTGGACACTCTCTTGAGTGTGTTCTGAAAGACTGTAGCTCGCCTACCGGTCAGCGGCAATCCTGACTGAGAGTCCTATGAAGTAGCCCTTGGACACTCTCTTGAGTGTGTTCTGAAAGACTGTAGCTCGCCCACCTGTCACCGGCAATCCTGACTGAGAGTCCTATGTAGTAGCTATTGGACACTCTCTTGAGTGTGTTCTGAAAGACTGTAGCTCGCCCACCGGTCACCGGCAATCCTGACTGAGAGTCCTATGTAGTAGCCCTTGGACACTCTCTTGAGTGTGTTCTGAAAGACTGTAGCTCGCCTACCGGTCACCGGCAATCCTGACTGAGTCCTATGAAGAAGCCCTTGGACACTCTCTTGAGTGTGTTCTGAAAGACTGTAGCTCGCCCACCGGTCACCGGCAATCCTGACTGAGAGTCCTATGTAGTAGCCCTTGGACACTCTCTTGAGTGTGTTCTGAAAGACTGTAGCTCGCCCACCGGTCACCGGCAATCCTGACTGAGTCCTATGAAGAAGCCCTTGGACACTCTCTTGAGTGTGTTCTGAAAGACTGTAGCTCGCCTACCGGTCACCGGCAATCCTGACTGAGTCCTATGAAGAAGCCCTTGGACACTCTCTTGAGTGTGTTCTGAAAGACTGTAGCTCGCCCACCGGTCACCGGCAATCCTGACTGAGAGTGCTATGAAGTAGTCCTTGGACACTCTCTTGAGTGTGTTCTGAAAGACTGTAGCTCGCCCACCGGTCACCGGCAATCCTGACTGAGAGTTCTATGAAGTAGCCCTTGGACACTCTCTTGAGTGTGTTCTGAAAGACTGTAGCTCGCCCACCGGTCACCGGCAATCCTGACTGAGAGTCCTATGTAGTAGCCCTTGGACACTCTCTTGAGTGTGTTCTGAAAGACAGTAGCTCGCCTACCGGTCACCGGCAATCCTGACTGAGAGTCCTATGTAGTAGCCCTTGGACACTCTCTTGAGTGTGTTCTGAAAGACTGTAGCTCGCCCACCGGTCACCGGCAATCCTGACTGAGAGTTCTATGAAGTAGCCCTTGGACACTCTCTTGAGTGTGTTCTGAAAGACAGTAGCTCGCCCACCGGCAATCCTGACTGAGAGTCCTATGAAGTAGCCCTTGGACACTCTCTTGAGTGTGTTCTGAAAGACTGTAGCTCGCCCACCGGTCACCGGCAATCCTGACTGAGAGTTCTATGAAGTAGCCCTTGGACACTCTGTTGAGTGTGTTCTGAAAGACTGTAGCTCGCCCACCAGTCACCGGCAATCCTGACTGAGAGTCCTATGAAGTAGCCCTTGGACACTCTCTTGAGTGTGTTCTGAAAGACTGTAGCTCGCACACCGGTCACCGGCAATCCTGACTGAGAGTCCTATGAAGTAGCCCTTGGACACTCTCTTGAGTGTGTTCTGAAAGACTGTAGCTCGCCCATCGGTCACCGGCAATCGTGACTGAGAGTCCTATGAAGTAGCCCTTGGACACTCTCTTGAGTGTGTTCTGAAAGACTGTAGCTCGCACACCGGTCACCGGCAATCCTGACTGAGAGTCCTATGAAGTAGCCCTTGGACACTCTCTTGAGTGTGTTCTGAAAGACTGTAGCTCGCCCATCGGTCACCGGCAATCGTGACTGAGAGTCCTATGAAGTAGCCCTTGTACACTCTCTTGAGTGTGTTCTGAAAGACTGTAGCTCGCCTACCGGTCACCGGCAATCCTGACTGAGAGTCCTATGAAGTAGCCCTTGGACACTCTCTTGAGTGTGTTCTGAAAGACTGTAGCTCGCCCATCGGTCACCGGCAATCCTGACTGAGAGTCCTATGAAGTAGCCCTTGGACACTCTCTTGAGTGTGTTCTGAAAGACTGTAGCTCGCCCACCGGTCACCGGCAATCCTGACTGAGAGTCCTATGAAGTAGCCCTTGGACACTCTCTTGAGTGTGTTCTGAAAGACTGTAGCTCGCCCATCGGTCACCGGCAATCCTGACTGAGAGTCCTATGAAGTAGCCCTTGGACACTCTCTTGAGTGTGTTCTGAAAGACTGTAGCTCGCCCATCGGTCACCGGCAATCCTGACTGAGAGTCCTATGAAGTAGCCCTTGGACACTCTCTTGAGTGTGTTCTGAAAGACTGTAGCTCGCCCACCGGTCACCGGCAATCCTGACTGAGAGTCCTATGAAGTAGCCCTTGGACACTCTCTTGAGTGTGTTCTGGAAGACTGTAGCTCGCCTACCGGTCACCGGCAATCCTGACTGAGAGTCCTATGTAGTAACCCTTGGACACTCTCTTGAGTGTGTTCTGAAAGACTGTAGCTCGCTCACCGGTCACTGGCAATCCTGACTGAGAGTCCTATGAAGTAGCCCTTGGACACTCTCTTGAGTGTGTTCTGAAAGACTGTAGCTCGCCCACCGGTCACCGGCAATCCTGACTGAGAGTCCTATGTAGTAGCCCTTGGACACTCTCTTGAGTGTGTTCTGAAAGACTGTAGCTCGCCTACCGGTCACCGGCAATCCTGACTGAAAGTCCTATGAAGTAGCCCTTGGACACTCTCTTGAGTGTGTTCTGAAAGACTGTAGCTCGCCCATCGGTCACCGGCAATCCTGACTGAGAGTTCTATGAAGTAGCCCTTGGACACTCTCTTGAGTGTGTTCTGAAAGACTGTAGCTCGCCCACCGGCAATCCTGACTGAGAGTCCTATGAAGTAGCCCTTGGACACTCTCTTGAGTGTGTTCTGAAAGACTGTAGCTCGCCCACCGGCAATCCTGACTGAGAGTCCTATGAAGTAGCCCTTGGACACTCTCTTGAGTGTGTTCTGAAAGACTGTAGCTCGCCCACCGGTCACCGGCAATCCTGACTGAGAGTCCTATGAAGTAGCCCTTGGACACTCTCTTGAGTGTGTTCTGAAAGACTGTAGCTCGCCCATCGGTCACCGGCAATCCTGACCGAGAGTTCTATGAAGTAGCCCTTGGACACTCTCTTAAATGTGTTCTGAAAGACTGTAGCTCGCCTACCGGTCACCGGCAATCCTGACTGAGAGTCCTATGAAGTAGCCCTTGGACACTCTCTTGCGTGTGTTCTGAAAGACTGTAGCTCGCCTACCGGTCACCGGCAATCCTGACTGAGAGTCCTATGAAGTAGTCCTTGGACACTCTCTTGAGTGTGTTCTGAAAGACTGTAGCTCGCCTACCGGTCACCGGCAATCCTGACTGAGTCCTATGAAGTAGCCCTTGGACACTCTCTTGAGTGTGTTCTGAAAGACTGTAGCTCGCCTACCGGTCACCGGCAATCCTGACTGAGAGTCCTATGAAGTAGCCCTTGGACACTCTCTTGAGTGTGTTCTGAAAGACTGTAGCTCGCCTACCGGTCACCGGCAATCCTGACTGAGAGTCCTATGTAGTAGCCCTTGGACACTCTCTTGAGTGTGTTCTGAAAGACTGTAGCTCGCCTACCGGTCACCGGCAATCCTGACTGAGAGTCCTATGAAGTAGCCCTTGGACACTCTCTTGAGTGTGTTCTGAAAGACTGTAGCTCGCCTACCGGTCACCGGCAATCCTGACTGAGAGTCCTATGACCCCCTTGGACACTCTCTTGAGTGTGTTCTGAAAGACTGTAGCTTGCCCACCGGTCACCGGCAATCCTGACTGAGAGTCCTATGAAGTAGCCCTTGGACACTCTCTTGAGTGTGTTCTGAAAGACTGTAGCTCGCCTACCGGTCACCGGCAATCCTGACTGAGAGTCCTATGTAGTAGCCCTTGGACACTCTCTTTAGTGTGTTCTGAAAGACTGTAGCTCGCCCACCGGCAATCCTGACTGAGAGTCCTATGAAGTAGCCCTTGGACACTCTCTTGAGTGTGTTCTGAAAGACTGTAGCTCGCCCACCGGTCACCGGCAATCCTGACTGAGAGTCCTATGAAGTAGCCCTTGGACACTCTCTTGAGTGTGTTCTGAAAGACTGTAGCTCGCCCACCGGCAATCCTGACTGAGAGTCCTATGAAGTAGCCCTTGGACACTCTCTTGAGTGTGTTCTGAAAGACTGTAGCTCGCCCACCGGTCACCGGCAATCCTGACTGAGAGTCCTATGTAGTAGCCCTCGGACACTCTCTTGAGTGTGTTCTGAAAGACAGTAGCTCGCCTACCGGTCACCGGCAATCCTGACTGAGAGTCCTATGTAGTAGCCCTTGGACACTCTCTTGAGTGTGTTCTGAAAGACAGTAGCTCGCCTACCGGTCACCGGCAATCCTGACTGAGAGTCCTATGTAGTAGCCCTCGGACACTCTCTTGAGTGTGTTCTGAAAGACAGTAGCTCGCCTACCGGTCACCGGCAATCCTGACTGAGAGTCCTATGAAGTAGCCCTTGGACACTCTCTTGAGTGTGTTCTGAAAGACTGTAGCTCGCCCACCGGCAATCCTGACTGAGAGTCCTATGAAGTAGCCCTTGGACACTCTCTTGAGTGTGTTCTGAAAGACTGTAGCTCGCCTACCGGTCACCGGCAATCCTGACTGAGAGTCCTATGAAGTAGCCCTTGGACACTCTCTTGAGTGTGTTCTGAAAGACTGTAGCTCGCCCACCGGTCACCGGCAATCCTGACTGAGAGTCCTATGAAGTAGCCCTTGGACACTCTCTTGAGTGTGTTCTGAAAGACTGTAGCTCGCCCACCGGTCACCGGCAATCCTGACTGAGAGTCCTATGAAGTAGCCCTTGGACACTCTCTTGAGTGTGTTCTGAAAGACTGTAGCTCGCCCACCGGTCACCGGCAATCCTGACTGAGAGTCCTATGAAGTAGCCCTTGGACACTCTCTTGAGTGTGTTCTGAAAGACTGTAGCTCGCCTACCGGTCACCGGCAATCCTGACTGAGAGTCCTATGAAGTAGCCCTTGGACACTCTCTTGAGTGTGTTCTGAAAGACTGTAGCTCGCCCATCGGTCACCGGCAATCCAGACTGAGAGTCCTATGAAGTAGCCCTTGAACACTCTCTTGAGTGTGTTCTGAAAGACTGTAGCTCGCCCATCGGTCACCGGCAATCCTGACTGAGAGTTCTATGAAGTAGCCCTTGGACACTCTCTTGAGTGTGTTCTGAAAGACTGTAGCTCGCCCACCGGTCACCGGCAATCCTGACTGAGAGTCCTATGAAGTAGCCCTTGGACACTCTCTTGAGTGTATTCTGAAAGACTGTAGCTCGCCCACCGGTCTCCGGCAATCCTGACTGAGAGTCCTATGAAGTAGCCCTTGGACACTCTCTTGAGTGTGTTCTGAAAGACTGTAGCTCGCCCACCGGTCACCGGCAATCCTGACTGAGAGTCCTATGAAGTAGCCCTTGGACACTCTCTTGAGTGTGTTCTGAAAGACTGTAGCTTGCCCACCGGTCACCGGCAATCCTGACTGAGAGTCCTATGAAGTAGCCCTTGGACACTCTCTTGAGTGTGTTCTGAAAGACTGTAGCTCGCCCACCGGTCACCGGCAATCCTGACTGAGAGTCCTATGAAGTAGCCCTTGGACACTCTCTTGAGTGTGTTCTGAAAGACTGTAGCTCGCACACCGGTCACCGGCAATCCTGACTGAGAGTCCTATGAAGTAGCCCTTGGACACTCTCTTGAGTGTGTTCTGAAAGACTGTAGCTCGCACACCGGTCACCGGCAATCCTGACTGAGAGTCCTATGTAGTAGCCCTTGGACACTCTCTTGAGTGTGTTCTGAAAGACTGTAGCTCGCCTACCGGTCACCGGCAATCCTGACTGAGAGTCCTATGAAGTAGCCCTTGGACACTCTCTTGAGTGTGTTCTGAAAGACTGTAGCTCGCCCACCGGTCACCGGCAATCCTGACTGAGAGTCCTATGAAGAAGCCCTTGGACACTCTCTTGAGTGTGTTCTGAAAGACTGTAGCTCGCCCACCGGTCACCGGCAATCCTGACTGAGAGTCCTATGAAGAAGCCCTTGGACACTCTCTTGAGTGTGTTCTGAAAGACTGTAGCTCGCCCACCGGTCACCGGCAATCCTGACTGAGAGTCCTATGAAGAAGCCCTTGGACACTCTCTTGAGTGTGTTCTGAAAGACTGTAGCTCGCCTACCGGTCACCGGCAATCCTGTCTGAGAGTCCTATGAAGTAGCCCTTGGACACTCTCTTGAGTGTGTTCTGAAAGACTGTAGCTCGCCCACCTGTCACCGGCAATCCTGTCTGAGAGTCCTATGAAGTAGCCCTTGGACACTCTCTTGAGTGTGTTCTGAAAGACTGTAGCTCGCCCACCGGTCACCGGCAATCCTGTCTGAGAGTCCTATGAAGTAGCCCTTGGACACTCTCTTGAGTGTGTTCTGAAAGACTGTAGCTCGCCCACCGGTCACCGGCAATCCTGTCTGAGAGTCCTATGAAGTAGCCCTTGGACACTCTCTTGAGTGTGTTCTGAAAGACTGTAGCTCGCCCACCGGTCACCGGCAATCCTGACTGAGAGTCCTATGAAGTAGCCCTTGGACACTCTCTTGAGTGTGTTCTGAAAGACTGTAGCTCGCCCACCGATCACCGGCAATCCTGACTGAGTCCTATGAAGTAGCCCTTGGACACTCTCTTGAGTGTGTTCTGAAAGACTGTAGCTCGCCCACCGGTCACCGGCAATCCTGTCTGAGAGTCCTATGAAGTAGCCCTTGGACACTCTCTTGAGTGTGTTCTGAAAGACTGTAGCTCGCCCACCGATCACCGGCAATCCTGACTGAGAGTCCTATGAAGTAGCCCTTGGACACTCTCTTGAGTGTGTTCTGAAAGACTGTAGCTCGCCCATCGGTCACCGGCAATCCTGACTGAGAGTCCTATGTAGTAGCCCTTGGACACTCTCTTGAGTGTGTTCTGAAAGACTGTAGCTCGCCCACCTGTCACCGGCAATCCTGTCTGAGAGTCCTATGAAGTAGCCCTTGGACACTCTCTTGAGTGTGTTCTGAAAGACTGTAGCTCGCCTACCGGTCACCGGCAATCCTGTCTGAGAGTCCTATGAAGTAGCCCTTGGACACTCTCTTGAGTGTGTTCTGAAAGACTGTAGCTCGCCCACCGGTCACCGGCAATCCTGACTGAGAGTCGTATGAAGTAGCCCATGGACACTCTCTTGAGTGTGTTCTGAAAGACTGTAGCTCGCCCACCGGTCACCGGCAATCCTGACTGAGAGTCCTATGAAGTAGCCCTTGGA
The DNA here is from genome assembly GCA_945910005.1 of Isoperla grammatica. Classification (NCBI taxonomy): domain Eukaryota; kingdom Metazoa; phylum Arthropoda; class Insecta; order Plecoptera; family Perlodidae; genus Isoperla; species Isoperla grammatica. The sequence goes on from OX246739.1 coordinate 28,850,093, forward strand.
CACTCTCTTGAGTGTGTTCTGAAAGACTGTAGCTCGCCTACCGGTCACCGGCAATCCTGTCTGAGAGTCCTATGAAGTAGCCCTTGGACACTCTCTTGAGTGTGTTCTGAAAGACTGTAGCTCGCCCACCGGTCACCGGCAATCCTGACTGAGAGTCTTATGAAGTAGCCCTTGGACACTCTCTTGAGTGTGTTCTGAAAGACTGTAGCTCGCCCATCGGTCACCGGCAATCCTGACTGAGAGTCCTATGTAGTAGCCCTTGGACACTCTCTTGAGTGTGTTCTGAAAGACTGTAGCTTGCCCACCGGTCACCGGCAATCCTGACTGAGAGTCCTATGAAGTAGCCCTTGGACACTCTCTTGAGTGTGTTCTGAAAGACTGTAGCTCGCCCACCAGTCACCGGCAATCCTGACTGAGAGTCCTATGAAGTAGCCCTTGGACACTCTCTTGAGTGTGTTCTGAAAGACTGTAGCTCGCCCACCAGTCACCGGCAATCCTGACTGAGAGTCCTATGAAGAAGCCCTTGGACACTCTCTTGAGTGTGTTCTGAAAGACTGTAGCTCGCCCACCAGTCACCGGCAATCCTGACTGAGAGTCCTATGAAGTAGCCCTTGGACACTCTCTTGAGTGTGTTCTGAAAGACTGTAGCTCGCCCACCAGTCACCGGCAATCCTGACTGAGTCCTATGAAGTAGCCCTTGGACACTCTCTTGAGTGTGTTCTGAAAGACTGTAGCTCGCCCATCGGTCACCGGCAATCCTGACTGAGAGTGCTATGAAGTAGCCCTTGGACACTCTCTTGAGTGTGTTCTGAAAGACTGTAGCTCGCCCATCGGTCACCGGCAATCCTGACTGAGAGTCCTATGAAGTAGCCCTTGGACACTCTCTTGAGTGTGTTCTGAAAGACTGTAGCTCGCCTACCGGTCACCGGCAATCCTGACTGAGAGTCGTATGAAGTAGCCCTTGGACACTCTCTTGAGTGTGTTCTGAAAGACTGTAGCTCGCCCACCGATCACCGGCAATCCTGACTGAGAGTCCTATGTAGTAGCCCTTGGACACTCTCTTGAGTGTGTTCTGAAAGACTGTAGCTCGCCTACCGGTCACCGGCAATCCTGACTGAGAGTCGTATGAAGTAGCCCTTGGACACTCTCTTGAGTGTGTTCTGAAAGACTGTAGCTCGCCCACCGATCACCGGCAATCCTGACTGAGTCCTATGAAGTAGCCCTTGGACACTCTCTTGAGTGTGTTCTGAAAGACTGTAGCTCGCCTACCGGTCACCGGCAATCCTGACTGAGAGTCGTATGAAGTAGCCCTTGGACACTCTCTTGAGTGTGTTCTGAAAGACTGTAGCTCGCCTACCGGTCACCGGCAATCCTGACTGAGAGTCCTATGAAGTAGCCCTTGGACACTCTCTTGAGTGTGTTCTGAAAGACTGTAGCTCGCCTACCGGTCACCGGCAATCCTGACTGAGAGTCGTATGAAGTAGCCCTTGGACACTCTCTTGAGTGTGTTCTGAAAGACTGTAGCTCGCCCACCGATCACCGGCAATCCTGACTGAGTCCTATGAAGTAGCCCTTGGACACTCTCTTGAGTGTGTTCTGAAAGACTGTAGCTCGCCCATCGGTCACCGGCAATCCTGACTGAGAGTCCTATGAAGTAGCCCTTGGACACTCTCTTGAGTGTGTTCTGAAAGACTGTAGCTCGCCTACCGGTCACCGGCAATCCTGACTGAGAGTCCTATGAAGTAGCCCTTGGACACTCTCTTGAGTGTGTTCTGAAAGACTGTAGCTCGCCCATCGGTCACCGGCAATCCTGACTGAGAGTCCTATGAAGTAGCCCTTGGACACTCTCTTGAGTGTGTTCTGAAAGACTGTAGCTCGCCCATCGGTCACCGGCAATCCTGACTGAGAGTCCTATGAAGTAGCCCTTGGACACTCTCTTGCAATTATCCTCACACCCTCTATACCTGACCAGATTCACAGTCGAGTTAAGTATGTGATTTGTTTATGGTTGCTGTATGGACTTAGTTTTTCTCATGGAAAATAGCATGTAATAAAACAACAGATAATTATATTGATATAACGTCGTAGTCAATGAAGAGGCGCAATTTTGCGCGCATGGTGAAGTTTCCTACTGTTAACTTATATCACTGTTATATGTAACATTCCATCCAATGAATGAATACACTAAACAGAAACATTACATTTAGGAATCAAAGTAAATTTAGAATATTGTAGATGATTCCAAGATGGAAAGTATCATCATTATTTTGATCCATGAACGTATTTCTAATCACTTGGTTCACCTGGTTTTGATTGGTGATATAATTGAGGGGGAAAAATACCCTGTGAAATCCAGCCATAAGGCTCGAACCGAATTCCGTATACCTGACACTATACATACAAACATACGGGCGGGTGTTATGAATGATTGTAGAAGCTAGTAGACTAGTATATTTTTTGTTTATTTACTTATTTATTTGAGTATCCTCCGTTCGTCGCGTGATTCTCAACTTTTTGTGCAATGCCCCTTAAGGAACGACGACGTCACAGTCATGTCTGGAAGGCTCAATAGCGTGACTGGTGACTCTCGCCTGAACTTGACCTCAGACTCCGACGTTGGTCCGAGTCTATGCGGGCATATCTCACTACGTCATCACCGACACCATTCATCAAATCCTCTCGATTAGGCTCATTAAATCGCTAGTAGAGTCACTCATACCTAGCTAGGGTCGAAACTTTGTTAGAGTAGCCGGAGTAAATACAATATGTTCTGTCAGCGACTCCTGATTTACTTATTTCGCCCAGTGCACCGCCACATCTATGCACGTGAATAGAGAGGTTGCTCAGCAATACGCGAGACTCTAATTTGGTAGGTCGCCGGTTCGATTCCGGCTACCGGCAGTCCTGACTAAAGGATTTTTCCAAGGTTTTCTTTAGTCGCGTAAAGACGAATGCTGTGATTGAGTTATACTATCAGCCCTCGGACATTCCTTCCCAACTATCCAAAAACTGTACCTAGTTAGTCACCTGAAGAGGGGTACATACGGTAAAGCTAGTGTGCACTCTATAACACGGTTTCCTAGGAAAAATTATTATTATATGCACGTGGCGATAATCTTGACGTTGTCTTTGACAGTTTGAGAACGTTGTGTAACCCTGTTGTGGTAGACTGCAAAAACCCCATGAAGATTGAGCGCGTTTCGGAAACAAAATTGGTATGTTTCGTAATTTGTGGTTTTTAAATTTATTGTTACCTTTTTTAAATTCTGAAGACTTCATTTAGTCAATTTGGAAAACATCCCCTCCAATGTTCTAGGCTATGCCAAGTGTTTCACAATCATGCGCGGCTGTGACGTCACGTGGAAACTATGAATTACCTGACACATACTCATCGCATTCATCCTGTGGGGACTCTGCTGGTCGTAAGAGGTCATTAAATGAGGTGCGCCTTTACCTTTCTTTTTTCTCCAATTCCCTGTTTAAATCTATAGGTCCTTCTATTTGTCCCTGTGAGTCCATCTTTAAACAATAAATAATATAATAAAACTGTGTACTGATAGGTACGCAATGAACGAGTTCTGCGCTGGTGAGCACGGAGGTACGCACTTCGATGCACCGTACCACTTCTGGCGCGACGGGTGGCGGGTCGGAGAAGTACCGCTAGATCGGCTTATCGTACCAGGTACGTCTGTCTGTCTGTCTGTCTGTCTGTCTGTTTGTCTGTCTGTCTGTCTGTCTGTCTGTCTGTCTGTCGGTCTGTCTGTCTGTCTGTCTGTCTGTCTGTCTGTCTGTCTGTCTGTCTGTCTGTCTGTCTGTCTGTCTGTCTGTCTGTCTGTCTGTCTGTCTGCCTGCCTGTCATGAGTGTCGACGGTCACTAGACCCACCGTGTAACGTATCACTCTCTACTAGAAACCATATTTTCTATTTTCTATTTTATAAAATAATAATAATAATAATAATAATAATAATAATAATAATAATAATAATAATAATAATAATAATAATAATAATAATAATAATAATAATAATAATAATAATAATAATAATAATAAAAATAATAATAATAATAATAATAATAATATAAATAATAATAATAATAATAATAATAATAATAATAATAATAATAATAATGGTAATAATAATTGCACTCTGCCGATAGATATGACTCAGTGCAAGCACATCACAAGCCTCTAATCCAGGATGTCGCATGGTTCGATAACGGCCACCGGCAGTCGTGACTGAAGATTTTTTCCGCGGTTTTCCTCAGTCGTAAGGCGAATGCTAGGATTGAGTCATATTAACAGCCATCGATCATACCTTCCCGACTATTAGCATATTATAAGAGGGCGTGAATTGTTCCTGGGCAGGTTTTTATTATAAACGCACTCTGCTATGCTGTACACATTTTTTAGTAAAATTGTGCACTTGCAGAATAAGCAATAACGTGACTCTATCTTGTTATCAATTATATTCAACCAAAAATAAAGTAAGTTCTAAATTGTGGGGATATGTAGAATATGTACTTTACATTTTGTGGCATTTTCAGAGGTTAGTCACCGGACAAGTTACCTTGGGTTAGGTTGTCGGTTCCATCTCTCATATATTTTGTATAAGACATTGATTCAAAAACTAACAAAAAAAGTGAACAGGGCGAGGTATTTATCCTACTTGTGCCATTGAGGTAAGGTGGGTATCACTTTGTATTCAAGGCACTATGCATGGGCTGGGGTAAACTGGGTGCGAAATGTAAACACAACCTCTAACTCAGGATGGCTTGACAGTTGACACAATATGGACCGTAAAACGTAACTGCTTTTTGAAGCGAGGCGCCTGCGGTGTCACGCATATTCGCGTAACTCTCACGACGCTGATACAGTTACACCAACAAGATGGAATGTTAATCTGAAATTAATGTTCCTACAGTTTGTTAGACAAAATGTGGTACTAACTTGTTTGACTTAGGACTGACTAAAAAGATGTGGCCATTCATTGATTGCTATGTTCGTCGTCAAGTTGCTTTCAGAAAATAATTGATCAGGTATTATTATGACTATATTATCAGTAATTACATAAATAATAAATTATCTGACCATCATTGAGTATAATAACTCACGTTTAAGTGGATATTAGAACGTAGAAAGCAGATGACCTTGTGTACTGTACATAATTACAATAATTTAAAGTATACACTACAAATTAAAAGTAGGATGTGTCAACAAAACCCATACTGATGTAAAAAGGAATTTCACATATTTGTTATAGATACACATATTTTATTTAAATATACACTTTTATTGCTGTATTTCTGATTTTTTTTTGCATTATAAATGTGCAACATAGGGCTATAGTTGACAGCTCTTGAATCCCACAATGTACTATTTACCATATGATCATATCACATTCGGTATCCGGTCGAATGGAAAACACCAACACTTGCAATTGTGCAGGTGTGGTTATCGACGCTAGCAGCGAGGCTCAGCGCGACGTCGACTTCGAGCTGCAGGAGAGTCACATCGACGCGTTTGAGCGCGAGCACGGAGCGTTGTCGACGCACGGACCCAGCGTCGTGGTGCTGGTCAAGTTCGGTTGGTCTCAGTTCTACTCGAACCGGACCGCGTACTTCGGCACTGACGGCAACGACACAGCACAGCTCCACTTCCCCGGTGAGTTTTAAATAAATCTGTATTTATTTATTCTCTACCAATTCAGTTGAACTGATTTTCAGTGGGGGCATTTATAGTATACAAAGTATTATGTGTTTCGTTATTATGACGGCTCCAAAGTCCAAAGCCACCGTTTAGTTGTACACCAGTATCATATAGGTAGAGTCAAGTCAAGTTCCATTGCTAAAAAAAAAAAAAAAAAAAAAAAAAAAAACAGCCCTTACCGGGAATCGAATGTACCATCTGCATTGGAAGCAGGAATAAACTCACTTAAACAACGAGCCATACAAAACTCTCTTGTACCCGTACCCGCGGACTAGGCTTATTTGTAGAACGCTTCACTTCCACGAGCTTTTATTAAAAGTAAACTTGAAAGTTGAAACTATTTAATCAAAATGTACGCGCATCGAAATCTTTGTTCATGATCAACTATAACCATGCACAATTTCAGAAGTTTCATATTATTCCAGCGAGCAGAAAACACTTACCCCTAAAGTCAAAAGCGTATCCTGTGAAGCAATCCAGTCATCTAGATTGTGTGGGCAACCCTATCTTAATGATTGTTATTGGAACCATGTAGACACACATATAATGTCCGCGTTGTGTAGGTTTGTCCTCAGGCGCCGCTCGGAGGCTCGTGGCGTCGGGCAATGTCGTGGGTGTCGGCGTCGACTGTCCCTCGGTAGACAGGGGACAGAACGATGGCAAGTACATCACCCACGAGCTGTTGGCCGCACAGAACATCTACAACCTGGAGAATGTTGCGATGGACTCGCCAGACCTGCCAGGTTCGTAGTGATGTAGGAGCGCCCGGGTACACCAACGTTCGAGCTCTATGGAAACTAAACCTCATCAAATACATGTGTTGTACAAGAAAAATCCTCCTAAAATAACTTATGTAAAATAATATTTTATGACATTATCTCAAAATCATATCATAAAGCACAAAGCAATAATGCTATTGTGCAGACCTTATTCTGTTTTATATAAGCCAACTATGCGGATCCTGTTTTGTATTGTATTTATTAGCAGTTGTTAGATTACATTTAAATGTCTTACAAGAAGTACAGATATTGTAACATAAGCGTCTCAAGTCATAGACCCTCTAATAGGCTCGTCTCGTTGTACTAATAGACTAGATACATTTATTAACTTCTTAATTAATTACACAATGTTTCCTACTTGCAGTTACCGGCTTTACGCTCTATGTGATGCCGATGAAGATAGCCAAGGGTACAGGAGCCCCCTGCCGTATTGTGGCAGTCACTGACCGGTGAAAATACACAGCACACTTTGGAAGATAATCAAAAACAACATTTTGTTTAAATAGTTAATTTGTATTCTGTATAGTATATTATCAACTCAACGAAGACAGTTCCAATCATGTACCGCACTGAAAATCACTTCCTCGAACCAAGTGGCTAAGCAATTAATAGAAATATATGTTATTCGAAAATAATAACAATTTAAAATTTAAATCCATGTTAATTTTATATTCATACATTTTAACCATGACCATATTATAAACAGTGAATATAACATGTATAAAGTATACACTAATAAAGTATAACATGATAGGGTAATTAAAAATGTATTCTTCGTGCGAACTTTAACCTACAACGAAATGTTGCCATCGGTTATGGTGTAATTAATTTCTTACTGAATGGATACATCGTTCCCGCTGCTGCTGCAATTCTTATGGACGTTGCGAGCATTTCGGTCATCGCGAGGGGGGTGGGGGGTTCAGCAGTCAACTGTCAACTGACAGTCGAATGAGCGACTCAGATGCATTCTCACTCTTCAAAAATAACTCAATACTCTTTTGTCAACTCCGGGCGCAGAAGAGCATGATATTTTAATATTTATATTTTCCACTGTATCGGCCCATAAGAATAGCTCTTTGCTCATCTGTTTTGTGTATCCTTTCAACCACTGAGATATTTTGATATTTTGCCTGAATACCTCTTGAAGGTATAATTGGTAAATATTCTCAAAAATAGCATTTTAACAAAATACAACGAGTAACAAACTAATTCCGTTCCATCAAACATCCTGAAAAATATGTCTACTACATGGGTTGCTGGGGAATATAATACAACATTCAACTTGCCGAGAATCTATAATGATACCAGTGTACAAAGAAGTTCCAGAGATCAAAACTCTCGAAGTTAGTGTGGGCACTGACTCAATAAGAGCCATGTTGGTATGGCGTGTGACACGTCGAGTGGATAAATGGAAGATACAAAATTATTATTATAATAATGATTCCTAATAGTGCATACTTAGTATTTGTGTTGAGGAAAAACTACCATGAAAATTAGCATTCACTAAAGCTTAACTGTAAAAACCAGGCCCTGCCACTACAATAAAACTGTAAACACCTGAGGAATGTCTAACTAGTAACAAATAATATTTATAATAAAATACCTAACATGGTCATAATAAACTTCACGATCATCAATCAGCATCCAAATTCAAAACAATTACGTATCTATTTATTCATTACACTCCCATTCACTTCACTGTTGAATGAATTGCGATATGAATCTGAATTTTGTCGTTGAGGTTTCGTTTAGTATATTTTGCCACTTCTATTTTCAAATTAATGCACAGCCACCCTGGAACTTCCGTACTAGCTCCACCGCCTTTCAAACATTTTGAGCCACTATGAGCTGCACTTCACTTGCTACCAACGTACAAAATATCAATACCCCCAAAATAAACCTTCCCATGTAAGAATTATTTGGTATTGCTAGCCTATTTCTACAGAACGCTTTCCCTTTCAAACCATATAACAGTTGTAGAGCTTTAACTGTAACTAGTAACTGCATCTTCAGAGGGGATTAACTGACAACTGGATGAACCAGTTGTCCGTCGAGTTGGTTAATTTCTTTTCAAAGATGGATCACTGCGTGCAAGCTGCATTGGTTGCCAACTTCAAGGTGGTCGGTGGTAGACCGTAGCCCGTGGTACATTTTGGAAGTTGAAACCGTTCACTCAAACATTTTACAAAACATAATTTTGTGTTTATTTTTAACCAAGTTTTAATCAAGCCTCTATATTTTATTGGGGCCAGACTTGACACAATGAGATTGACGTCCTATCTGTGGCGTAAAACCATTATGCCAAACGGGCATATATGGCGAGGGTAAGATAACCTCAAAATTATTATGCATAGGCCCCTAGGTCTTCGGGTCCCGGGTAGGCCTAGTCCCTAGGCATAGGGCTAGGTAGGCTACGAGCAATAACGTACGCATAGTTACCTACCTGATATTGAAAGGAATTGGGTAGACCTAGGCGTTGCTAGGCCTAGGCCCATCTGTTTTTTTTCGTCTAGGCCTAGCCTAGTGTCTGTTGTAGGCCTACTTACTTTGCACGTAGTTCATCATAAAGGTCTACGTGTATTCCCAGGGGCTGGCCATTGCGATAGACTGTATTTTGCTTTAGCAAGCTAATCGTAAATAAGCGAAAAACGTGCTTGGAGCAGAGAATTAATAGCACTTTCCCCTCCCCCCAGGTAATCCCAATGGGCACCACACTGGCATATCCTCTTATTAAGTCTGGCTTGTACCTGGGTATAGGTCTAATAATGTAATAGGCTACTAAGTTTCGTCTGTTTCAGAAAACATCGGCTTTATAAACCAGTTGGCGAAAAGGTGCAAGAAACTTTACGACAACAGTATGCGATTGAAGACCAGAATATGTATTATTTACGACACCCATATCTCTCTGAGGTATGTTTCATAGTTTATTAAAGGGCTAGGTTTAATTTGTCCTGGATACAAGCCTACAAGGTCACTTAGGCCTAATGTCAACAAGAGCTTTATTTTAAGCTTTAAAATCACGCTTTGTACGCGATTCAATAATATGCAGCCTTAATGATTATTCATTCTCTTCAGAATACTTTCATCCCAATTAGCATCGTTGCAAAATTCATCATCATTATCCATTGCTGTTTCCTGCTTCTGGCAGGGTCAGCTTGGGTTTCACAACCAAATTTTTCCACCTCTTCCTATCTTCCCACAATTGTACTTCCTCTACTTGCTCCCAGTTCTCTCCTCTCTTCTGTAAGTCTTCAGCAATCTTTTCCTTCCATCTCTTCCTTGGTCTTCCCCGTCTTCTTCTTCCTTCTATTTTTTTTCATATATTCTCCTGGGCATCCTCTCTTCCGTCATCTGTTTCATGTGTCCAAACCATCTCAGCCTTCTCCTTCCCATTCTGTCCCCTAGCTTCTCCACACCAAGCATTACTCTAATGTTTGTATTTCTAATCCTTTCTCTTCTTGTCTTTCCCACCGTGCTGCTCAGGAATCTCATCTCCGCCGCCTGTATTTGACTTTCTTCTCTCCAGGTTTCTGCCGCATATGTTGCAAAATTATGAGACGTTTAACCCCAAATATCATTATCATCTTCAGAATACTTGTTCTTTAATCTTTGGTTACCTAGTTGGACTTTGATATTACAGACTTACAGTAGCATAGGTTGTTTTGAAAAACAATTCGTATTATTGCAGGCACAGTCTCATGGTCATGCACAGGCGCTAGGAAAAGCAGAGCAGTGGCGGGCCAAGTGGAGGGAAGTCGACATGAAGTTCAAAGACCCTATTACACTAGAGCAAAGACTTGGGCACTTGCGGGTCAAAGAGGCATGGGATTGAAATAATATCAAGAGAACTGATTATATACTAGATGTATCACTAGTTTTCTCATATATATTTTTGATTGTTGTATCTGTTGTAAATTATTATACCTACTATAAGTTGCTAACCAATTATGTCTGTAGATATATGTGCAAGTCAATAATTAATTATTATTTGTTTTCAAACTAATAGTGGCATTTTTATTCACTACGTTGACTACCAGACAAACTTCAGGCTCTTGAAATAGGGAACACGCATATTAAAATTTTATTCCATTTTTATTTTTTAAATACCTTTTCTGTTCTAATAATTTTTTTGTCTAAGAATTTTGAAAAACGGATCAGTCCATGCCTAAAAATAATTGGTTTAGTAACGATAAATAAAAGGGCGCGAAAAACGATCCGCCGCTATGTTGATGGGATTTGAAGTCATGGTTTGTGTCTGTTACGCCACGTCTACTGAATCATTGCGTCACAGCCACCTGTACGCGTTTCAGATCCCCGAGTTGAAACTTAAATAAATGTGACCACATTAAACCTAATTAAAAATTATTTTTTTACTTGCATTAATTCACTTTTTGTATCTGATTAAACGAAGTGCTTGGTTTTACAAAAAAAATCGTACGCATGTTGCCTATCGTTGAAGCCTACTAGTGGGTTTACAGCTAAGCGTTGGGAGCGAAGCGAGGGCTGAGCTCCAATCAGCGGCCGAGTTTCACACGAATTCGGCCGCTGATTGGAGCTCGCACCTTCGCTTCGCTCCCAACGCTTAGCTGTAAACCCACCGTGCCATTATGTAGTCTTCCCCGGAGCCAAGTGCACAAGCCTAATTAGCCACGCGCCCTGTTCCAGGTAACTAACAGAAGGTTGTAAATGCTTCCTAATGGCCCTGTTTCAATTAAATAGTAGGAACTAGACAAGTAGCTGGTACCACTGGACTCAGCTATATCAAAAGTATAACAGTACTTACATGGGCCAACTATACAAAACCTTGTCTAATTAAAATCTACCCACATGGTGACAGTGGAAATTATGTACGTAAGTAAATCAAACTGCACGGATGGCAAACCTTTTTGAGCCCGAGTGCTATTATTGACCAACTATTGAATTTACTCTGTCCAGGCATGCTAAATTCTCAAAAAGGCACAGTAAATTTTAGAAAAAATTATATTATAGCTTTATTAATAATTATTATGTTTATCAGGGAACAAATAGTCAGTTTATAATGTTGTGATCGTCCACATAATGTAGCATTTGGGTAAAATGTTTTGTACCCAAAATTCTCTAAATGCCTGGAAAACGGTTTTGAAGTGTGGTTAATTTCATCCCGATACAATATAAACACATTTGTGCGTGCCGCCAGAGTCTTCGCGTGTCGTTGGTTCGCCATCCCTGCCCTACTGGGTACTTGACTGGCAGAATACCCTTGTGTCCAGACCATTGAGGGATCCCACAGCCACAGCAGATACTGTATAGCTGTCTGTTGGCTATCTAGAATCTACAAACTGGCTCTGAAGAAATTACAGGTGAATTGGAGATTACCTAATCAAGATGGTATTAGGAACAAGGATCTACTCAACAGAAAACAATTTCGAGATATGTAGACTACAGTGAAATCTTGACCATATCATTTCAGTAACATAAATTAAATTGTTAATTTACAGGGAAATCAGATCCTATATTTATTTCTCACAGCCTATTTATTGTAGTACTAGTATATTATGTCTACAAGAGGTTATGCCTCATATTTTAGGAGTGTTGCTAATCAAGACGATCCATTAATCTTATTGTAGGAAATGTCCCATCGGCCAGAGGCTTAAAAAACAAACTCCCAAATACTAATGAATGATGCTTGTACCATTCAACTACTTGCAATATCAACGTGATTGAAATGATTTGAAGATTTCATGTAGCCACTAAAGCCTAGTGTACGATTGGCGTCAACGCTAACTTCAACTTCAACACCTTGATAAACCTGTATATTCATATGGAAGCATTCACGATTGCAGAAATGCGTCAACCGTCAACTTGAACCGTCAACGTCAAAGTTGAACTTTGACGATTGGCGTTAACGTTTGACGCTCGCGCATGCGCATTCACATGTCACCAAAGAGTTTCAAAAGAAATATCTGTTCGTTTTCCAAAGAAAGCATTTTCTTCTTTTGATTTTGTTGATGTTCACTGGCACACAAATAATAACCTATAAATGACAACCACAAACAGCTGTTGTTTACCTAAAACCACAGAATGCTCTACATCACAACGTTGGGAACCAAGGTCTACTTGATCTCCGCCTAGCGGACGCTCGTCGAACTCCCAAGTTCGACGAGCCTCCGCTAGGCGGAGATCAAGTTGAGCTTGACGGGTACAACGTGTAGAGATGGCCGTGCATTAACGAAGATCAACGAAGTTCACCGATGAATACCGACGCAGCTTCAGTTGCCGTCGAATCGTGAACCAAAAACGCTAACGTGAAACTATTACCGGTTGACGATTCAAGTTGACGCCAATCGTAAACTAGGCTTAACGAGTAAACAACATTCAAAGAGTTTGTAAGGAGGCAATTTATTTAATAATGTTTCATGAATAACATAGATACAGTCCCTTTTACTTGGCCTGTGCCTGGGCCTTCCTCATCTGTGTGAGAATGTTGCTGAGCTCTTCACGCTTCCTCTTGGCACGGATGTGCGTTCCCAACTGTAATGAAACAAAAAACAGACTGCTTAAATGCTCACAAGGTGCATTAATCAGTGGTTGTTCACACATCATGATAGATTGCTTGGAGCATTAACATGTTAAAAGATTTATAGGCAGTCCGCAGTCACAATTTTCACAATTTCTATTATTTAAATTTTTGCTTTTTGTTTGGAGCATGACTGCATGACAGATCATCCTTTTATGGCAAATGGGATTTTTTATAGTCGGCTTCACTAACGGTAACATCCATTTAGCTTCAGGCATTTTATGCCAATTTTATAGCAAATTTTATTAGAAGAATTGCCCTGCCAAGTCGCATAGATGCGAAGATATTCATTTTTTCACTTGTGCAGCCTTGCAGGTCAAATAATGTAAGAGAAAATCGATGACATGAAGGTGAATGTTTATTTAATTTAAACAAAATTCCAATTATTGGTCCTTGTGTGTGTTGTGTGACATACCACTCCTCTTATCTACTGCCACGCTTTTGGGGTGTCAAACCGAGGTCAAAACACAGTTGGGATACATGGCAGAACAATATATCTTATAATAACTCTAGCCCTTACAACCCTCCAAAAGACATCGTCTGTAACTTTAATGAAAATGCAACTATCAAAAGCAGTTCTGTAAGAGAAACACACTTTAGAAACAGTTCAATTTTCAGTTAAATGGTACTTTCTTGAAAAAATATTATGGCTACTCGCAATCTATCAAAAATGCACAATCGCAAATTTTGAAATTTAGAGTAGAATTTTGGAGGGTTTTGAAATTATCATTTATTACACGGCGATATAAATATGATGCAAGGTTGCGGTATGGGTAGGTCCCGATTAGGTCTGACGAAAACCGACTTTTTTTACGACCCGGGTACCCGTTCACTATACCCGCGGGTTACCCGGGTAGGCCTAGGCCTAATAAAACAAAAAAATCGTGTGGGGTGTCAAATCAACCGCTCAATATCGCTCTCGTCGAAAATAACACCACAAATAGTGTATTGTAGTACTAGCAGGGATTAGGATGTTTCATTATATTTCATGATGAAAAGTTGAACACCCATGACAAGAGAAAGTTACAACACCGCGGGGGGTCGAGGATCGGAGCGGGATGAAACATAACACTCATGCGTCAAAAGGGGGGGGAGGGTGTAGAGTAGCAGTTCCTGTTCATGCTAAAAGATTGCCGGCGGCCAGGCTTACATAAACAGGGAATCGGGCGGCATGAACAAAAGAAACTATCAAAGTGGACAGTTTATTTATAGACGCGATTCTATTTCTTAGGGAAATACCGCCAAGCACAAAAATAAAATACGTAATGACAGAGGAATCAGTTCAAATTTAAAACATTTAGCTAATTGGCGGTTCTCAATTTCAGAAACCGGGTTTTGTCGGGTAATTGGGTAGAGAAAACACAAACCCGTATGCGACTTCGTCGGGCGGGTATCGGGTACCCATCGTCTTCCCTAGTCCCGATACAGATTATTAAATCCACATTGACACAAGCCAATGTTACAATTTAGGTCTAGCATACTTACTCTCCTCTTGAGGAACTTCAGTGCACGCTTGTCTTTCGACACCTTCAACAACTCCATTGCCCTCTTCTCATATGGAGCATGGCCACAAACCTCTCGTATCAAGTCGCGCACAAACTTGGTGTGCCTAGTTTGGATCTGAAAATAAAAAATATGTTGGTTACAAATTTAAATTTTTTTGGAATTAGCAGGTGTACTAAAAGGAAGGCTACCTTACAGGCTTCTTGAACCACAATGATTAACCGAAGCATTACTGCCCAAGGGCAAGTTAATAACTAGTGTAGGCCTACCTAGTCTAGTTTAAGAAAGGTTGTTTATGCTGAGAGGCAAGAAGTCCACCAATGTTGTCACCTAGTAGCAAGCTTAACATGGGCGAGGAATGAGGGTGGAGGACGAATGTCGAGTAACACGCGAGTGTGACGGTTGAAGAACTAGGTCTACCTTAGGCCCTTGTTTTTTAAGCTAAAATTGCTGTTGTATTCTGGTATAAATTATAATTATAATAACTATAGACATGCTGCATGCATGTTTATTATTATGAGTGTTCGACAAGACGCTATAGCCTATGGCACAGATATAGTAAGTAGGCTTAGGCTTATCTTAAAAAAAAAAAAAAATATTTCTGGATAAAAAAAAATAAGCTTGGGTGGCGACCATGACTATGTATATATCAAGTATAAACACTTAAAAAGGGTTTGATATCTTGCCGTAGGTCTATATAAAATTTAAGAAAATTGAATGACTCACTTTAGAAAAATATGGACGTTAATGTGCGACGGTAGATCCATGCATGCACGTCAAAAAACGTTTTGAGATGTACATTCAACTAATAACAAGCATTTCGAGTTCTCCAATTCGCATCTTTTAGCGTTTTACTTCAAAACATTTTGGTTCCATAGCCCTATATCAATACGTTTCAAAACGTTTTGCAGCACTGGGTATACGTTAGTAGTTAGTACGTATCAGTGGCGTAAAGGAGACCCCCGCCACCCCCGCTGTGTAGGGGGACCCAAATCCCCAGACGTAGGCCTACAGATCTTGTTTTTTCGTCACTAAATTTCAAATGTCAATTTGAACCTATTTCCTCCGGGGCCATACGGGGGAAGAAGTTGGAGGAATGGGATCACTTTGAAGGAATGTATTTAAAATGCTTATGGGTGGAATCATTGTAAAACGTAAATGATAGTCTTCAGCTAGGCCTATAAATTATTTTCGATTACGCCTGTTACCATATGAAAACCATCAAAATTCACTGTAAAACTCTAAAGACTACGAAAATTCGCGCTAAGGACTAGGGCATTGCCCCAGGTCCCGTGTGGTGTCCATAAGTGAAGAGCATACTCTATGTAGAATGTCATCGCACGCTCCTGGTGGATGGGGTGGGGGGTTTCCTCCTCTTTTTTCTCGTCTTACGATCGGCACTGCCTATAAGAAACTACAGTATATTGAATCCTGAATATATTGAATCTTCTTCCTAAGCCAAATACCAGTGGCGTAACTAGGAATTATTTCGGGGGGGGGGGGGGGGGGGTTAATCAGGGAAAAGTGAGATGAGCGGACTGAAAGGGGTCTGGGGTGAAGCTCTAGCCATCGGAGGCCATTTCGCCAAAGGCGAAATTTTTTTTCACTTTTATAATTATTTCGTGCCTTTTAAACTCAAAAAATACTACTCGAACCACTACTCGTTTGTTTGTATTATATTGAACTTACAGTGTTACAGTAAGTATTAATTATAGTTCTAAATAAGAATTGCATAGAAATTGTGTTTTTAATGTTTTATGGTTGTTCAATATAATCTCAACATAAAGTGAAACATAATGGTCACGTCACATATATTTAAATTTTAATTCACAGACCGTGATATTGTAATGCTAGATTAATGCATTTTTATTTGTAGGTACCCTCACTTTTAATGGTTCAAGCGAAATTTATATTAGTTGTAGATGATCACATAAATAATATAATTGAATTATTGAAAGAAATTATATTATATCTTATCTAAGTGAAGTGGTACAGTAAATTTTATGAAAATGTTATTTGTTGCGATTGTTATACACTGAAGTGGTTTAAGGATCTTACAATATAGTACAGTAAAACTTCTTTATAACGAACTCTTCGGGACCAGATTATTATTTTGTTATAAAGAACATTTCTTTATAAAGATGCTACCTTTACATGCATAAGAACCTTTTGGGACCTCAAAAACAGTTTGTTATATAGATCATTTTATTATAAAGACGTTTGTTATAAAGAAGTTTCACTGTATTAAGTAAAATCATTATCGATGTAGTTTCGGGGGGGGGGGGGGGGTTTAAACCTCCTAAACCCCCCCCTTAGTTACGCCACTGCCAAATACAACCACGGGCCCGGAGGGGGGAAAACTTTTATAATATGTCTTGTATCATTGTCCGATTCAGAAGTGCTTACAAGCGTGTAAAAAGTTATATAAGAAGAGAAAAAATTCGCCTTTGGCGAATTGACTTCCGCCGGCTGGGAATTTCGCCCCAGACCCTCTACATGCTTAGGATGATAACCCCCCCCCCCCGCACTGTGAATTCCTCAATACGCCACTGGCCTGGCCCTTATGCTATTTCTTACTATTCTGGTCACAGTATCAACGTACCGAAAAAGTCAATTTCAGATTTTAAAATAAAAATTAAAAAGGAGGAGCAGCACTGCAGCACACCTCAAAACAGTCTTAAAGCTCTCTCACTCTCAGTATACTCGGCATAGAGTGTGAACTGTGTGAGCAGGCCAAGCAGTTGAACACGGACGCCATAATTGACAGTTTGGCTCGCCAGTCACAAGAACGCTCGTCGCCGAGACCGCTTCTTGTGAGTGCATGTAATCAAGTACTTTACATAAATTATCTAATTTTAAGATTGTACTGTGTGGGGTTATTAGAGTCAAGTAAAAGTTTATTGCGTTGTGTAATCGATTTGGCTCTTCTTGCGGGGGGGGGGGGGGGGGGGGGGCAATTTGCGTTACGCCACTGGTTAGTATGGTACATAGGCCTATAGGCCCTAGACATGGTCTAATTTGTAATCGTAGTTCATCATATTTGCTCACTGAGATCATAGGCCGACTGGAGATACCAGTCTGAAATGCGCGGAACTTCGGTGAAAATGGCAAAAACACTTGTTCAAGACACCTTCCACTTCAGGGTAGAAGTAAAAGCTGCCTATCAACTAACACGTTCAATGTCCACTTTACCATCAAACACTAGAAGACATCACAAATGTCTCAATACAGACAGTGACTACGTTTATCAAGCGAGCCGAGCTCGTACTCGCCAGTTCGAACCGGATATAGTGCGTGCCGAATTTGCGTGATAAACACCTAAGCTCGAACCCAACTCGACGCGGGTAAGAAGCCGTGCCAGCACGCTTCATGCGATCTCAGATTTGCGTGGTAAACGTATGCGGACCGAATTGCATCACGTGATCGAACTCACCGCCATGAAAAGTATACGTTTCTTAAGCTGTTGCGCGGCAGATATGGCGTCCACCAAGTAGGTGTGGACAAAGAATTGCGATTTCTGCTTCTTGTAACTGTTTCACAGCCATCAGTTTTCTAAGAAAATTTTGGCGCCATGTTATTTATTTTCGTACAACTTTAGCATGCTCCATTTCGTAGGCCTAGACGTAACGGATGAGGTTATGTTCACTTCATTGCTGATGCGTCAGCTGTTACCTGCCACGCCTCCGTTCTACCGAGCTGAGCCTGAACTGGGGGGTGCGATCTGAAATTGCGTGATTAACAAGTACCGTACCGAGACCATAGATTGAGTTCGATCTGAGTAGTACAAGCTCGGCTCGCTTGATAAACGTAGTCAGTATGATCTAGACCTAGGCCTACCTAGCCTTGGCCTAGGCATTATTCATGAGACCCTCCAAATACCAGAGTTGGTATAGGCCCTACTGATTCAAGGTCAGATGATTAAGCCTGTTCCCTAGCTAGGAATTAAGGGTAAGAACTGTCCCAGCTCCCAGAACCAACAGCCTCAGCTGTGAGAGCCTAACCTATGAATGAGTAGGCCTAGGCCTACCCTAGGCCTGTCCAACCCAAAGTTATCAAATGGCCTAGGGCTGGGCGATAGGCCCTACACAGCACAGTGGTTTTTCATCATTTGAATGTTGCCTCGGGATGAGATGTTTGACTAAGGTGCAGGGTTATCTATCGTAAAAACTTTTTCTTGTAGATCAGTCTAGTTACTTACACCCTTCAATCGAGCTGGGCGGAGAACGTGTCGTCGGTCAGGCTTTGCCTTGGGCTTCGCTACTCTTATTTTGGTAGTCTTATGTCCCTTCTTAAGTCCCACAGCAATTTCATAGCGTGGAGCCATTCTGTAAACAGAAAACGGTCAAATGTTAGCTATGAAGAACGTGAAATTTATGTGAGACGTATATTTATTAATGATATAAGAAGAGACATACCTTACAACACGTGTCGAAGAATGCTTTTTCAATCTGAAAGGTAAGATGGCTGACTCTACCACTGCTGCCTGCTGAAAAACAACAGGAAATGTGCTGCGCGAGGGCGACACATGTAGGAACGCAAATCAAGCAGGCACAGCCCGGAAATGACGTCACAGCCCGCTCTAAATGATTTTCAAATCTGTGCGTAGATAGCGCCACAAACACGGCCTCGAACACCCGATGAAGCCGACAACCTTTTCCGACAGGGAAACTTCTCTATCGACTAAATTCGAACAGCGCCGCCGCCCCACCACCTTGTTTATCCATCCGTCAAAAAATCCATGTTGAAATCCCCTCAGTCGGCCGAAGTACATTAACCACAGTTCCGGGCAATTCCAGTTCCACTCTAATTTCGAGACTCGTAAGTGAAAGTAGAGGCTAGGCCTAGGTATTTGCAAACAGTGGTGAATCATATGATATCTGAATTCATTCTGCTTCGACGCCCTATTTGCAGTAAGTTAGGCTAAGCTCTAGGCCCTGGACTTGGGCCTATGCCTACCTTTTTTAGTTAGTGTGGTTAGGTTGAACTTCTTTCAACCTAAGGCCTAGGCCTACATGCTCTAGGCATTGAGTTTAAAATACCTTCCTACCCTAGGGCTTACTTTTTGTATGTCTAGGCTAGACCTAGGCCTACTGCATGCAATTCACCTAGCCTAGGCCCTAGGCCTAGCACATGTAGGCCGCTAGGCCTAAGTGCTTAGACTTAAAAAACCTAACATATTACATAAGATTACATAAGAGGTAAGGCCTAGGGCCTAGGCCTAGACCCTGTCTAGGCTATTGTCTTGGTCCTAGACCTAGCCTAGGCCTAGCCCTAGGCTATAGCCTTAGTTTCTCTACGGGCGGCTAGGCCTAGGCCTAGCACCTAGACTTACGTGTGGGTTTTAGTCCTAGGCTATCATGTAGGCATACAACCCAAAGGCAGAGAGATATGGCATGTGGAGAAATAAATAAATAAATGGCATGTATGGGAGATATGTAAATATGGCTTAGGCCTAGGCCCTACCATGTCCCCATCTCCCCTTTTAGTCGATTCTTACTCCTCCCATCCTCATCCCAAGTCTCCTTTCTTCCACAGACCCACTAGGCACCTATGCCTTGACCTACCAGTTTATTTAGATCATTCTACCCTACTATCACTCTAGCCTAGGCTAGGCCCTACCCAGAAAAAAAACACCCTAGGCCTACCACATCTGTGTGGTAGTCACACACTTCCAATAATTCTAGCCTAACCAACCCCTCCTTACAAACTTGTTAGCTAGGGCCTAGCTGGTTTACATCAGAATTAAGTCTACCGTAGCTATGCCTGTATGCTCATTAAACCCAAGTATAGGGTTACCATATTTATGCAAAGTGACTGTAGGACAATAATGAACCAAATGGGCACGGAGAATGAACGGGGTCTGGGGCAAAGCACCAGCCGCCGGAGGCGAACATTTTTTTGACCTCTGATAACTTGAGGAAGGTCTTAAAACGCATTTCAGGGTAATTATTGACAATAACTTTCATTCAGACAGAAGTTGATCAAAGCAGCCACTTGTGTGTTTGAAGCAAGGGCACCTTCTGCCGCTCGCACCTGATCTTCAGTCTTGTGGCCTTTTGGTGTGAAAAAGTTTCTAATTTCACAAGCAGATTCGCTAGACAATTATCCATTATGTATAATTATAGGCCTAACGTAAGCCTAGACTACCAAATTAAATTTAGCTTAGTACGTACCCTTGTTGGCCATAGATATGTATGTTCCCGTTAGCCAAACTACACATTCTGTTTCATTTTCGTTCCGGCCTAGACGAAACGCTTTATACCTTGCTTGTAGATCGGAGTTGAATTTGCGTTTAGACGACATCGTAATCGTATTGCGAATATGTAAATCGCAATAATTCGTACACTTGTCACTGCCCGGTCAGTAGCTTGTCTGTCTAATCATTAACGTACAATAGCTTAGGCTACATGTTACTGTAGGCCTAAGTGTGATAGCTCCCACCTACGTGAAATGAATGAAGGGTGAGTATTGGCAAACCCGGCGGCGATCATGTTCATTTGTTTTTCCTTTCTAGCCTTGCACTAGTACGGCTTTCTCCATCTCCTGTTTCGTGAGTCCAGCTCGCATGTCTCGCTTACGCTGGCTATGTTCATAGCTGTCTGTAAGGGATCGCCGCGAAGTATCGCCTGGTAGTTCTTGAAACTTGATTGGATAAACTATAAATATTTTTTTTTAAACTTCCAACCTACACACAATAACTTAATCTTAATAGTTAAATTACGGTTCTCGAAGTCATTTTATACAATTTATGCGTTTTTCCTGAAATTCCGGACATCCTACAACTTTTGCGAAATTACTGTAGGCCTAGGACATATTTTTAGGTATAAAAAGGAGGACATGTCCGGGACGTATGGTAACCCTACCCAAGTAGGATCTCAATGCCTGGAACCAATCATATAGACCTAGGCCTATTATGGTCTTTTTGGCATTCCCTCATTAGTCAACAAGCCTACACCTACTTATTTATTTATTTATTTATTTATTTATTTATTTATTTATTTATTTATTTATTTATTTATTTATTTATTTATTTATTTATTTATTTATTTATTTATTTATTTATTTATTTATTTATTTATTTATTTATTTATTTATTTATTTATTTATTTATTTATTTATTTATTTAAATAGTGCTTCTGTAGGCCTAGATACATAGTGGTGTTGGTGTACAAGACACCTGTATATTTAGCTTGTCAACTCTCAAAAGAACAATAAATTATATTAAAAATTTAGAAATTAAACATTTACACATTTAGCAGACATACATGGGTATTACACACAAAAATACATTCATTAATTTTCGTTAAATCGAAACAACGTAGAATACACTCAAATGCACCCGCTTGCTCAGCATCAGTGCTGCTTGTAACTAATGTTTTTTAGTATAAGCATTGAGTTTGTTAGTCTCAATGGTAGGCCTATAAGTGATTACAAATTGATCAGTGTTGCACTTCTTTAAAAATTAAACTTAAGATGGTCTTTAATTTAACTATGGTGGGAATGCCTCCCCTTGTGCAACCATTCCACAAATGCTGTAAAAATTTATTTTTCAATAACTATGTTGGGAATTCCTTCCCTTGTGCAACCATTCAACAAATTCTGTAAAAATGTACTTTTCCTAAGCATCGTCCTAGCAGTTTGTCTTTGCACAGACTAGCGCTGGATTATCTTGTGATTGCAGGGGATACCGCTCCCACAATGCCGCTTTTGTCCCTCATACTTCCTCATTTCAGCTTCTTAGCCATCTCCCACATGGCCCTTACTTTGAATTAGTACAAATCAAGTCTCAGCAATAGGCGTACTACTGTTTACTTCATCATGCACAATCTTCTGCTACCGTACCCCCCCCCCCCCCCCCTCCCTCACATGTCTATTGATTCATTGTTAGCAGTTAGACAAATAATAACAGACAGGTTGAACTTGCCATCTAGTTCATGGTCTTTGTCAGACGTAAGACAGGTGGTGTAAGTGCAGACTAATGGACGTTTTGAGTGGGCAAAACTAGTTTAAACCCATAATGGCTTACTGCAATAAAACTGGTGCTTGTGAATAGAAGACAGTTGCACACAGACATGCACACACGTAATATTCAGTTGGTTCAGCAGAGCGATTCTGTATGGGCGACGATACGTTTATCACCGGTTTCAGTTGTTAGAAGAAGGCGATGAGCCAATCACCGTCTTGCATTTGCCTTCAGTAACGACTGAAACCGCTGATAAATTTATCGTCGCCCATACAGAATCGCCCTGCAGATCAGCTAGAAATGTGTTCTACTGTACGATACTTGGTACTATGAAGGCTAATATCATACTAAAATGGTGCTCTTTCCATTTCTAGATGATTTTGATTTGACCAGATTTTTTAAAATGTTATTCAACATTGATTTGTAGGTCTACATTGTACAAGTAAATTAACCTCTATTAATAATAAACTATGCTGATTAATAGCCTAGTGATTGCAGTTTACACTGATAGTGTGCTGGATGTGATAGGAACAGATATTATGATACTCATGCCAGAGACATTTTTTATTTCCTCATTTTGTCCTGTCACTATGCCTATTGAATCAATTTGCATCACGTAGGCCACCTAATCAGTCAAGGCACAAGTGTGCCTTGACTAAGTACAATCGGCTTGCCTTATCATGTTATCTTTGCTAAACAAATCAGAGTTGTGTGTGCATAGCCTACTAGGCCTACCACACCAACACCATACCACAACGGTCTACAATCCAGGTAAGCTGACGAATGACGAATTTGAGGGTTAAAATTTGGGCATACATAAATACGTTTAGAGACGTTGCACAAGGTCTGGATCACTCTCAACATCCACTAAAGTGACGGTCGACTCTCCCTCTCATGTCGCCTGCTACTACCAATAGGCATATTTCACCTTCAATAGCACCTTGTATATTTTTAGTCTAGTTCAGTTTGCTATCTATGACAATCTAATAATTACAGTAGCCCTGTTCTTGCGAGTGTGATCTTGTGTCGAATCGAAGCTTGAAACGCGTCATCATTAATATAACCTTATCTCTTTTCAATGTCAACTTTCAACTCTCAATTCTCAAATTCATCATCTTACTTTCAAGGTAACTTGTTGGATCATATTCCTACACTAAACTCTACATGTGTCGCACATAACTTATGTTTTTCGTTTCCCCATGTAACGGCCTCTTTAAGTTATTTTCAATGTTCTTTGCTTCCAATTTAATATTAATCTTTATTCTACAGGTTTTGTCTTCTCATTTCGGATAAGTTCTGTTAGTATTATGGGATCATCTAACACAAAGAAACTTAAGTGCAGTGGCTCTGCACCCAGATGCCAAGGTAAAGGAAAACAATCGAAATTGCATGATTAAAAATTAGTAATTTTATTTACAAAAATAAACAAATTTAATGCTTCTTAAAAAAGGTCTTCTTGTTAAAGATGTCGACGATGGCGCATTTGTGGAGGGGATTGTTTGTCAAGAATCTGACCTTCTCGACAACCAGTAAGTAGACTTTAAGTGGCTTTATAGTTAGGGGTGGTTAAAAATAATATATATATCGCTACTCTTTATTCCAACATCATTTAGTTAGTAATAAGTAATGTAATTGCGCATTTCCTAGTAATACGATTACAGTATACGATTTACGAGTTAGCTATCACGAGAGTACTAAGATTTAGTGTTTATGAACTTGTAGGAATTCATAGTCAACACCTGCTGAACTTCTTATAAGCCTTAGGCTATTGGTCCAATCCCAGTCTGATCACTCTGATATGATGATATCCATAAAAGTTGGCTGAATTTTGATCAACAAAATTTGTTGTAAATGTTATTCCTTCAATATTATTTATGTATGTACCGGTATGTATTTATTTATTTATTTAATAGTACTTTAAAAGTACATTCAAGCTGGTGCACAAGGCACCTTTACCAATTAGTTAATTGCCGATATTATTGTTTATTTTATCAATGTTCTTTTGCAATACTAGGAGTGGTCAACACGTTTCTTTAGTTGATTATGTGTGCTAATGTTTCATAGTGATAACCGGTGCCCACAATGCATATAGTTCTAAAGTTTATAATTCTTAGGGCCTACGTCAAATAAAAATAATACATGTACGTTATTAATAACTAAAAACAGCAGACATCATATCTTTGTTCCTGTTGTAAGTTGTAACTGTATAAAAAGAAAAACTAAAAAGCACTAATCGCCCCGATTGTGTGTTTACAGAATGCGTGAGTTTGACTTGAATGGCAAAGGGAAAGTGCTCCTGGTGAAACAGGCAGGAAAGATTGTAGCAATGGGGAACAAATGCTCCCACTATGGTGCGCCACTTGCAAACGGCGTCCTTGGGGAAGGTCGTGTGCGTTGTCCCTGGCACGGAGCTTGCTTCAATATCAACACTGGTAAATAATAAGTTTAATACTGTAGCCAGCCAGTTTGGTTTAAAATTAATCACAATGTTGGTAGCTAAAGTTAGTAGATACAGCTGCTTTTAGACGGTTCAATATTCTGTTCAAGTTTCCTTGAATTCAAGGCAAAACATCATCAAAGAAAGTCTGGAGCAGTATTTATTTTATTATCCGTGTATGTTTTGATGCTTTTTGTCCTTGAATTCAAGGAAAGTTGAATGGAACATTGAACCACCGTCTAAATTGGGCATTAATCTCGCTTAGGCCTGCTTGGATTTTTCCCAACATGAAAACCAATAAGTAGTGAGTTGACAAAATAAGCAAATATATATATTAAAAAATAATATATATGTATGATAGTCTACTTTATAAATTGGGATATTATATTATTAGTCCATGTTTTGTAAATACTAAATAGAGTACTTTTGCGTACTGGACCTGTCACTTGATTGATAGTGTTGACAGATATGCCAACGAAACTTCATGAAACGGGACCAATTTGGTTATAGAATGCGTAGTCTGATGTAGGCTATTAACCCCGAATCATGCAAGCTATGCATTCATTAAAACTAATTGAATGCATGTATTATTAAACACAGGGGATATTGAGGACTTCCCTGGCTTGGACAGTCTGCCGTGCTATCAAGTAAGCATCGTGAAAGACGGTGTTCAAGTTCGTGCTCGTGAAGACCAGCTGTCGAGTAACAAACGCGTTAAAACCATGTCAAAGCGCGACCCGGAAAACAAGACCACCTTTGTGGTGGTGGGAATGGGAGCTGCTGGCGCTTGTTGTGTGGAAACTTTGAGGCAGGAAGGATTCACAGGACGTTTGGTATTCATTGGCCAAGAGCCGTACATCCCTTACGACCGTATAAAGCTAAGCAAAGCTTTGGATGCAGAGCCTGGTAAACTCCAGCTGCGGACAAATCAATTCTATGATGATAATGATATCGAAGTTTTGGCCGGAGAGAAGGTTAATACTCTAGATTCGGAAAACAAAAAGATTCTCCTTGATTCTGGCAAAGAATTTAGTTTTGATTCTATTTTCTTAGCCACAGGATCCATGTAAGTAGGCCCAGCATCTGATGACATTGTTTTCTTTGTGTATTTCATTACCTTGTGACATTTTAGATGGCCATGCAATCCTGTTAAATGGAATTTAGCCTATATTCTGTATGTTGGTGAATATTTAGAAAGCTGAACAATTTATGTTTTAGCTTTTCATATTTTTTTTCTTCAAAATAATTAACTTCATTTTATACAGTGCAGATCGTTTACTGTTATACAAAACTCACTAGGCCTAGGCCTAATTAATGAAATCTACTTTTCAGTTTTGAATGCTTCCAATGTTAAATTATTTCAATTTTATAATAATTGTTATTGTAACACTGCTTACAAGACAAATCTTTCACCTTTTCCTTGATAACAAGAGGCTACTATACATGGTAATTTTTTCTAGGAAATTCAGTTGACATATTTCTTACGAGTAATTTGTTCACGAACAATACAGTAGGCTACAACACAATTGTAGTGGGTTTTGAGTGGGCCCATGCTATTCCAGCTGTAATCTGCAGCTCAGTGTTAGTCGGTTGATGTTTGTAGTGGGGATGACATCAATCCGGAATTAATGCGTGCAGCGTAAGAATCAATTCCTAAGCACTTTGGCATAGGAAAAAAAATGAACAATTGTGTTTTAGTTGGCAGGTTATCCAATAATAATTATTAATTACTCTGTGAAACACAAATTGCGAGGAATCAATAAATCAATTCCTAGCTTAGTCCCTATGTCATCCCTAGTATGGTGGTAGCGGCTGTGTCAAGGTTGTGTAATGGCTGATCGCCATCAGCGATCGGTCTATGCTGCTGGGTATGGCTTGTGCATCGTGAGATGTAGGCCTATGGCATGCTGCAACTTGTGTACAGTCTTCATAAAACAATATGCTTTGGGAAGAAGGAATCCTGGAAACGGAGTCAAGTTATTTAATGTTCATTATTAAATACTCAAGTATGGTACTCGATTTAAATCCTGAAAATGTTTGCACATCTAACATGATTAAATTTAGACACAGCACTACATGCCCCATATCTGCTGCACCTTTTAACCTTCAACTTTCCCATCTGCTTTGATATTTACAAGGAGCTACTTCAGACATGCTTGCCATTGACAAATCTGTTTATTATTTGTTATTATTATTTTATTATTGAAATTAATTATTGCAACACTTGCTAAGTACGGTTTGCCTCCTCTGATGTAACGGTTCTACTGCATTGCTTTTTACTTTTTAGCCCTCGGCGTGGAGACTTCCCCGGATCTAATCTGAAAAATGTGCACGTTCTTCGCACAATCAACGAGGCCAACGCCATCTATTCTGAGCTGAAGCCCGACAGCCAAGTCGTTATATTGGGGGCGTCTTTCATCGGCATGGAAGTGGCTTCGTTCTGCGTCAGTAAGGCCGGCTCTGTCACAGTCATTGCCCGGGATAGCGTGCCCTTCAAACAGGTGCTAGGGGAGGAGGTCGGGAAGCGACTCATGGACCTACACGAGGAGAAGGCAAGTCATGGACATTAGTGCATTTGATGGGTTTGTTTCATGTATGTGATTGACTCTGGTGGTAGGTAAGACAATTCTTGAACAAAATGTTATGGCCATGGGCCATAACCATTATTACTAGGGCTGCCCAACGATATCGATAATTCGATACAATATCGATAATAGATAAATAATTCAATATCGATATAGAATTAATATATCGTACATATCACGATATCAACTTGTGCCTAATAAGCTAATTGATACAAAAAACCGATTAACTATCACGTCACGCCAACCACACCATCGCTGTCTTGTGTGGATATTTTACAATTTGAATAGTACAACAAACAAATTGACACACATAGTAAAAGACATTTCAAAGCTAAAATATTTCTTTACGTAATATTGTTTAAAGAATGACCTCTAGCTGGCCTGTAAATCCTAAAAACAGACGAGAAAAGTTTCGATGTGGCGATATCGCCGATATCGATACGTCACTTGAAAACTTCGATATCGCGACGCGATATCGATATTTCTTCCCGCGATATCGATATGATTTTTTTTATCGTTGGGCAGCCCTAATTATTACTGCTAATATGTATTCCCCCCCTTTTCAAAGACACATGCTAGTTTGTAGCTGATTCTTCTTCGTCTTCTTCAATGAGCACATTTGACTATTATGCCATCATTTTAGATCTGGTCAACCAGTCGACACGGTTATTTTTCCACCCTCTTCATGCCGCTCGGCATGGCGTCACGTTCAATTGCCAGTTTTGACCATGCAAACAGGTGATTCTAAACTA
This sequence comes from Isoperla grammatica, assembly GCA_945910005.1. Classification (NCBI taxonomy): domain Eukaryota; kingdom Metazoa; phylum Arthropoda; class Insecta; order Plecoptera; family Perlodidae; genus Isoperla; species Isoperla grammatica. The sequence continues at coordinate 28,878,376 of OX246739.1, forward strand.
TCTCCTCTTCTCGTAGGGTGTGAAGTTCGAAGTGAACGTCGGCGTGGAGCGCTTCGAAGGCGACGAGTCGGCAAAGAGCGTTGTACTGAGCGACGGCCGCAGCTTGCCGTGCGATATCGTCGTGTTGGGTATCGGAGCCACGCCCGCCACAGACTATCTGGAGAAGTCTGGCGTCCAGCTGGACAAGAGCGGTTGTGTGGTTGTCGACAAATATCTGCAGGTCAGTTGCTGTAAAAAATACTCGTAACCACTTCAAGGGGCTTAATAGCCTCTAACTAAGGCTGTGTAATTATCCACCTACCCTATGGTACCCCCACCATATCCTTATCTTGTCACAAAGTAAAAATAAAATATGTCATCTAATAGAATTTAGTGCTCATTCTTATGAATGTTTCTTTGTTCCAATAATTTTATTTTTTTATTACTGTAGTATACCACATTGATGACAAATGTGTTACCTGTAGGCCTTTTTGTAGCTTTTTAATAGAGGACTCAAAACTAACATAGATAGCGCTGCTAAGCAACCTCCTTTCAGCGCCATTGATGAATAATAACAATGAAACAACAATGAAAACTGACAGCCAAACCACTCTTTTTAGAAGTTCATTTTCTTGCCACCAGAATGCATCTAGTGTATTTTGAGTGCTCTATAGGCACCGTGTGTTAGTACATACAGCGCTGTAAGTGGCCAAATTTAGCAACAAACTGCTGAAGATTTCATTCCGCGGTTGAAAATAGTGCTGGATATTATTGTGATATATCTTGTTTTTTGTTTGGCGTTTGTTTCGTTTTTATTGTTGATGTGTATTTATTTTGTATTGTTGTTTTGTTTTGTGTTTTTGTTTTGGCTGTTATTGTCTTGTTTTGTTTGTGTTTGTTGTGTGTTATTTGTTGTTTTTACGTCTAAAACGTGTCCTGATTAAAATAGTGGCTTGCCTTTTTAAGATTTACTGATGGGATTCATAATCTGCGCGAAAATTTTAAAACCCATATTTAATTAAACAATTTTCACAATTTCCCTTTATTGACGTAGGAAGAACGACGCTGCTTCAGCAGGTTGTTGCGCGACTTTGCCACTTGGAGCGCTTCATTCGTTTTCACTAGCGCCATCAGTGGCCAATCTCGGTGCCTATACAAATACTTCTTTACTTATGATGTAGTTTTAAGTGTGGCTACATCAAATGGTTACATTATTCTTTTACAGTAATATCTCAAAATAGCATAGGACTAGTCTAGGAAAAGAATACATACAATCTAAAATTGTTCTTCCCAGGGAACAGTACCAGGCATATTTGCTGGAGGAGATATAGCCTACGCTCCCGTTCTCGGTACGACTGCCAGCATTGGGCATTGGCAGCTGGCGCACTATCATGGCAGAGTTGCAGCACTTAACATGTTGGGACGCAACATGCCACTGAACACGGTTCCCTTCTTCTGGACCATGATGTTTGGGAAGAGCGTACGGTACGTACTTTCAGTGGGAGACCGAGTTACTATACATTTTCTTTTCACTACCAGTACCTACTATACAAAATATACAATACTGTACTTTCCTCCTCTCTTGTGAAAACAGTTACACTGCCATTGCCATGAACAGGAACAATATTAATTGTGATGAAATTTAATTTAAAATGCTGTAACTTGGCAGTTTGTTGATATGATGTGTTTTAGTATGTATTATTTTAAGGCAGTTGACAAATTCTTATAGGTATGCTGGCTACGCACCTGGCTTTGACTCTCTGATCGTGACTGGAGACGTACCAGAATTCAAGTTTGTTGTATACTATTGCATCGGCAATAAAGTCGCAGCCGTGGCAACGGCAAACAGCGACCCAGTGGCTGCAAAGTTTGCCGAACTCCTTGCGCAAGGGGGCAAATTAGACAAGTCAGAAGTTGAAGCCGACCCTACTGCTTGGACGAAGTAGACTCGATACCAACGATGTGATGTATGACATTATTGCACTTATTCACACCCATTTTTTTTAAAGTGTGGTATGTGAGCTTTTGAAATTAAAAAATTGGCCTAATTTATGGCATTATGGGATGATGCAATCTTATCTACCATGGTTATTGGACCACAAATTTGCACAACAGTATTACATAAATGCATACGATTTCAATACTCAACCTATTATAAAGTCCCAACAATCTGCGGGCAAAATTCAAATGTTTCTGTGGGCCTTGTTCACGTAGGATGTATTGATTTCATAATTCTAGTTTTTGGTAAGCACTTTTCTATTGTATTTAATTTATTAAAAGTATACCAAATATATATATTTACGTAACCTCTTGCATACCTTGATATTTACCATAAAATGAACTTTAAAATCATACATTTTGCTTACCTATTCCTATCTTCCCCCCATCCACCACTGTACTTAGAGTACAACAATTTTACAGGATAATGGACAAAGTACCTAAAAGCGTGTATTCTCCATTACTCGAGGTTGGCAGTGAAGATGACTTAGATCCCTATGATTCAGGTGTCCCCATGCTCTCCATTTATAGTTTATATGGAATGTTTTCATTTGATATATGTATGTACTTTCATAAGTCATAACCGTTGTTTTGAGTATATTTTGACGCACAACTAGGTCATATAGCGTTGGCTGAATCAGATCCATCACAGACAATGGATTTAGAGCACTTTAGCAGCAAGGTAATTTACGGATCGCCGGGGTCATAAGAGAAGTCCAGTTGGAAGTGGGTTTAGGGAGCTGGGGGCACAGGGGTTTGGTGGGCGCTTAGGTCTCGAGTATGTGGAAGAACAATCTAAAAGTTGGAAGTGGAAAGATAATGAAGGAGCCATATGAGATTAATAGACGGCAAAAGATCTGCACAAGAGCCCTCTTTTTGGACACCGGTCACCATGAAGAGGAACCCACCTCGGCCGACCGTTGTTTTGAAGTGTGATTTCGACGTGATTACTGCGGGCGAGTTCTGGGATGTGTAGGCTGCTTTAGTGCATTTGCAATCTTGCCCACATAGTCGGCACCACAACGTGCAAACAAAGCCGGACAGCGGCCAGACAACCTTCAAACGCTTTCTGTAGATTACCAGGATGAAGTAAAGAAATTTAGGATCCAGGTAATGTGATTCCTAAAAGGTCTGGAACCAGATCCAAATTTTCCTGTTATGAGTATGACATCCCACTATGTACTGTGCAATGTAATAATATTACTTAGATCATTAATGTTGGATATAAGATAAGGGAAATTAATTGGACAAAAAATACTTTCTACAAAATTGTTTTATTCTTTCAAGTTATGCACAACAAAAGTACAGTGTATAAAAATAAGTTAAAATTCTTTAGTAGTTTGTACTACATACTACAGTAAAATGGAGGGAATGAAGCATAATATACATACCGGTAGGCCTACGCCTACTATGTTATTGTATATACTGTATCCTGCAAATGCAAGTGTAGGTTTTTTACTTTATGTAATGTATTTAAAAAATATTAAAATTTGTATGCATGTTGTTTGTAATAGAATAATGTCATTTTACACCTAAATGAATAATTTTGTAGAAGAGATTCTCGTTTCTCAAAATAACTGAACTTGACTTGCAATGGAAACAAGCCTGTATCATAAAATTGTTATATTTGCATAAACAAATCCAAAAATCATAAATAATGTATGTATGTATAGTAGTAGAAATACTGATTGTAGTGTATCAAAAATAGTTTACAAGTAGAAATAGGTCAAGTGTTATTGATTAGCCTATATTTACCAACCAAGCTAAGCAACCAAGCTTTAATATCATTGAAGGCTAAATAATCCGTTCAAATAAATTCTACTTATATCAGGGCCTTTTGCCGCTTGAGTGTACATATACATGTCTACAGTAATGATTGAATTATTTAATGTACTTCAATGGTACATTCTGTAACTGATTCCACATTGCAATAACTCTTGAAGGTAATAATTTCATTGGTTTAAGAGTAGAATGTTAGTACAGATGTCTGGTTCCCTCGAACTAACAAGAAAGGTGGCATATCCTTGGTTAATGTCTCCAACCACGCCATGTAAAGTGTTGCCGAAACTATGTTCTTCCTCGGCATTGGCAATGTCCTAAAAACAGATAAAGATTTAGAGGTGGATGATATTAATCATAAATGAATCAAGCTTAAAACAATATTGGCACAAATAAAATAACTACATACTAGTTATTCTACCTAATACAGTTCAACTTCAACCCATTTAACGCACATCTTTACTACAAGTTAACCAGCCAGTCTCTATCATTTTGTTTCTCACATTATAAAATGTTAAATCTGAAATCATCCTGCAAGACTCATTCCCACTTATCCCTCATAATATCTTACCCTGAAAATTGATATTCAAGATGACCATCTCATTTTGAAACTCACAAGTAAAACAGATACACCCCCTCCCCCAACCATGTGTGTTCATTAGTCTCCTTAATACCCTTACATAATAGAAGTTTCACCACAGGTTTATATGCATCAAGGTCTAGGGTAATGCAAATGTTTACCTGCTGACTGCTGCAGTTACTTTATTTATAATGTACACACATCCACGAACCCAATTTAGCTCGGACCTGCTTGATTTATTTATTTACCATTTAAATCCAGTTCTATGGGCATGTGACATCTCTAACATTATATAAGTTGGCATGTTGATCTTGAGGAGTAAACATGTGAACAAAGTGACAAAATATGCAACAAAGTTCGTAATGTAACATAAAACCTATTTGGGATGTTTGTCTCGAGTATGACGTCTGCCTTCCCTGTTTAGTCCCTCCGATTTTCTTAACTGGATTTATTAATGTGTTGTGGGGACAAACAATTTCAAGCAAGAAACTACTCTGGTGAATGAGGTAAAAGTTTTTAAATTCACAGGTACATACATGACTACCAGATTCGCTTCCTTGGAGTTCTCCAACAGCAGTTCACGTAAGCGCAGATGTCTGTTGGTTTTATCTCTCATTGCAAGCAGCTCTGCTTCTGTGATAGCAGCTGAACAAACAAACAAAATACTGTATAAACCATCAGACAATGAAATTTTATATTAGGGTACAAAATGTTGCCATTCGATAGGAATTTAGTATCGATTATAGAGTGCATGCATTATTGTGATTGATTATTATCGATCAATACAAAATATCAATATATTTTATATTTTTATCGATCAATACAAAATATCAATATATTTTATATTTATATCGATCAATAATCGAATTATTTCATTGCAGTAGCTAATCGTTAGTCATAGCTTCAATAAATAAATAATGTATAGGCTGCCACACACATTAAAAGATTATGTACCTCTATAACCAGCCATCTTGATAGCAAAACATGTGTTTTCCTAGTTTTAAATTCTTATCCACTATAAATAACGTTGACTATATCAGCTTTGACATGATATTATGCCAATTGACAACCTTTGGGCTTTTCATATCGTAATTTGGCAACATTACTACGTTAATTGAGATAGGTAAGAGTGTAAGACGTTGATGACAGCTGATGAAGATTGCAAAACACCACAAGATACAACATCCATGCTTCAGCAACGATCTTAACCTGGAGAACCATGGTTTACCAGACCAATACCCATCTTGCCACGCAGCCGCTATGCCGGCAATAAGTTTCGTCAGATGAGACTACCCCATCATGATCAGAGAAACATCTTTGTCAGGTACAGCCAGCCATACAGTTAACAGTTTACTTGTAAACGAACACACCAAGAAAGCTAACAAAGGTTGCTTTGTCTTTATCAATGTACCTCAGGAAGATGTTTGCCCCAGTTCTTTCGAATCTTGATCCCACTCAAAACAAAAATCATATCAACATCTGTTATAACTTTTCATTAATATTAGGCCTACCATTCTCATCTTCAGTACCATCTGCGTTTTCAGGTTGATGGAAGTCGCTGATGAGGTTATCGAAGAATGCTTGTGATGCCTCCTGAGGTTTTTTAGTGATATCTGGTATCAACTTCAGGTCAGAGTAATCAATACGGAACTTAGCCAGGAGACTTGCCATGCTGGAAGTAAATTATCAAATTCATAACATTAAATATATTCAAATTCATTCTTGGACAGTACATAATGTAACGGTAATAACGAATAACTGTAACGAAATTACTTTCTCAGTAATGTTGATGGTAGCGTATTTACAATTTTATAACAGTAACAACTGTAATAATTTTTATACACTTTGACGTGTTTCTTATTACTTCTTTTGCCTTCTGTCTATAGCTACACTTTTTTTTTACCATGCAAGTACCCACTACATTTTAAGTTCTCAAAATTATTAGTATTATCGTTAATTCACGTTTTAAACTTTCGCGGTAATAACCGCTTGTGACGAAAGCATATGTAAGGTAATCTTGGGCCAAGTAAAATATGTCAGATGTTAAATTACCTTCTCTGTTCAAACTCCAGCTCGTCTTTCTTGTTGGCGAGGGCGAACACCCTCAGCTTACAACCCGCCCAGTTCCTCCTCGTGCTGATGATGTACGGCAGCAACAAGGTCAGGCCGCCATCGTCGTACAGCCACCACACGTCGATTGTCCCCTTCTTTTGTTTCCTGCAAACATGGACATGGTAACTACATATAACAAGATGATACATACATTCGGACTACGATGCTTCAAGATAAGGATGCATAAGATATGGTAAGTTACTATGTACCTACCTATGACACTAAGGGCCGGTCTTACAATCTCCTAATAAGAAAGTTATTTGTAGCAAAGCTATTTGGAGGATTTCAAGGGTTTTGATTGGTGGTTGCCATGGAGAAAACAAGCTATTCGACAAATAAGTAGTTATTGGGACATTGTTAGACTGGGCCTAAAAAGTTAAAATACACTACCAGTATATATGTGTTTTGATGACAACATAACAAACGAACATACAAAGGTGATGTTTAGCTGTCAATTGTTGAATATTTGAATTTTCGAGCATTTGTCAAATCTAAAATGGCACAACAGCTTAGCAGTACTATCTCTTGACAGTTTTAGTGGCATACTGTATAATTATTGGCTATTGTAAAAGATAACAAACTATGATACACAGAGAAGATGATGGGACAGAAAAATTTAGGAAGGTTGTTGCTGCACTCCCCCTCACTCCACACTGTCTCAACCAACTCAACATGACCTCAATACATTTATAGAATTATTAATAATTGTTCATTTCATTCAATAATCAATCCAGATAATTATAAAGCAGACAATACCTGTGGAATTGTGTGAGTGTGTTGATGACATCTTTAGGTAGCTCACTTCCGCCGGGGCCTTTGTAGAGATCCGCTTTAGACTCCCTCTTCTTCCGTTCTTTTTTGCTCAGCGTCACCTTGGCTGTTGTGTCCGGCTCAACGATTGTGACGGCAGTTGTGTCTGCGTCTTCGGCATTTGGACTTGCACTAATTCGACTCTTGTTTACGTTTGGTGTGGCGGGTGCCGACAGATCGCTTGCGCTGCTTGCTGTAACAGATAACCATCATCACAAAAATTGAAATTAAAGAATTTTAAATTATTACATCCAGGGATGAGTTGGAGGTAGGCTACTACATGGTTTGTGTAAGTCGTTTGTTAAAATTAAATCTGGTTAACTACAACAGGTGGTAAATTGTCTAGCAGAACTGTAGGCCTACATGAAATACAACAAATCAGTAGCATACTATACTTAAAGCTGTGATATTCAGGTGCCTAGTGTACCATCTTGAATGTATTATTTTAAGTGCTATTTAATAAATAAAAATAAATCTATGCAATAATGAGTAACAAATGACATTTTTTTATCTATGCACAGAATTGCACATACGTCAGTAATTGGCTCAAATGCATGGTAGATGTACATAAAATTATGAATTAACATAGTATATAGTATAACACAGTAAGCTCCCTCTGCAACATTTTCATAAGAAATTAATTTTGTGGAAAGGAAAGAATAATAAATAAATTGGACAGTACATTATAAATTTAGGCTTGAAAATTTTTCTAAACCAATGATCGAATTGATTAAGATTTATCAAGAAAAATAGATTAAAAGACAACAGTGGTGGGGGTTATTTATAGGTGGCAGGTAAGTTATTTGGGGGGCAGTTGGGAAACACTTGTCAAAACAGGGACTACACTACAACTACTATTTATTTGCACAAGTTAAGCATCCATAATATATTACGGCTATGCATAACCATTTTCAAGGAAATAAATGTTTCAATTTATTTATTTTCTTGCATATTTTTTGCACCTGTACTTGCAGAATAATGCAGCATCTAGTAAGTAAATGTAGATACTAAATGGTACGTATGTGTGCCTAAAAAAAAAGAAATGATCAAATATTGGAATTTAAGAGGGTGTGAAATTCTTCCTCAAAAGAGGTACAACTATGTGCCAAACAAAGTATCTATGATACAAACAACATGTTAGATTAATGTTGTTCTATTTTCTACAGACAAACGGCTCTTGAGGGATTCATATTTCAGGTCACTAATTTTCTTTGGATGTCAATTATGCTGTGCAATAATGTGTTTCTACTTTCTATATCTAGTGGTTTGCAGAGGTGTATCAATTAAATAGTCAGTATACCAACCAGTGCATCAGCTCGGCTGTTAGTCTACTGTCACAAACTAGTCTATGCTAGGTTACGTTGCTTCACTCTACAAACGCAGACAAACGGACAAACAAATAAACACTCGTGACTCACCGGTCCTTGTTACTTGACGAATCCCTACACTGAGATATTTGCACAGTTCTGCCACCACCCATTAAAGAAAAAGACAATCACATAAATTAAAATGCATTGCACATAATTAATGGGGACATCAATATTTATATGCATGCACTTAATCCCATTTCATCCCAGATCCTGAAATACTGTCTAAACTGGTAGCTCATACTCACACTGACAAACATGTTGGGTTCCATTTGTCTAAATACTTATAGGCCTATAGAACATGTGGTCAATAAATACAATTATAAAATGCATATACATATACATATACATATGCATATACAGCTAGCATTGTACCGGTAGCTTATTAGTACCTGGCCTACAAGTAGAACTTCATAAAAATAGTTTTTTTTTTTTAAATATCGGGCATTGAAGTTTTTTTTGTAATTGCTGGCTGTAATACGTATGTAAGCCCTAAAAAATCATAGTACCATACATAAAAGACCATATGTGTAACGTGGAGTTGTTCATTGATTCAGACTCAGAAATATTTCAGAAACTGCTGAAGACATTGAAAGAGAAAATACACACTACACAGTATCACAGTTTTACTTTAATTTCGAAATAACATTACTGTACATACAGCCAGTAACAAAAAGTACATTTTTAAATGTACAATTTATTTACTCAATATTGATAGGCATAAACTCTACAAAGATTGTATTACAAAGTATTACAGTAGTTACATTTTTAATATTACTACAGTTAACTACTATAGTAATACCCTAATAATGCATACAAAACTTAAATAAATTAACTTGTACTAGGCCTAATCAGTAATCACATATTTATTTTCTATCCTTGTGTAATTTTATTTTCTAGTAGGAATTTTCTATTGTGGTTGTTTGTTTTTTCTTCTTTGATTTCAATTCAAGTACAAAACGTATAATGTATACAGAGTTCCTATACAGTATGTAGGTAGTTCAGTAAATAAATGTGCAAACAGTTAAGAAATCTCAAGATATTGAAGGACTGAATGTGTGCGGCTCACCTTGTGACATCTGCGAGAAGGATTGATTGCGAGGAAGAGACTCCTGCGAATTTTGTCTGGTTCTCACGAAAGATCCTTTATCACCGGCATATCCGTTGGATATCTCCTCATCATCGGCAATCACCTTAGAATAATCCAAACCTTCTTGGCACCGCAAGATGGCTACTGCAATGTACATATCTAGAGCTTTGCTGAAATACAAAACAACGAGTTCGAATAGTTCATCTTCATAATCAAGGCATTAACCGGTAATATTTCCCTAAGAAAAAAGATCGAAGGAAGAAGAAGACGGGGAAGACCAAGGAAGAGATGGAAGGAAAAGATTGCTGAAGACCTACAGACGAGAGGAAAGAACTGGGAGCAAGTAGAGGAAGTACGATTGTGGGAAGATAGGAAGATGTGAGAAAATTTGGTTGTGAAACCCAAGCTGACCCTGCCAGAAGCAGGAAACGGCAATGGATTATGATGATTTTCCTAAGATGCCTATTTTTTGTACCATACTTTTGTTATTTAATATAAGTACTACAGTATATACTTACTGCATAACTTCGAAGTACATAGCAAGATCGTCTCTGTCACACTCTCGCCAGTCACCCTTGAAGCCCATGAGTAGAATGTTAGGCTTGAGCTTCCCAACACCCGAGACTTGTAACAAAGCCTTTGCTCCCTCTTCGAAGTTCACTTCATCAACGTGCGAGTAAAATGCCTTTATCTTATGTGCGTGCAACCAGCTCTGCGCTTTGTATGTCAGAAGATTCCTTACGCGCTGCGGCACGGAGCCCTGTGACAAAAGAACACATTCAGACAAAGACAGTTACTTAAATAATAAGTAAGTAGAAGCTAATTCTGGTTATTATTTATGGCCCTTAAAGTACAAACATTGATTATACAATACAGGTTTTTAAGCTAAATTCAGCTTTATGGATAATCTATGGAGATACTATATCAATTATTGTAATAATTAATCAAAGTTTGCCCCAACTGGGGATCGAACCCAAATCTTACGGCTCTATAGGAGACTCAAACTAACAATAGATAGTGCTGCTAAGCTACCCCCTTATCTGCGCCATTGATGGTTTCAACAAATCAATGATGAGTAATCTCCCCCTCATAGATGTTTATTTGCTTGACACCAGATTGCATCTATAGTCTATTTTGAAAGGCCTATAGATACTGGTGCTCTTGCCAATTAAACTACTGGAGCCGCACGAACAAAATAAGAGCACCACTATTAATTGTAATAACATAACTGGATGTTAAACTGCACCTACTTTCAAGATGTGTCCACAGATCATTAGCGACAAGTTCTTGGTTATGAGGTAGGCGAAGTCAATGAGTGGAGGTCGGAAGCTTGGCATGCCCGAAAGCACGAGGATCTGTGGTCTGTAGTTCTTGACGTGATCTTCTACGTTGTTAAGTTGTTGTACAGACAACAACGCGTTTGTATACGTTTGAGCTTGAGTCGATGAACCCCAATTCACATCTGTAGAAAATATTGTACAGCTTTGTGAAAACATGTCCAAACTTTTATCTGAAGCTGCTGTGTCTAACAAGTATTTTTGGCTGCCACTGTCTGGAGAGTATTTGATTATTACATACTATAGTGTTGCATATATATATCATGTAGTCATGACTTTAAGAGTACGTAGCAGAACAATAAAAAACTTGAAGTAGATGGCTGTAAACTGGGATGGACAGACCTAACAACATACAGATTAACACATTTTTGTCTGCAATAACTCAGATTGCAATAATCTGTACATATACTTTTGTTACTCCTATCTGTCACATCAGTCTGCTAGAGTACCTTTAATCGCCAGTTGAATGAAGACACTCAAACTAAAATTATTACAAACAAAAAATTGCAAGATATTTGATTCCATTATTCAAATTAATGATTAACAAAAAACCAATGTAAAGTTCCTCGGTTTCTTACAATTACATCAACTACATACATTTTTAATATTAAAGATTGTAAATTACAATTGTGGAAAACTCAATTTAAAAACTGTGTATTGCAAGTTGCAATGAAAGGAGACAATATTACAAAGGAAGTTCAATCAAGGAACACATATCAACTTAGGAGGGAGTGATTACGCTATCTTGGTGTGCTACTCACCAGGCTTCCTGTACGCAACGATGAGGTAGAGAGCTAGCACGCACGACAGAGTCAGTAGGGCCGTCCACCAGCTGATGAGAAACATGACCCCGACACAAAGAATCGACCCTGCCAGGCTCAGCCACATGTTGTAGAACTGAGGGTAGAACGTAAGACAAGCATAAGCTCCTCTAGACGGTTGTGATAATCTTGAATTATGTTGTTTCATGTACAGTATTGTGGGTTATGGTACACACAAAAGACATGTCATTTGCACAAAAATATAAATCTACAGAAATTTTGAGAGTTTAAATTACTGAATGGTCGATGAAATAACAAGGAATGGTGGACCCACCTACGTCTGTGGTGAGATTATTTTTAACATCCCACAGCAAACTATATATTCCGCAACAACATAAAATACTCATGTTAATAGAAGGGGAGGGAGGTGACTGCAATAAAATGGTATATATGGAACTGCACAAAGCTGTCAGTCTGCCATGATGACAGAAGACAAAATATGAAGACATTAAATTCAAATACTAAATGCGTTGTCAGTCTTGCATGTTATGGCAGCTTTAAGAGGCTTTATGATGCAGCTTTAGCGAGGCTTTAAAATGCATTTTATTATCATGAGATAAACTATGTTTGCTTATTTCTTACCCTGAATTTTGGTCTCCAGCCAATGGGCTTTGCCAATGATGCATGGAATGTACTGAAGTTGATAAGGGCATAGGCAGCTAAGAAAAAGTTGGAGATGAGTGGAGCAATAGCATTTAACTCCCCTGAAAACCAAAAGAAAGCACATTTAGAAAATTTTGATATAGAATGATCCTAAAGGAAGCATATTTTATTATTCACAATAGAGGATATTAAAATACGGTACTATGCAAGTTGGGTACTGGTTATATATTTTATTTATAAATCTAGTAGAATGAGGACTCAACTATAAATGCTTGACAAGGTAGGAACTTTGTACTTAATTCACGAAGTGGTTGCTCACCAATGAGGATAAATCCAATGGCAATGAAAAAGGTGAGGACGTATCCGCGAACGGGCTCGTTATTTTTGCCGTAACCTCGGCCAAACCAGGTGATGTAGGGGTAGAGACCGTCCTTGCAAAGTGCTTGGAACACTTTCGGTGCCGACACAAGACTAGCCAGCGCTGACGAGAGAGTGGCTGCGAAACACCCAGCGTAGATCAGTGGACCAAATGCGGAAACCAGCTCCATCACCTGCAATCATTTAGATATGACAAACAAATGCATAGGACGGATTCATTGATATAGGCTTATAAAATGGATCTTCCCAACATTACTATTATTATCTTTGTTTGATTTTTATTTGATTGACAAATATTAGACGTCATAAATGTTATTACTTAGTAGTGTGTACTATTGCATTTGAAAAAGCCTCAGCTCTGATATTTGAGTGCTCTGTTATAGGTTTTTTTAAGCAGATTTACCACTATTTTTGCACTTGCAAACATATATTACAAGATATTAAATTAATTTTATTTTTATTTCATAATGAAATAAAAACAGGTACTCTTCCTGTGCCAATAATTCCCATACGTATCCAATAGTGGCAATAGAACAAATAAATGTAGGATGCATTTCAATGTCTAGCCGATACATACTTGAAAACTGTTGTGCAGCCCCCAACTGCATTCACGATCCGTGCAATTCGTGTTTGTGCCATTGAGAAACTCGGTTATATTTCCACTGGCATTTCTCTCCATTGTTGCTCCCGTCATGAAAGCCATTATGACGTACGAAATTGTTGTCAAAATGATTGACAATATTGTCCCCTTGGGGATAGCTTTTTGCGGATCCTGAAAAACCAAAGTTATTAGTGCTGGGTATTATTGGTTGGTATACATTAGCCAATGCTTATTGGTTTGTCTAAAACAATGACAGTGTATGTGATGATGGCAAAAAGTATCTGACACACTGAAGCAACCGTTCCAAGTTGGTATTCAGTACAGGCAGTGGGAGTCAGCCAATCACAGACTAAGGTCAATACCAACATGGAATGAAGGCTCTTTATATTTTTTAGAGCAACATAATAATGATTCCAAGAATGAGTTTTCCTATTTCTGTGGTTAACAACAATGTAAGTACTACCCAAGATAATGTTATAGGAATTCAACCAATACCATTAGATCACCAGAAATGTTCGCTCCCGCCAAGATTCCCGTTGCGGCTGGGAAGAAGATTGAGAATACAGAGAAGAAGTCATGCTCGACTCCCTCACTGAACCGATAGTCCGGGAAGAAGTTCTCGTTCATGAGACGAGCTGAAAGTAACAGAGCAACTTAGTTTACTTGTGGTCCGACCACACTGAACTCACCGTCAAGTTCAGGTTAAAATACATACAACATTACATAAATACATATAACATTATAATATACTAAAGTAACTTTCTTTACATTTTATTTCTAGCACCACGATATCGTCTTAATCAGACAAAAACCCTTAGTGAAATTATTGTACGGTATTAATGGTATCTTTATTTGGGAAAGATCCCGAGGAATAGATTCCCACACTGCTACAGGCAAACGGAGAAAATCATGACATTTAGGCAAAGTTACGAAAAAATGAACATTCACACTTTCGTCTTGCAGAGAGCAAGTATTTTACATGAAGTGAATATGAATGTAATATGGAGAGTGTGTTCTCCAAAATTTGCATTTGCTTTATTTTTGGAGATAGCATAAAACCCCATTTAGGGTTCACTCTTCACTAGTCTCATTTTATGGATCTCTTTAAAAACGAAAAAAGCTGCCAGAATTGTCTTAAGCTAGAATGTTCATACAGTCATGATGTAACAATATGTACAATATAAACATCACACACACATTATTAAAACATATAATGCTGAACATCACACTATATTCATCTTTGTAGTTCAAAAGATTAAATGAGAAAAAAATTATTGAGAGAAACCTTTTTCCTGCAATCATATTATTTTTCTTCAGTCCAAGATTGTACTGGATTTAAGTTTAAGAACAATTTGCTGACTTCTTGACTGGGGGATTGTAAACATTTTAAGTTTTTGACGACCTGACTTGCTTGTTGTCTCACGAAAATTCCTCAGTCAAACGTGACACGGATTCTAACATCCGAGTTCTAATGGTTATACTAAAAGGTAGCAACCACCAAAGACTAATACATAGGTACTCTGGCAACCACCTTACATGTACAAACCCCCACGGTTGTAGTTCTGTGTTTGTTCCCAACCTAATCAGCACCAAACATCTCGCGTTTGCTCCCCGAGAATTCCTCAGTCAAGTGAGTCAACAGGTGTGCAGTGAATACTAAAGCTCATGTTTCACCGCTAACGATCTGCGTATCAGGTTTATCGCACGAAAATTCCCCAGTCAGAAGGTAGTAGACTCAAACGTATACGTTAGAACCAACATCAATTGTTCTGATCGATACATAACTCTGAGCAAGGTGTTTTGCCTATGACCCTGGGTTTGGATATATTCACGATCTTACGATATCCTTCCTTGTCCACACAGAAATATTTGTGTATCATGGGATATACTAAAGTGTCTTCCTAATACATAACGCAAATATATAGGCCTACTAGATGCGCCATCCATTACCGGGGCTTACTACACATTTTACATTTATGAATAAAAAGTTTCGACTTTTTGATTGTTGAATAGTTTTTTTTAATTTACGCAAAACGAAGGCGCAGGACTTCTTACTACTCACTAGGAAATGTTTATTTTGACGTTGGTCATTGTAATTATGAATATGGGGCTGGATTTTATCCTGAATGGACCCTACTCAGCCAGAATTCCTCAGTCTCAAGCCAATCTGATCTGAAACAGTGTACGGTGTGCGTACTTTGTGAACCGTAGTAGACTCCCAAGCAATAAACTTTTCCAGATGAATGTAGTGCTTGCTTATTTTCGAATGTGATTGTGTTTGGGTTGTAAAAAGCTCGTAGGAAAACGTGTTTGATTGCAACACTGTTTGCCCACGGCGGTCCACTCAGAATACGAATTCTGCAATCCCGGAGATGCCGGGACCGGATATTGCCAACGGTACAACTTCGCAAAGAATGCTGACGAGCAAGTGTTGCTTTGCATATTACGGAACGCTAAAAAAATTAAGTAGCATACTGCAAAAGGGGAATAACCTCTTGTATTTACGTTCATTTTCCGTTGCCAAGTTAAATATAATTCATATATTGAAAGTGAAATAATAATTAATGAAGTTCAACAGTAAACTCCCAAGCAATAAACCTTTCCAACAAAATGTCAAATGAATTGAATGCTTGCCTTTTCGCGTCAGCGCGTTATTCAGTGCTTTATTCGCGGTACAAAACTGTAAACAAATTACAATTCTTTTTACTTACAGACAGCGTTGATGCAAGTGCAAGAACTACTTGATCGGCTGGTTACCATCAAATTAAAAAATATTGTTTCTTACGCGTGCTAGTTGCCGCTACGAAAAGCAACTATTTTTGTAATATTGATCGGCAACAAAATAAAAATGCAACATTTTGTAAAGGACACTTTCCGGTAATGCAGACACACATAGTTGTTTTGGTGACTATTATGATAACTATGTCATCATGCACTTCGCTCCCAGCATCAATGTGGGCAGTGGCGTAACTAAGGGGGGGGTTTAGGGGGTTTAAACCCCCCCCCGAAACTACATCGAGAATGACTTTACTTAATACTACATTTATTTAATACTATAAGATCCCTAAACCACTTCAGTGTATAACAATCGCAACAAATAATATTTTCATTATATTTACCATACCACTTCACTTAGATAAGATGTATAATTTCTTTCAATAATTCAATTATATTCATGTGTTCATCTACAACTAATATACCTTTCGCTCGAACCAGTAAAAGTAAGAAGCCTATAAATAAAAATACATTAATCTAGTATTACAATATGACGCTCTGTGAATTAAAATTTAAATGTATGTCACAGTGACCACAATGTTTCACTTCATGTTGAGATTATATTGAACAACCATAAAACATTAAAAAACACAATTTCTATGCAATTCTTATTTAGAAAAATAATTGATACCCACTGTAACACTGTAACTTCAATATAGGCTAATACAAACAAACGAGTACCTGGTTCGAGTAGTATAGGCCTATTATTTGAGTCTAAAAGGCACGAAATAATAATTATAGAAGTGAAAAAAATTTCGCCTTCGGCGAAATGGCCTCCGGCGGCTGGGGCTTCGCCCCAGACCCCTTTCAGTCCCCTCATCTCACTTTTCCTAAATTAACCCCCCCCGAAATAATTCCTAGTTACGCCACTGAATGTGGGACTCGACCATCCCGTGAACAACAGGTTCTATTCTGAGCGGCGCGTCATTGGAGTATTTCCCATTTACCTACATCCATCCTCGCTGGAGACTGGAGAGCCCCCCCCCCCCCCCCCCTCCTTGTCTCGTATTGTGTTGATTAAACCCGACGAGACGTAAGCGTCGCGGCGCCGCCACGGCCGTCGCTCGCACAAGATTACGACTTAGGTCATCAGCGAGGTAAATTAGCCGCTAAATTGCAGACTATGTGTGTTGTACAAAGTTATCTGAATCTCTCAATATTGCAAAATAAAAACACTCCTTGTGAATCCAGACTCAGGTCACATGAAGAACTTATACTTATTCCGGGTAGGAACAAATACACAATAAAAACGCTCAAAAAATAAGTGTTTTAAAATTCGTTCTCAGATGTGGACTTTGATTCACAACTCACAAGACGTTCAATCATAAAGATACTTCTCTTGTGAATCCAGGCCCTGTTACGGGACCGGGAGTTACGTCTCCGCATGGGACGGTTCAGTAGCAAATAACACCGTTTGAGGGTAAAAAGGTGGTTTTAATGTCCACGAAAACGTCATGTAGACTTGCGTCGTGTGCAGTGGCGTATCCAGGAATTGACAATGGAGGGGGTCGAACATCCCAAGCAGGCAGGGGTCTGGGGCGAAAGCTCCAGCCGCCGGAGGCGAATTCGCCGAAGGCGAAATTTTTTTCTTCATTTATGACATTTTAAACGCCTGGACACACGTTTCAGTAATAAGAAAATGTCATAGAATAGGTTTAAGAGAATGTAAGAATGACTACAAAGAAAATTAAAAAACCAGTCACAGAACAACAAAATTACTGCAAAAATAAATATCTTTCCTATATTTTTTTTTAACTGTTGGCAAGTCTCCTCGTAACTGGTAGTGTTGTATTTTGTGGTAATATCTATAAATTTTACACGTTTCTGACGAATGTTTTAGCACTGATTTGCGTTAATTTCTGTTTGTAGCCAGCTTATAAATATGCAAAAAGCTATTGGTTAATGTTTTGACAATTTTTTTTTATCATTAAGTTCTGTTAATGGGGCTTTGCACGCAAAGCTTGACGTAGAATGCGCCACCACCGTCCAAGCCTAAATCCATGGCCAGCTGGATGGGTAAATCAGCGCGGACAAGGTCTACATTACTCCGCCAGGAGTAAATCCAGTAGACCTTGAAGGTCTACTTGACCCATCCAGCAGGCTGTGATGGCGGCATTTTGCCAAATACATTAGAATAGTAGTAGCGCCACCACAGTTCGAGCTCAAGTCCAGAGCCTCCTGGATGGGTAAATCAGCCCTTTTTTCATGGCTAAGTTATGCGGAGATCAAGTAGACCTTGTCTGAGGGCTGGCACTACGCTGGCGCTGCTAGTGGAAAAAAGTCGCAGTGCAAAGCCCCATTCATGTGTTCTTTCATTAGAACTAAAAATACAATAGATACACCTTTTATAAAGACAAACTTGCATTGAAATACAATTTACAAAACCCGGGGTGTATTTGGCCTAGGGTATAAGAAGATTCAATATATTTAGGATTCAATGTAGTTTCTTATACACAGTGCCAATCGTCAGAAGAGAGAGAAGAGTACCCTAAATGCACCCATTAGCATTTTTAAATATATTCCTCCAACTTGTCCAATTCCTCAAACTTCCTTCCCGATTGTCCCCGGAAGTCAATAGGTCCTAAAGGCAGCTCTTCCTGACGACCAAGCGCCCAAAGTCGTATGATTTAACGGTTGAGTATGTTATTAAACAATAATCAAAATAGTGGTTTCCTCTTCCCTCCTCCTTTCCTTCCTTCTCTCCGCATGTAATTTTTTTTTTTTGGGCATTTGGGCATGGGGGGGGTTTGAACCCCATAACCCCCCCCTTGGATACGCCACTGGTCGTGTGTATGTGTATCCTGTCCTGTTGTATGCTTCTTAAAATAGCTGTCCTTCCCTATCTTTTCCGGAAATGTCTACTAGTCTCTTCTCGAAGAATACTATCAACCAGGCGCGTAGGAACTCTTTCGAGTGAGTGGGGAGTTTATGTGTTGGTTTGTGAGTGTGATTTAAAGTGAGTTTATTTTTGTAAATATGTATGGGACTGTATAATACACACACCAAGACATATTTACTTCAAAAGGCCACTGTGAATTTGGTAGCTAAGCAACGGCGCGGGGGGGGGGGGGCAAGCGTCACATTGGCAAAAAGTTACGTCTTTTAGAGTAGAGGCGAGACTTTCGGTTACGACAGTGGGCAGTGGCGTATCCATGAAGTCGTCAATGGGGGTGAGAGGATTTATCGAATCAAAACATTTGAAAAGCACCAAAGACCTGTCCATAACGTATAACGGGGTCCAACGTAAATGTCCCCCCCCCCCTTCATAACCCACTGCCATTAACTTTTTCGTGGTTTGTGTCATTTTACTGCGTGTTTTCGAGAGATACATATTATAACTCAGGGGCGGACTGGGATAAAAAGGCCCGGGATGCTGGGTTTTGTGGGGGGGCCGCACGAGGTGGCGTGGCGCAGCTGGGGTCTAGGGCGGGGCATTTACGCCGGAGGCGTAACACGTTTTTTGAGGTTGCATTGAATTTTATGGCCTAAAACGTGATTTTAGGACGCGATTAACAGAGGCCACCCTACCAGTGTTAAAGGCCGTATGCAGAGTCAAGTGTGAAATTAAGTACAGGATTTGTTGCTATGGAATTGTTTTATTACATGCTATTTTCCATAAGAAGAACAAACTTTATAGCAAGTAGCAACCATACACAAATCACATAACTCGACTGTGCATTCCTCCCAGATGTTTAAGCAATATACAGAGAAGTATTTGCATCATCTCTCATCTTTCTGGTGGCAGACGGGGGCCCGAACTGCCAAAGGGCCCGGATTTTCCTAGAGGCACATCCCGGCATCCCTAGCCAGTCCGCGCCTGTTATAACTCATTTCTTGGAACTGGCTTCCTTGCAAGTGCAACAGTGCAACTCGATCGCTAATCACGACACTGCGCGGTGCAGAGTTGCAGTTATTTGAAACCCGGCATTATCTCGCTCGCTACGACAACAAACGAGGTGCAACTACACAACAAAACGCGAGAGCCCAAGGTCATATAAGTTTGCAGTGGTCATAGAAGACAGCACTTGCTCAGCTCAGATATAATATTGTGACCATCGATACGAAGAAATATATATCAGCAAACAAAGTATAAAAATCTCTGAAGTTGCACGTCACCTGGTCGAATAAGAACCATACAAACTACGGTGCTTTACAACTGTTGTATAATTCCGTTCTATCCTATATCAGCCGTAACCAATCACCCACCCCAAAGATATTATTATATTTCCTATCCACACATGCATATATAATACTTAGCACCGTTCTGTCACGCCCGAGATGACATGTGATAACTGAAACGACGATGTTTCCACAAATGAAAACTACGGTGCTTTACAACCGTAACCAATCACCCACCCCAAAGATATTATTATATTTCCTATCCACCCATGCATATACACATGCATATACATGGCACCGTTCTGTCGCGCCCGAGATGACATGTGATAACTGAAACGACGATGTTTCCGCAAATGAAAACTACGGTGCTTTCAACCAGAGTTGTATATCACAGGTCATCAATGTCGCACAACAGGTTATACGGACGACTATGCTAATCCTGCCAAATAACAATGCAAACATTTGTACTCGGGTACAATACAATGGACACTGGGCCCCCTCAGCATATGTGCTAACGGCGCATCCGCGCATATCTGCACATGCACACAACCTGTGAGCCGCAAGTAGCATGGACGATTGTTGTTTCTGGGTGTGTGCTAGCCTTTGTACGGAGAGACATGTAACTGACCCTCGGTAACTACTAACTACCCGTGTGAAATTAATTCAAACGGATTAATCAAGGTCGAATTAACTTCGGGGCAACTACTACTACCCCCAATTTATTTCCTAACTGGAAAACAGTCACCTGTATTTGTGCTAGTTTTAAATTCGGGAATCTTGACTTGTCAAGTCTAGTGTACGATTGGCGTCAACGCTTACTTCAACTTCAACACCTTGATAAACCTGTATATTCATATGGAAGCATTCACGATTGCAGAAATGCGTCAACCGTCAACTTGAACCGTCAACGTCAAAGTTCAACTCATTCCAACTTTGACGATTGGCGTTAACGTTTGACGCTCGCGCATGCGCTTTCACATGTCTCCAACGAAATATCTGTTCGTTTTCCAAAGAAAGCATTTTCTTCTTTTGATTTTGTTGATAGTACTACTACTCTGTCATGATGTTGATTAAAGACCAAACGCCCCCAGCTTCATTTGCCGGTTGACGATTCAAGTTGACGCCAATCGTAAACTAGGCTTTATTGTCGCCGAACCCCATCAAAATGTACTAATAGAATAAATAGAAATAGTAATTATATCATCTTCTTCTTTATCATCAAGTTTTACAAAATCCCAAAATGTAGGTCTGGAATCCTGGTCTGGGATCCATGAAAATAGTTGTGAGAAATCAAATGTGTAGGTAGCGGAAAAGTTGGTTGCAAGTGTAGAGCCCATGACGATAATCATCGCATGATTTACTGTACCCAGTCATCACGACTTGAGGTAGAAGGGGCATGAGATACAAGATTATTTTCAGTTATTGTTGGTTCTTGTTTCATCGGTCGACGGTTCTTGAGAGCCTCGTACGAAGCAAAGATTACTAACGTCAGTAATCTTACGAAGTCACGGCGGTCGGGCCCGTATCCGTCTCTTCGAGCAGGTGAATGGATGCGAGATGACACGGTTCAATGTTTCAATCCAATTTTTTTAATTCAAGGACAAAATGCAATCAACTACAATATATGGATAATAAAAACATAAAAAGTCAAAAAATGAAGTACACCGAAAACAAATCGGTGTGTAAGGTTGGTACCGGTATATTAGGCAAAGCAGAGAGAGCGCGAACATTACAATGAATCGAATCTCTTAAAATATATATGTATATATATATATATATATTTGGATCCAACCCCAACCTGCAACCACACTAAATAATATGAAAAGGGAGAACGAAAACTGGTGACTGTTGATAGGATAAGATAATTTATATTCCGGCAGACTTGTACATAGTAGCCTACAAATATTGACATCGTCAGTCACTAAACCCCAGTGCATAACGTAGTTATAATGTTAAGCTGCGTACACACGGCGGATTTTGGCCTCACGACGATCTCAAAGCGGTCGGACCGATGGACTGGTCGGATGAAAATTGGATGGAAATCTCTCGTGTGTACAGTCTTGAGGCGATCGTACGACGATCCGTTCCAATCTCTGCCTAGTCAGTATTTTAAGCTGCGTACACACGGCGGATTTTGGCCTCACGACGGTCGTACGACCGCCTTGAGATCATCGTAAGGCCAAAATCCGCCGTGTGTACGCAGCTTTAGTATCTTTGCCCCAGTGGCTACATTTTAGCATGTGAGTGATGGTTCTGTGTGCTGACTGGTTGTGACTTGTGACTAATCGCCGACCTTGCTTTGTCTAAAAAATTGCAAATATGTCAAAGCGGTATACGTGAGTGCTTATAAAGTAAGTCGTCAGCTTGATGACTGGAAATATAATGTACTGTTCACCGGGCTAAAGGTCAGGGCAGGGGTATGGTGAAGGACGCGACGGGGGAGGGGGGGTTGAAGTTATAACCGTGTTAATTTCCGCACGCGCCACTCATTATAATATTCGTTTCGTTTTAGTGAAGGTTATATAAGGTAGTCAAGAAGAACCACCGCTATAAATAGATTGTAGCGTTATACTATTATGTAGCCACGCCGGGACTTATGCGGTTGAAATAACGATTTCGAGAAATTAATCACATTTCCTTATTGAGTGCATGTGCATCGCACGAGTTACACTCATACGATTTCTGCACACGCCAACGCTCCAAATGTAGGCAACAAGTTAATCGGATCACTGACTAGTGACTGACTGTTGAAACGAAACATATCACCAATTTTCTCTGTAAATCCGTCACGGTGATAGAATCGAGGCAACAGATGAACGATTTCGCGCGAAACGAAGTCTTATATTTTCGTTGACTGGGACGTCTGGCTGGGAAGTGGAAAATGACATTTACTCACATCGGTTGTCGTGTCAATGAACTTCGCATCACAAAGCAATACAGGTAGTTCTTTATTTTGTGTTGGAATTTACTGTTCCTCATATTTGACCCTGATCATCGTGTTTATCTATTGTATAGGAGGCCTATATTTGGAATCTGAAACGTCCATATGTATGATTCTAATAATTAATATTAATGTTTAAATTTTATTTCAATTTTCCACATTCTAAAAAAAAACACGACATAAATTACAGTTTTGCACAGAAATATATTATTTGAACCGAAACGATAATTATATATTGGTCGAACCGAACAATAACCAACTCAAAATGAATGTCCCGAAAACCAAACCAAGAAATATGTCGAAAACAAGAACAATTTCTGTTCGATGTCTGTGTGGTTTGAGTGTCGCTAGCTTTGCCATTCCCAATATAGGGCTGAAGCAACAGTTAGAAACACTTTGAATATTAATTGTATGAAAGTATTATGTGTACCGACACGCACAATAAAAAGCATCGTCTTGCCTGCTGTATTGAATGTGGCAAGAGATGCTTGCAGCCAGATATGTCGTGCCAACCACGCATCTTAGAGCGACACATTTTCTATAGATAGACGTAACACAATTAACACACGAAAAGACAATGAAACTAGACCTGCCATCGCAATAGTATTGAACATATGCCACACATCAGTTTAATTACAAATAATACTCTTCGCCATCTGCGTGAATGGGATGCCAAGTGTGTGTGTATGGGAGTGGTTATTATCCCGACCATGGTTACACAGAGTTATGTAAGTAAACACAAGTCATGTCGCACGGACGATGTTGATGACAACTGGTGCTACTGCTGGGGGGCACATATATGCACAGTTGAAGACGGGTGGTAATTGCATCTTGGCAGAATGTTCTGTCACGGAGGGTCATTGCAAGGGTATCTAATTAACGGTGTGTTTTCAATTTCAGCCTTTTACTATTAGAACTGCGCACCAGCTTCGAACTGAAGGTTATGACTTATGAGGAGGATTTCTGTGCAGTTGGGGAGCTTGTATTAAATAAATAGATAAATACCTTAATAAATCAATCAATCAATAAATAAATAAATAAATAAATAAATAAATAAATAAATAAATAAATAAATAAATAAATAAATAAATAAATAAATAAATAAATAAATAAATAAATAAATAAATAAATAAATAAATAAATAAATAAATAAATAAATAAATAAATAAATAAATAAATAAATAAATAAATAAATAAATAAATAAATAAATAAATAAATAAATAAATAAATAAATAAATAAACAAATAAATACATAAATACATAAATAAACCAACAAAAAACTTAGGCCATATCACAAATCTACTAAAATACAACAATTAACTATTGTTGTCATTAATTGTAGCTAATTGTTGCGTTAGTCTGCTAGGCTAGACAACAGCTAGCGCCAAAAGTGAGATGTGATATGCTCTAAGCATGATAACCAACCAATCTACCAAAATAGCCAATAGCATTCATATTCCCACGAACTATCTAGAAACTGTCCAAAGAGATTGCATAATAACTAGATAAGAAATAAATTTCACCGAGCCAGTGACATACAAATCCAGTCTAGTGACCTTTAAAGTTCATTGATGATTGGTTCGAGTTCCGACAACTAAAGGTTCCACTTACTCTTGTATCCCAGGAACCCTCTGGCCTGCGCCTCGTCGGTCTGTGGGCCAATGGCAGTACCGATCATGAAGTCAGCTATGGCTATCAGCAAGATTACCAACAATCCCATTTGGGCCTGGAAGGTAATGGGCACATGGTTAGACATCGGCATTGACTGGGGGGACCACAAATATGCATTCATACGCAGACGATGTCGTTCACGTCTTATACCCGAATACTAGAACAAAGTTATATAAATGAAAACAAAAATCTGCCCAGGGACTGCTTGCGACCTTATCGTTTGCTTTGTAGATCCCGAGAGCTATGCCGGCAGCATACTTAGCGCATGCTTCTGGACAGGTCGAAGTAGAGGTCAGACGAAAAGCAGTCCACATCCTCCCCTTTCCCTGTTCCTCCACCTTTTCTTTTTCATCTTCATATTTCACCCACTCATCGTCTCGATTAGCCAAGTTGCAACGAAATAAGACATAAAAACCAAATATCAATTATGAAATATAATACTACATTTTTGAAAAAAGTATTACTAATATTATAAGGCTTACTATATAAAAAAGAGTCAAATGTATAGGGGGATACGTAACATTAAAATCAAATACACTCACATGTTGTACATTTTCCTTTTAAAATGTTTATATAGCCTAGCATGTATTGGGAAACGAGTGTGTCTCAGATTCACACACATTTCACGTTATCATAAATTGGCAACGCCCCTCCATACCAACGACAACGATGACGATGACGATGACCCGTCGTTAACCCAGTTCACCGCGTGGCTGGCTATCCTTGCAGCTCGCACGGTGATACCTTTAAAGGATTTTTTTTCCAAAGCATAATATTGAAAGCAATCATTCATTCGAGTACATATACGTCGACTAGTTTCCTATATCGAGGCAAGCGTGTTGGTTAATTAGTGAGTGAGTCGAGTAGAACGGTACACTGACTAGAGGCGAGCATAACAGAGGGTGTAGTGTTGCGCTATTGGGGCCAAAGTCTGTGCATTGCTCGTGTTTGGCGAATCATGAATAATGTATGAACGCTGTGCTCAAGTCATCACTACTTATTATTGTTATTGTTGTTTTAACGATCACCCAACACTAATAGGTACATTAGCCATCCTTTACGGCGTTACTAATGCACTGGACTAACGAACGAGAGCGAATGTCATTTCATTGTAGCCTCGAGTTCCGCCATAGGACTACCAAGCGAGCGACTGACGTACACGAAGTGTAATACTTCAAATAAAATGATAAAAAGTAACATTAATTTACTTTTCAAAACCTCTTATCTATAGTGATATCTATAAAGACGTGCCTTTTTTATCTAAGATTTCGATCGGTTTTGTGTCTATCTAATAATTTGATAGTTTGCTAGAAAATGCTAGAGAGTATCATAGCATGAATTCTAAAACACGTGGGTTTTGCATATTTTCACTAAAAGCTGCCAATAGCGCGCTAAAATAATTCTTCATTTGACATTTTTATACTTGTGGCACAAAAAACAGTTAAAAATTCCAATCTAAGATAAATTTGATGCAAGTTGGCGAGTAAAAGTAAAAGCCAAAAATTTGCATTAAAGCTTTTACCGATTATTTATATTAATCCTAAATAATGCTAATTTTCCCGAAATTAATGCTAAATTTATTAGTTTTTAATGCGAATAGGCACGTCTCTAGTGCACTAAAACGCCGCCAGAAGAGAGGCATGTACCAGCCCCCAGCACGTGATGTTAGTAGCTCACCCTTTTACTTACTACGAGACCCTTGATGTGGGCTAGCGCAGCTGGGCCCCACCACATACGCAGCTGCGTGTATAGACAAACACTTGGACAACAATCGAGCGCCGAGGATGGCAATTTGACACCATTTTTAAGACGCAAGAAATCACATATTTATTATTGCGTTGCGACATTTCGATGGTTAGTTTCAGCCTTGTAGAATGAGACCATTTCCCACAGTTCGATTCAAGGTGGTACAATAAAACTATTAAAACTTGCCTTTAAACTAAACAAGCTATTACTCCGGTCGTCCAAATGAGATTAACATAAATGTTTTCACTTAAAAAGTAAAAGACGGTTTAAATAATGTATAATGGTTTTATCACAGTCAAATTAATCGTCCGTAGCTACACAATATAGTCTGAAAAGGATATAATAATTACTTTCCAAGCATACACAACTTTAATTTAAAATAACCGAAACTTCTAAACAAATACTAAACGATTAAAATTTTATTTGCATATTCGAAAGGCTCCGAAACTGTTGGTGAACGATTTTATAAGTAGCCTATATCCACCTCCAAGTTTAACACAGAATCAGTGAACAATGTAGAAGAGCAAACAACTATGGCGAAGTTGTACTTTGTTAATACAAATGAAAAATCACACCATCCACGCCGAAGCCCGGCAGCAGGAACCGTAGTTTTCTAGTCGAAAAGAAAGCATATTTTCAAAACATGAGATGATTGTGTTTACCTTGGCCTCCCACTCCATGCCGACGACCACGATACACGTCAAGACCATGATGGTGACCGTGCCCATGATGCGCATATCGTTGACCCCCCCGTCTACGATAGTGACGCCGTAGGTCGCCAACAGCGCCGACATGGACTCGCAGAAGCCGACCACGTACATGGCGCACGCGACGGCGTTGGCCAGGGAGAAGATCAGACCGATGGAGCCACCGAACTCGGGGCCCAGAGATCGGGAGATCATGTAATAGGTCCCGCCTGAACAATAACAACACACTCCATCCATACAGAAACACGCAACTTGATGCAGTTGAAGAAAAAACAAGGGATTCACCTACACTCCTTCGGAGTGGTTCCACAGCAACCTTGTGAGTGCTGACGTCATAGATGAGTGTGTCAGAGCCAATCAGCGGGTGGTTTTCTTTCATGTACTGACATTTGGTTGGACAATACCTCACTCATCTATGACGTCAGCATCCACAAAGTTGCTATGGAACGACTTTACATACTGGTGGTGGTTCTGGACTACTAACATTACTATAACTGACATTGACAACAATGATGGTGTTCGATGGTGTTCGGAGCCTGCAGGGGTCGTTTAGTCGCTTTAAATGAAAGTCCCTTCACTGACACTGTCTTGTTACTGAGTGGGTACTCTTAATGTGAATTAATTTTATTTCATTTAATGGTTAAAAAATCCAACAATACGTACAGACAGGTATCAGATGTTGTTTGATAGTAACTGTCGTGTGTCCCGAATGGGAATCGAACCCAGAACATCCGGCTCGACGTACCGATTAAATGTTAATTTATTTAATGGTTAAACAACCCAACAATACGTAAAGACAGGTATAAAATGTTGTTTGATGGTAAATGTCGTGTGTCCCGAATGGGAATCGAACCCAGAACATCCGGCTAGACGTACCGATGCTATGGCCAACTATCGGGCCACGGAACGGAACACACCGGTATAGGCAACCCAAGACTACCTTACATATGCTTTCGTCACAGGCGACGAGTTTGTAGCCAATCAGCGATCGGTATTTGGGCGCTATTGTGTCGGGCGGTTCGCTGGTTGGCTATAAGTGCCTCGCCTGTGACGAAAGCATATGTAAGGTAGTCTTGGATTGCCTATACACAATTGCTATTTGTTGTGATCGCTGCCAGTGCCACCCATGATCAATATTGAACAGAAGACTGCCATGTTGCGGTCATTAACTGAACGACCACGGCCACGCACAATCATTCATCATAATCGACTAAACAGAAATATACTGACTTACCTCCTTTGATGACGCCGTTTGTGCTGATGGCAGACATGGACAGGGCGGTGATTATAGTGACTATACTCGTAGACATGATGAGGAGACACCCCTGTCCGATGCCGGCTTGACCCACGACCCACGAGAGTCGCAGGAACAACATGACACCCCATATGTTGAGGAGGTTTCGAACGAGCACCCCCTGAATCCATCCGAACTTGACCAACCCTTCCGGGTCCGCCTGGCCGACGGCCTGTGGACCTCCCCCGGTAGGCTGAAAGAAGGGCCTATGTTAATATGTGCGGTGTGGAGGTGGCTGGGCTGGCCGGTGGCCTATGGACCTCCCCCGGTAGGCTGAAAGAAGGGCCTATGTTAATATGTGCGGTGTGGAGGTGGCTGGGCTGGCCGGTGGCCTGTGGACCTCCCCCGGTAGGCTGAAAGAAGGGCCTATGTTAATATGTGCGGTGTGGAGGTGGCTGGGCTGCACCGATATCTCTGGGTCACACGCTCAAAATAACACACTTGGGCGCCACGTGGGCTCACACGAGACTTATGTTAGTGTCTACTGTAGTCTGGTCATTCATACAGCTACAGTTTCCGAGTAAAGATTTGTTCATGCCGCCACTGCCACAAGACACTCATTTGTAACAGCGCACGAATAAATGCGCATAACAAAAACTATGACGTATTTTCGATAGTTCATAATATATATACCCGCAAAATAAAAAAATACCAGCTTTCAGAAAATCTGACTGGTGGTATAGTAAATGTAAAATGAAATTGACAGTTTAAGTCTCGTATGATTTCTTTTTTACTTTTGAACATTGTATAAAACCAATTTTAAAGTTTACTCATGAGTCAGGAATATTAAATTATTAATATTATTTTGTTACATAAATGTCGATAGAAAAATAATTTATAAACTTCTTGACTTTGATTGAAATCGTGTGTTTAAACGAACATACATGTACCAATTTTTGTCGAAATATTATTCAAAATAGTTCACCCATCACAGTACCAAACTTAAACATGTTATAAAGAATTAAAAAAATACCCAATTAATGTCCCATAAAGTATCGGATATAAAGGCAAAAAAAAAAAACACCAAAATGTTTAGAAAAACATAGCAATCGATACATATAAAGTATCGAGTGATACTCTTACTTAATTAGACTGGCCTGTATAAGTATTCGTTGCCAAGCCAATGTCGAAACTACGGGATATGTATCATCCAGGACATAGTCTTCGTAAATCATGGAGTCTAATGGCGCCACTAGGCATGCGGGTGGAGTGACGAAAGATCGCATTCTGCATTAATTTTATTGAATTTCTGTGGAAGGTGCGTATTTATACGGAACATTACCCAACGGAAGTGCAACTAAAACGCATTGCTGCATTAAACGCCGGGGCCTTTACTTGGCACAAAGGCAATTCATTAGTATAGGCTTACGTAGCGCTCGTCCACCCATACATCCTAGTTTCTAGTTTATTTTTAACTACAACAATTCTTTGACACGAAAGCGCCACTTAAAACAATTGGCGTTTTTTTTTTGCCGTGCCACAGGTAGGGGAAGAACCTATAATTATTTGCAGCTTACATATTTGATACCAAGGTGACAGCAATTTCCATGTCATTTAGAGAATATGTTAATGACTTGGGAGGGTTTCGTGTTTCGCCGTGTAAAACGTATGCCGTGAATGTTTCTCATTCCACAGCCGAGCAGCGTAGAAGTTCTCTTTACGCTGCAGCCAGGCTAATTCTTCGGCATCCTAGTATCGACAATTAAATGTTTTTCCCGTGAAAAATCATCACCATTAAGCCTATATAATAGCTACTCTATGCACCATTATTTGTATCCTGCAGCACAAGCCTGCAACAAATACCGTGCACGCAGGTAATAATTAGGTATGATGATTTTACCATCGCGTTTAAAAAATCTTCGCATCTAATTGAAGTGATAACTAATTAACAACATTAAGGTAATTAGAGCAATAAGGGCGTGGTCGAGCATGCCACACCCTGTGTTCGAAATACCATCAAATAATTGTGATGGATCACAGAAAAATGATGATGTTAACAGTTACCACTCGAGTAGAATATATTTGCTGAATAAAACTATCGGTCTGCAGAACGGTTTTATGATTCCATTTTTGTCGATTTGAAGTCTGTCTGTATGACATTAAATCCCTACTAATTATTGGTGCAATTATGCCGAGTAGAAAAACTTACGTCAAGATTCGTGTGTTTTCTAATAATGAAATATACATTACATTGGGGTAGAATCATAGAATGTTAATTCTCGTACAACAAAAAAAATATATTAGCATACCAATATAACAGCCATGATCTTGCTAGCATAGTGTTGCAATTGGTAATCGTATAAAACGAGAGTGAAAAAAAACGTGAAATATTAAAAATAATGAATAATATGCAGGTATGTGTATAGGCCTATACAATCTCGTACACGTACGGTGTAACATATAAGGGTATATGTATACAAAACCTGTATTATTCAAGGTAGTTTCAATAAACGATCTTTAGCAGACGAGCGTGTCTATCTATTATTCACGTTGAAATCAAGATTCCGAAAACGCAATTTCAGTGTGCCAGTTTTATGGTTTCATGCAAGCAATAACAGTGGTAGAGAGATGCTTTCAAACGAGTAAAACGAAGAAAATAATTACAAGTACTTAGTTATTGCCGAAACGTTGCGAGTTAATGCCGAGAACCGAGTGGGACGAAATAATGATCATTGACGGCCTATTCTCTTAATGGGGTGTCTACGGGAATTTAACCCCGTGACCCACGGGTTAACTAGCGTTCTATTTGTCTATAACACGGTCTCACGGAGCCAATTAATATCATTGGATCATTCCACCGCATAGCAGATGCATGTGCCACACTCGTGTGGATATACCCCACGCCCAAAGGGGCTCCGGACAAAATTATTAGAAAACGCGAATTATAAGATTCGCTGCACCCGTTGTCTTCCTCAGACCCTCACATCTGAGGTCAAGAAACCCTCACGTCTGAGGAAGGCAGCAGGTGCTACTGAAATGATACGCAATTAATGAGTGTGAGTTTCATAACCGTGTTAGTTTTATAGTGATTTTATAAATCTTGCAGTTGCTAAGGGAACTAGCACATTCTTGCGAACATTGTGACTATCGATGAGAAAAAATATGAAATGCAGCTCCAAAGTTTCCCCTACCTGTTTGAATTATAGGATGCACTTATTGTTCTTAAAATTATTGGCCTTGATAGTAGAAAATGTAAACATTTTCGAAATAATGTTATCGACAAATCAACACACTGGTAAATTGGCAGTGGTCAATTTAAAAATATCAATACCAACTACATAATGAAAATTTAACGACAACATAGCTAGCAAACTTTTCATTTTGTCATGCTTCCTTCCAAAAAAAAACTTGCCATTGAAAGTTATAGTATGTTAGATGAAATACACGTAATCAAATAACTTATTATTGATTATTGTAAAATAAAAAAAAATAGTCTATAATGAGCTGCTATCTCTCCACAACTGCACGTTTATCTGACACAGCCTTTATTTTGTCAAGTACTGGTACTTGTGGAGATAACTGCTGCAGTTCCTGTTCAGGTGACAAACGCGTTTTACGGTTTTTTATCATTGTATCGTTTTATTAGTAGAAGAAAACTATAAAATACAAAAAAATTACGATTGCCGAACGTTGGAATTGAAGCCGCAGCCTTGTCAGTCAGCGGTATGTATTTGAGTAGTCGTGACGTGGGTTCGATTATCGATGTTTTACTAAAATTCGGACACAACACAACAGCCCGAAATAAAATGAATTGTGCTGTTCAATCAATGACAATGCCAGTCACGTGCCACATACAAAAGAGGGAATGTCATAAATACACTTATAAATCAGAGGAAAAGTATGTTCTTCTAAACATCCAAATCATATGCGGCAAATCGGTAATCGGGCACGCAAAGTGACCTCCACCTCCCCCCCCCCCCCCCTTGAATTATAGAATACCTACGTCATAGATGCGTGAGTAGAAGCCAATCAGCGGGCGGCTTTTTCAAATACTGACATTTGGTTGGCCAATACCTCACTCATCTATGACGTAGGCACCCAATGCGTGCAGAGTTCTGCAAGGCATTGGAGGAAATCACTGTGAGAACAAAAGTTCATGTGAATGTCCTATAGTGTGACATGTGCATCACCTACTGCTGTCTTGCTTGATACACACGCCAAGTGGGATGAGTCGGTATTTGAAGCCGACCATTGGAGATGTGTTGCGAAAATATGCAAACATCTACAACTCTCGCAATATAGTTCATGAAATCATATTCCAGCGTCAATTCGGTTTTCCCGTAGGTAATACTCTAAAAACCATGTAACAAAAATCAATACCGAACTAGAATATCATTTGTATTATAAATGCAAAGTTCTTCAATTAAAAAAATAATTTGAAAACATTGGTATTTAAAACAAGTACATTTTCGCTCTTGAACGTCTGAATCTGTAAGCCTATTTGTGGTAACTAATAATTGTGTATGCATTTAATTATCAACGTCCTATAATGCACTAAATTATGTCATAACTTTTGTAGGAGACTATTTTGTCAGAGTTACATTTTACTATTACGAAGGAGTGAAAGTATAGTAAATCTTTGTATACTCGCGTAAGCAATGATTAAATTTGAAAGGGGTTCTGCGAAGATTGAAACGATGACGCCGTATTTAAAAAAACATGCACGCACCTTCAGACATTTTTTTTTTTGTATAACTACTCGGCGATGTACTGATCCGTATGAAAAATTTGCACGACCATAAACATCCAATATCAGTCGAACAAAGAATCATGGAACACAATACTCGCTTACGTTTTCCTAGAATACATAAACTTTCCATTCGTACTCCCAAACTAGGGACAAATAATATATACTTATCAACAAGTATAAATATTTAACTAAACATCAATAAAGTGATAAGCATGAGACTAATTTCGTCCTAGTTATCGATTGTTGTCCCCTTTAGTTTCTTGGCTGCTAATGTAAACAGTGAAATGGATACAAGGGCAAAACGAAGAGGCTGAATTGCGCAGCAGGGAAATTAGAGATTGAATTATTATTTATTACAAGATGCAATTTCCTTTTAGTCAACACCCATTCGCTTAATAGAAACCCCGCGTGGTTCACTTTCTCGGTACCCTGCTTGCGAATTAGGCGGAGAAGGGGGCGGGGCCTACTTATACCTTTCAAGAAGCAGTGGGTTGAGTTATCGGCTACATTATTGTATGCTCGTTGTTTTGATCATAGAGATAGTTTATGTAAAGATGATGTAGCTGTGGTTTGATACGTCCCATGGTTGCCACTTGCCAACCTATTTCAATGGGCGCGTGGGCAGATCGTGACTGTACACAATCGTTCTACGAATTGTGAATTAATAATTCGCTTTGTGGTTATACCTGTTGGAGCTATGGGGCTAGGACTAACGCTTCCGAGAATGTTTTTTTGAATCCCATTTCCTGTTAGTCTGAAATTGACTCTATAGTAACCAGAGAGAATTATTTTCGTCGTTATGCAATCGAGCGTTATAAAACATGTTAGTTAGAACATTCACACAATACGTAATTTCGATGAATGAAGTGCAGTAGGCACTGTTGTGCCCTTTGTGCCTCATTAGTGACGAATGAGCACTGAAAAAAGGTATTCGTGCAGTTGCGATATCAACTATTATTGGCAGGTTTCTCGATTTTGAAATGAGCTTGAACCAAAGCTAAATTCGCGTTTTCATTTTATTTACCTATTTATTTAATGTCTATTATTCTTCTATTATTCTTGGACGTTTTGGATGGGTGCACGCTACTCAATTGATCTATTTTCATAAGATTCTGCTAAACATCTGTGCGTGTGCGTTTCAGAGGTTATTAAATTTATATTTATACAACAACACACTTGGATATGTCTGACGTGATACTTTTTACTGGAGTGGAATAAGTGCCAGAAATAAATAGGAGACAATTTCGCAAGCAAGAAGGTCCACAACTTCACAACCCCTTTGTGAGCACCACTATAGAAGGTCGTTCAATAGTCTTTATCACTCGGCACGAAGCGTTGATCGAGAATCGAGGAACTGTCAGAAGCATAATGATACTAAAAATGTCGCATTCATCTTTGTTCATCAAACTAAATCCTCCCACAAGAAAAACCTCCGGTCGGTTTGTCGGTGACTGATATCGAACCGACAACCTCACAAATTAGTCTGGAGTTACCACTAAACCTAATTACCTAAACCATATAGCTTACAAATAACAATAACTACACAACACCCGGATTAAATGTTCGGGGAGGGGAGACAACAAAAAATGGGCTGGGTATACGATGGCGGAATACTCAGTTGAAAATGTACTTAAAAGGCGTTAAAACAATGTTTGACCACTCTGAAAAAGTATAAACTTAACTGCAATGTATGCCAAGCTATAAACATCATCTGAACACATCATTCTCCGTAAAGGAAATCCAAATGGTAAATAATGAAGTGGCTAACATGATAATGAGTACGACAAAAATTGCACCTGAAAAAGAACACACATGGCTCATTATCATATTTGAACATGACCTAAGCACATGAGTTGTTTAATCAGCTGTTGCCTAACTGCTTCTTTAAACTGGAGACAGAACAATTCAATACTTTTTTATTTTTGCGTATTTGACAAGTTCTTTCCTCTACCAAAGCACGTTAGACTTTCTTTAAATGTCGACCTTTATTACAGAGCGCCAAATATAAATTATTAAGCGAGTCAAAAAGAGAGTTTGCATTCAAAACGTATAGCATTCTTTCTGGGCTGCAAAAATTGAGACAGCCATATCATAGTAGGCTACATTTTCGTCCCGTATCAAAAATATTAATTTTAACGTGATCCGATAAGTATTGTAGAACCACTGACAGGGGCGAGCGGAGGCAATATGACCTCTCCACCCCGCACCTCTCGTAGAACTATAAGACGGGCAATGCAGAACGCTTTGGACTCAATCAAGGCCAATAAGTACATTACCTCACGCCCCCCCCCCCCCCCCCCCTCCTCCATTAAAAAACAGCCAGCATATAAAAAAATGATGTATTCATACATTTTCTTTCCACTCGTGAATATGTTAACTTCTAGGCTATTGTGTGCAATTTTGCGACTGTCACGTGCCCGCTTTTCAACGCTTCACACAGCAGCGTTTCCCAAGTAAGTAAATACACAGTTAGTGAAACGGACCAAAGATATATATATATATATATATATATATATATATCACTAGGAGCAACATCATCAGTCACATTCAGACTGGCTCGAATAATAGATTAATGCCGTCGTAAGATGTAGTGGTTGAAGTTGAAGACATAAAGATGACTGAAATTAAAACCACAAAACAAACATTTCAAAAGAATTATCATAATCAACTACGTTACGTAAACAATTCACGACAAATCTCTTCATATTTTTTGTATGATTATAATTAATAATTCGTGTAGCAAGAAAGTGCGCCTATAGCGTAGCGTGGCTGTGAAGTTATCTTAAACGTGACTGGAGATGCAATCCAACAGAGAAAC
The DNA here is from genome assembly GCA_945910005.1 of Isoperla grammatica. Classification (NCBI taxonomy): domain Eukaryota; kingdom Metazoa; phylum Arthropoda; class Insecta; order Plecoptera; family Perlodidae; genus Isoperla; species Isoperla grammatica. The sequence continues at coordinate 28,914,593 of OX246739.1, forward strand.
TGCAAATGAACGAGTCTGATAAGTGCATCGAGCAACTTTGCAACCTTGCACACTGGTACCGCGCAGGTACGGACGGCGTCATAGTTGGGAGAAGTCTGCTATTCTTACTGCTCGCGTACAACATGCCGAAACCAACCACGGGTCCCGTTAATTCCGTTACCTACGCTATCTTCTTGACAATGTAACCAAAAGTTTGAGTCATTACTTAAAAATAATAGAAAGAATAGATTATTAACACAATATAACGAATCACTAATATTTCTAATATGTTTTTGTTATTATACCTAGAACCCTTAGTTACTCCAGAGTCGGTTGGCAGTCACCAATAATTTTTATTCAGAGCTCTGCTCTTTTGCACCAACCCCTTTTCATTTACATGTTGTTTCCAATGATGACGGGGATAAATAATAAATACATGTTATTAACAAAACCAAAAACTGTGATACTTGAACACGAATTATATAGCGGTCGAGGTGACCTCCTGTGGTGATCGATGACCACAAAGACGGAAAGATATCTCATTATCATGATCTTGCACACTCGCCGGTCTTTCTTCTCATTCACATTTGTGCAGGCCCTCTTTGCGACTTGAGAACCCGCCAAGCACGACCGCCCCCAACCACTCCGTAGCAGAATCCCCTGATGGCGACCCCACTGATATGTGAATGTGAAAATCTGCTTCGGTAGACATCATCATAAGACCTAAATGTCAACTCACTAAGGATTTCTATATAATAGGAGTTTGATAGTAATAGGCTGGCGCGTCATTATAAAATATTCAGATCTACACGTAGTTACATGTCTCAGAATTATTTTATTTTTTCACTCTACACCCTAAACTCAATTATTATTTTCAATCGCTTTAAACATGGGTAAAATGTTTTTTTCATATACACATAATACATGTTTTGTATTAATGTATTGTACTTGTCACCATATGGCTGTGAAATAGTAATAGTTCAAGCGGCGTGCGAGTCAGCAAGGACGTTAGGAAGAGTGATTCACGAATTACGTCGAACCCGAAGGGAAAAGTGGACGGATATGTCGAGCGTTGATGACGTCAGTGATACGCGTGCGCCACCGCTGCCACCAATGTTACATTAGCCGTGCACGCGTACATGTATCGATCGATGCACGTGCACCCCACCTGTTGCTAGTGCACTACTTGCTAGAACTTACTTCCACTGCTTCCGCTGACAGAATTGGTCAGGACTCAGGAGGCCAACTAAGGAGCAGTGAACATCAAAGCAATCGATATAGTTACGAACCCTCTTTCAATAATAATATTTTTTCGTAGGAATACCCGTCATAGGGTGAAACCCACGTTTACCTGAGGTGACCACCTATTTGTAGGTATGATTTAGGGTGTTTGGATAGTTGGGGAGAAAAGTCCGGGGGTTGTTAGTGTGACTCAATCCCATCCCAGCATTTGCTTTGACGACTGAGGAAAATCTCGGAAAAAACTTCAGTCAGGATTGTCGGTGGCCGGAATCGAACCGACGACCTTCCGAATTAAAGTATCGCGTCCTACCGTTGCGCTACTTCTATAATTGTAACTAGGTGATCATTGTTATAGAGTAAAATTAATTTCTTTTATAACAAGAGAGGAAACTAACTTTACTGCCAAGCATAGTTAGCTACATGTCGCACTCGGCACTTGAATGATCAGCAGTACGTTGCCTCCTGCCCATCGATGAAGCATTGTGAACTTGCAAAGTCAATACAACCTTGGATTAAATACACACCCATCTTTCAAAAGGAAGTAAACCTATCTATACAGTTAGCAAAACTAGTAAAATAAACAGAACCAACTCTCTTTTCCAAGGATATCTCATTTAGAAGTTACATTGGTGAAACCTTATGAAGTCATCAGCTAGTGCATTGCATGATTCATAGTTTTATTTCCAGGAGTACTAGAAAACCGGTCTCACCACGTAAGTGAGTAAATTGTAGTAAGTGTTTGCTTTTTCTTGTTTTAAATTTTTTTGGCATGCAACAAAGGAACAAACGAAGGACTCATGCTCGAGACGCTAACCGTCGCGTGCGTCGCATACCCGCTTCGTTGGCTCTGTCTGTCTTCAGCACAAGACAGTTCATTCATTCTACAGGTCTACATCTAAAGACTGCGTGGACGGCATTAGCATTTGCGATTGAATGCGTTCATGAACGTACATGTATCTCACATATCTGCAGACTGAATCCAGGCACATTGCAGTATTACATGAAGTATCTTACTCAAGTACAGTGGTTTGACCATTGTATTGAGAATGCGTATTTACTTACTTGGGATTTAAAAAATATGAATTTACATTTCAGCCAATTTTTATCGTTTTTCCCCCTAAATTGTCTCATTTCCGCTTTATTAAATCCGCAATTTTTATTTAAATATACAGGTCATAATTTTGAAAATATTGACTACTATGTATGATAGCAAATGTTCGCTATAATCTATAAATATATTTTATTTAAGTGTATCACCGCCAGTGCCACTGGTAATCAGTCACACTTAAAAATCAAGTATCGCATAGTAAAAACGGTACAATACCGGCTTCCGGGAAGTATTGTGACCCTACTTCCGTCGCATCTCGTCAAAGTTCAAGGCGTCAACGTGAACGCTTTTAGCTAACTATAGCCCACGCACGCGTATAATACGGTACGACAGCGCGTCTAGCCACTATCAAAACTGTCGCAACTTCAATTACTTCCGCTCTGAGTTGAACGACGTATACATACTTTTAACTAGTTTCCACAGCCGCCTAAACTGAAATAATAAAGGTAGGAAATGGATATCAGTGTCAAAACGGCGAATGTCTAGTCCTTCCGGTCCTGCTGGCCTCTGTCACTTCACGTGGTCATGTCACGTGCTGTCTGCCGGTGCCAATGACTTCCGCGGAGTTTGGAATATCGATTGATTTCTCACGTTTGCGGTTGACGCACTCATCAATAATGTTCGGAAAAAGTACTTTTCCCTTTCTTGAGTTTTGACTATCATGGGGAATACGGGTGAAGCACACAGGTATACGGTCTACATTTTCAATTTTGTTTTCTAAACGGTTTGGTACACAAAGCAACGGCGGTCATCCGGTCAATACATCGATAGTAAGTTTGAAATACACCCTTAGGCCTACGTCAGAAGGTTGTATTTCAAACTAACCGCATTTTTTTTTTTTGTCAGCGATTGTCATTATTGTACTGTAGAGTGTAGAGTGTAGATGACATTGATATAATTCCAATGTTCCCAGCTAAAGAATACCTTGACAACAACAACTGAACAACTGCCTGTCTTACATACAAAATTTAAACTCAAAGAACTAAACGTGCAATTTAATATAAAATCTTTCTGAGTGACAAGTTTAGCCAAAAATGACAAAAAGCCCTCACCATACTAGACGAATTTGACTTGCAAACTATAGTTTCTTGATTGTTTACGAATCCGCATCATATGGAGTAGACAGCTAAATTTTTTTTCATTTTAAGGCGTTGATTGCGTGTCTATACATTACTAAATATTGCCTTATGACATGGCGAGCGCATCACTTTTTATTAGATAGTGCTATGCAACATTTTAAGAAAAAAAAAATGAGCAGTATTTTTATTCGTCACACAGAAACTAAAATTACAGCTAATTACAGCTATTTGCCTAAATAAACAAGAAAACTTAACAAAAATACCAATTAAAAAACATGGGGCGGATGTGTTAAAATTAAAACGCAAGGTGACTTTTTTTAGACATTAGCTGTGCATGAGCCCAATATAATTGCCTCCTCTGCACTCATCCAAAACCAACAACTTGTGACGTTTCCAATCCTTGTGTAAACACAAATCCAGTAGTAATGAGCAATAACCTACATCGTCTTCAAAACAGTATCTCACTAGCGGAGAGACGCTTCCACGATCTCTACGCTTCCACGATCTGCTTCCTCGCCCAAACCCACGAGTATGACAAGATATTTATAGAATGATTATTCTAAAAAGAACCGATAAACAATAACGCCAAGCCGGAAGTCTCAAGGTCGCCATTCTATCAACGAAACTTTCCACATGCTTGCACAAAAACCATGCGGTTGCAATTTCATGTAACAGCAATACAGCGTACACCCCAGGTGTCACTCATCCCCTGACATCCGCGTCCTACAGATGAGACAACTCGAACCGGAAGTGACATGGCTACGGTTCCGAGGAGAGCGACGACCCCCGAGGTGTGTTGTGTTTTGCGCTACTGCCAGACGAGTGCGGGGGGGGCAGACTGGACGATATTTGCTTTCAAAATATTTAGTAGGTTGTGAACAGTAATGCAGCTGCTGAGGTAGACTTTGGGGAACTCTCAATTCTTGATTGTCATGGTGCAAGGAATCGAACCCTCAGGCTTCCTAATCACAGGCCGAGATGCGTTCACTGCCGTCAGTGTTTTCTAACTCTTAACTTATATACAGTCAATAAAACAAGATAATATTATGTATTTTTGTATTGTTTGTACAAAGTAATTGTAAGATGGTATGTAAGGTTGTTCATGTACTGTATTGGTTATTGAATGTGATATTTCTATTTTCACATTTCACACAAATCGTTTTTGTATACGGGATCCAATCCATAGCACGGAAATAAATGCAAAAAGGCGACTGCCGTAGGCGCCACAGTTTGTATTTATACAAAGTGAGCGACGACACACACAAAGTACACGTGTATATAATAGAAAGATGCTCTGCCGTGTGCAATATGCACACAAAAGCTACGAACTACGAACATATGTGCGATGACGTCATTGTGACGTAGGCTTCTGTCTGTGCCCTAGTTCTGGATTGTAAATTTTCTTTTTAACTTACACCTTTTCAGCCGGATAGCTCAGAAAAGCACTCCGTTCAATGGGTGTAATTATTTATTGGCGCTAAGCTCGAGTGCTGAAGGATAAAGCACGGACATAACCCAGCGCACGAGCAAGCCTCCTTGAGTTTTAAGATAACAGATAACTGATACCCATACTGTTGCAGGAACTGGGAAATGGGAGTTGACTGGGTACTAACAACACAAATGTGTATGTTTGTAGTGAATGACTACAGTGAAGCAAAAACCAGTTTCCGTCGAAATCCGTATCATTTTGCCGGTATCTTTTTTTTGCTTGAACTTGGTTCGTCTTTTTATACTATTTGTGGATCGTTCCGAGTCGACGAAACCGCGAGTCCTGTTCACGCGTGGTAAAAAAAATTCTTGTAACTGTTTGAATCAGGATGCTGCATATGTTCAGTCAAGAATGCCGGAGGCGAGGGCAGAATCAAATATATCAACTACCGAGTCTCTTTCCACGTGAATCCGGACTCAAGACACGATTCGTTCGTCGATTTCCGTCTCGGTTTTCTCATTCACTTGACCTGCGCGTGAAAGCAATTATATTACGGGGTGCCTCCAAATGTTCGAATGCTCAATCAACAGCTTCAATCTAACTACCTCCTACAGGCATATTCGAGCAATTGCACATTCCAATATTAAACATTCGAACTTTTTAGCATTCGAACTAATACGTATTTGAACATCCGAACAGTCAGTAATTCGAACATTTGATGTTGAGGCTAATTGCCAATACATAACAACTTGACGCCGAAGGTTCCACCCCAAACCCTTGTGTGTGGTGGCTTGCAGTGGCAATTTGTCACTGACGTTATAATAATTAAGTATTTTTAAGTCATTATTACTGCTCAATTTAATTACAAATTGCTTAGGGTAGTTGTATTTACTGCCCTTCTTTGTAAATCAGTTTATGTAACTGAAATAAACAGGTAGGCCTAATTCACTCCAGTCCAGAGTGAGTTTATGAAAACCGTCCTTTGAAAGTTCCTTTCAGGTGAGAAAACGATATTTTGGTGTAACAAAAAATACAGGTTGAATCTTGCTCCAGTGTAATTCATGGGGGCTATTCCTGAAGGTTGTCACGTCATTTGCTATTGGCTGATTGAATAGCAATCAGTTATATCTACGTCGTTATCACTTGATTGCTACGTAGATATTAAATAGAGTGAGTGATAACTTACAGGATCAGCCCCCCCCCCCCCCCCGGGGGGGGGGGGGGGGTGACTTTTGACCTTGCAGCAGATACGCAATATACATGATTGCGGAAATAAACAAAACAACACGTGGGATATTTTTTAGTTTGGAGTAAGTTGACAAGCTCGGGCAACACAAACACAACAAGTTTGTCATATTACCTGTGCTAGAAACTGAATTACTTGTATTGAACATATCAAGGTAAACTAGTTTCGCTTGGATAGATAATATTACTAACACATCCACGCGAAATCGAACCAAGTGGGACATAAACATTAGCATTTCCGGTTGCAGGCGACACGAGTCTGTGTAATGTGCAGGCCTAGGCCTATGTGCATTGCTTGGAGAGCGTGTAGAACCTTCCGTATTACACTACACTAGATTAGGCTAGTTTCTAGTAGTTTCTATAGACAACATTATCAACGACGGTGCTCCACGGAAAGGGAATTAGGAGACCCCGTACCGGCTAATGACCTACGCTACGCCCCATCCGAAGGACAATGCAACGTTCATTAAAGTCGTCGTACAACGTCGGTGAGCTCTCGTCATCAATCAATGACGTGTTTACGGTCTCGGCCAACCCGAGCAGGTATTTGAATTAGCCACGCCCGCTGGTTGGCTGCCGCTCACCCACCCGTGACGGAAGCAATACCGAAGTTGTACGACGACTATACTAAACGTTCCCCATCTAGGCCTGGGGTAGAATTTGGCACTTCTGCCGATAAAAACTTGAGGTCCTCCCTTTCGCTATCGTAAGTCCTTCTACTCGTCCTCCCAATTGCCCCTTCCCTCAAATCACCCGTTGTCGAGTACGTCGTTAAACAACAAATAATCGAAGGTACTATCATTTGAGACACAAGCGGGATAGGGGTATAACTGAGTGCAAATTCACGGATTCGGCAAAGAGCGCAAGCGGTTCACCCAGATCATGACCCAGGATTATCTTCATAAGTTCAGAGGTCCTCAGGTTCAACAAGAAACTACGAGGTAGCTCATCGTATGCCCTATATGCCTAGTATGGGCGTACCTAGGTGGGCGTACCTACAAAATATCGACAATTATACGTGGTGGATGGGGGAGGGGGGAAATATTTATTAAAAAGTGTGTGGCTCCTAAATTGAATGGATACTTTTAAAAAATGTGAAAATGGCAAGTCTTACATTGAAATGAACGAGTAGCCCTATGATAGCAATTAAATGTCTACAGACTTCAAATGAATGGTGGCCCGCGGGCCATTTTTTACATTCAAGCTTTTTGGATGAAAGAACTCGACTATTTATTTACATACGTATTTTTGGGCATTTGTTTTCATGACGATCTTCCACGGGCCATAAAAGTAGGACACCATTGTGCAAATGATAATCTGGGCGCAAGCATCGTAAAGATAAATTGTATTTGTCTTTTTGTCAACTTGAACGGCACGAATAAACAATATAATACTATAAGCCGACACAATGGTGATACAAACAATCGCTGTTGTTTTATTACATCAATGTTTTTAAAATATCTTACTTGGGATAACATAACATATATGTGTTCATTTCTCACTATTCCCCCGAGTCGTAAGTTTGCAGGTGGAGGAGAGCTTGGACTGAGCAGTTTGGAATTATTCTTGACATATAGGGCCATGGAACAGTTGTATAATAGGGATAAACGAGTCCTGGTTCATCACATTTGCGATCTGACTACCTTGCTGTGCACGTAGAAAAAATATCCATTCAATGGTTAGTTTCGCATGACTGCCACTACAGTATTTTGACGACAATCTAGACCCCATTGTTTTCCTTTGACATTCACATAGGCACTAGGCAGGCTACAACAAATTGGATGTAGCGGGATTCGAGAACGCGCCCTTTGGTTGCAACAGCTCGGGATCTTCACTCCAACAATGATGGATATCGGACAGCTATTGAACATCTTGGGACGACCCATCTGGCCTCAAGCAACAAGACATCAAAAAAAAGTTTAATTTTAGAGTCGGTAGACACATGCAAGACAAAGGTTAGTGATTGTTTGTGGCCTTGATCTTCTGTTCTTCGCGCGACCATGATCGCAAAAACAGTCATTACGCGGCGTCATTCATTACGATGGTTAACCCCGCCCCCTCCCCCTAAACGTTTAGACACCGGAACATCTAAAGGCTAAACAAAGGTCAGTAAGAATAAACACCCGTAGACATAATGGCTACTATTGTAGGCAAGGTGTTCCATTCCGTTGATTATCTCAAGCTAGAGTCATAATTAAAACCCAATTTAGAGCACTACCTTAGTGTGTACACATTTCATTAAATGTAAAAAGATAACATACCATCTCACATAACTTCCCCAATAAAAAGAAGTTCTGAAACTGAAACCCCAACGAAAAGCCCACACGCCACACATAGGAACGAACCAAGTCCCACGTGAGGTTCTTGTGAGGTCTGTTTGGTAACTTATGTCCTCGTTATGTCCTTCCTGCAATTAATGCCTCGTCATATGAATTCAAGAAATACATAAAAGAGGTACAGACAACACCTGTCCATTTCGCAACATCGCATTGAATACAATTAACTTGACGTTAGGTCCAAGACCAACGACAATCAAATCAACATTACGGAAATTTTGACACGTAGGTTGACGTGCTCTGTCTCATCGTATTTACACGAGACAGACTGTACTGTACTCGTCGGTACCCAAGGTAGTCTACTAGATCCAGAGGCATGTGATGGATCTGGCTGCTAATCTGGATGGTTCTCAGGTTCAGTGCCCGGTTAGAGCAGACCTGTTCACATGAGGTAGTAAAGCCACCACACTAAAGTCGACCGCATAGCTACAAGACAACCAAGATTAACACGTGTGAATGGGGTTTCCGACGTCTCTGAATTGGCTGAAACTAGTTTAACAACCTTCATCATCTGGCCTGCAGACCACATTTTTTGTTCATACTTTTGCCTCACTTTTTTTTCCATTGCTGCAATTTATTCTCGAACTACAAGACAAGCACAAAGAACGAAAATCGCGTCTTCTTTTAAAGTCTTGCCGCAGTTCCACGACTTGAAATATTCTTACATTTAAAAAGTGCGAACCTGTATGCAATAGAATACATGACAAAATTATGCCAACACTACTCGGTAAACGAGGACTTTACGAACGAATGCTTTTATCTGGTTTTAATAATATGCGCACGGGCAATTATTCACTGATTAATGGTGTAAAGCTGACCTGTGCGTTTATAAGACGAACTGATTTATGTCAGCTTTCTCCTGGATACGAGAACGACGCGAATCATGTGCAAACTGCAAATACACTAAAATCAAGAAGCCAATGACACTCAAAATACTAAGTTATAACACGATATTTTCAATGTTCATTATTACTAAAGTTACCCACCGACATCGATTAATCGATTAATAATCGATGTCGATGCAAATTTCCGACATCGATTTTTTTTTCATTAATCGAATCGTTTTTTTACACAAAATAATAATAATAAAAAATCTGTTCTCTGCTCGTCGACAAGGTTACAACACAATATCAACTTACCAGAAGGTTTTGCGATGAACAAGAAACGATTTTGTTAGTTTTTATTTTAGTTTTTACATTGTTCAATGACGTTTTTTTTCGATGTCGATTATTCAGGTTTGATGTCGATGTCGAAAAATTTCCGACATCGCGATGTGACATCGATGTTTTTATTTCGATGTCGATGTTGTAATTTAACATCGATGGCAACCTTAATTATTACAGCTAGAACAAGTTAAAGGGAACTACTCTTGTCGTTGCCGTAAAACACGATACAGAGATACACTTTTTGCAGAAGTCTACCTAGAGAATTGTAAAACCGTGACCTAAGTTGACCTGGAACCTGGTGTCGTCGACCCCCCCCCCCCCCCCCCATTACGAATTCCAAAAAGGTTAACAATTGTTTATTAATAACTGTACAATATTTTTTATCATCCACTTTTAAGCGGTAGGCCTTGATCTATTATTTACAATGTGCGTACACACACCTTAAAAGCGCAAGGTGGCCTAATAAGTGCGATCTAAAACCTGGTTATAGATAGTCCATCATTAACATTCATGAAGTGTCGTGTAAATTCTTCCAAGAGTAAAGACCTTACGCTTATGTAAATCGCATATTATTATTCCCAAGTGGTCATCCGACCTATTGACAATCGCTGTTAAACTGTGATTCAATGATTTATATTCATTGGAAGGAAACATTCTCACGCGCGTTAGTACAAGTATTTTATTAATAGTAGCGACATCTTTCATTTCAATTTTCTCAAGTCTCGACTAACGACTATTCGTTATAGCCTCTAATAACAGCCAGCTTAGCGGCTTAGCTTTTTAACATGTAAATTAACATTTGTATTCATGTTTGAACTTTTCCATTCATACCAGGACACATGGTTATGGTTATGGTCATGGATAAATAATAACAATTATTAAACGCAAAAAAGACTGGCATTAATTCATTATTATGAATGATTATGAATGATTAATATACATTATAGCTGAATAGTGTAAATCTGGGAGCAAACCCACTTTTTACAATTGTTTGTAGAAATGGGGGCAAAAGTGCCATTGCTCATTATGGCTTTTAAATTATGTAAATAGGAACAGCTTGGGAAGGGAGGGGGGGGGGGGGGGAATAAATAGATCTAGCTGAGATTTGATAGCATTTTTAAAAGATCGTGGTGGTATCAATTTGTAATCTTTGGTGGTATCCATAAAAGTAAATTAAACTCGTGCCTTGCAAACACTGAAGCAAGTCGAGCGTTTTGTTCGTTTTTTCATCTAAGGCGAAGTCGTTCTGGCATTTAATTGAACAGTTAGTCCATTTTTAGCCCAACATTTGGTTTAACATTTACGCAATTGTGGATTTTGGTCTAAACGCTAAATCAAAGAACAAAAACTAAAATGAGTATGTAGATATTGCCATCGCGGTAGATGTTCGAAAATTTGTTTTCAGATTTTGTTCGATTTCGGCGATAGGGAATTTAGAATAAATTCACGTAGCCTACGAAATGCTTACGAAGAAATCTAGCAGGGTTGTTCGGTAGGGCTGCGCTGGGGCGTACTCCAGTATGTTTGGCAGTCCATCCCCCTCCTCCCAAATCACAAATCACGAGTCCCGTGTGCTAGCAAGCAAGTAAAGTAGCAACAAGTCGCACATCATGTGGGTGTTCTAAGTTTCTGGTGCAAAATGCTGCCGAGACGAGACAGTGCGACATAATAAAACAACGACCAATCTATTTCGGTTCTGATACTTGTTGCAAAGCTATTGTAAGCCGAGTATGCCCTATCCACAGGCCGACACTTCGGGTCTCGGTAGGGTGCGTACGGGATAATAACAACAATGGTGTGCCTCTCATAAGAATGTTTATTCTCATGAAGTTCTTATAATTCACAAAAAAAATACTATTGCTGTTGGTAGGACACATCCCAATCCCATCCTCTGCAACAATCCGGTTTAGTGACTTTCAGACCTGCACAAATAATTCCAGGTAGGCAAGCTAGGAAGCCGGTAATTCTTGTTATATATCGAAAAATATCAACATCTTACAATATGCAACGAGTACGGAGAGCGATAGGTTTCTCTTTAGTCGTCAAAGATCATGTAACAGTAACATTTACTACTAAAAAAAAAAAAAAAACTAATTGTTCTCATTCGTTCGTTCTCGTATAGGCCTAGCAGTTATTAATTGTTTCTCTTTTATTTGATTTACATTATCACAATTCATAACTATGAATTGTGTAAAAGAGAAACAATTCATAACTATGAATTGTGTTATTAGTTGGACATGTCAACATTCGAACTTGAAAAACTGTACGCCTCAGAAAAGTAATGTCCAACAAAACAAAAGACGAAGGCCTACTAACAGAAATTTAAAAACTTTCATGAACGTGAAATATAGCAATTCATATTTATAAGTTGTCACTTCTAATTCTAATTATACCTAACCAAGAAATTTGAAACCCCATAAATGACAATGGATTGCGTACGGCAAACGGTGTCGAAATTGTTCTTCAATTCAAAAAAGATCTTAAAATTTTTCGAACATTCTTGCATCGATACAGGTATTGTTGCAACACAGAGCAAAACAGTGGAATGTAAATTTAAAGCAGATTACCTGCTTGCGAGCATTTTTTTTAAATCCAGGCCTAGGTAAGTTATGTGTACACGATTGAGAAACTAGCCTAGGCCCCTAGGCTACCCTAAGGCATGTGCTGGGCGTAGTTTGGTGTTTTGAATCAAAAGTCAGTCAGGGCAAGGATCACTTACCTTTCCCCGCATTGTTGCATTATGAAGTTCGTCCAACGTGGGTCTGTAGGCGGCTTGAATCGACATGATATTCCTGTAGTTATCAAGGCGCGGTAAAGCCTCCCGCGTAAAATGCCTAAAGCTTTTTGCGTATCTTGTATCGTACGCGGAATGATCATCCAGTAACATTGTAGGTGAAGGGGCTCGCAAATCATTTTCGCATGAACCCCTTCTAGACCCAGACCCATTTTGCAAGAGCTCATCGTTCTCTTCCCCATCCTTAGCAGCCCCCGGATCAACACGGTTTACTTGAAAACGTGTACGACGCTCCAAGGTCCCTAACTCGACCCCCCACGAACTGCGCCTACTCTCCGAGTCACCTGCAGTTTTCTCCGTAGACATTTGAAAAGATACTAGGGTCTACACTAGAATTTTATTAATGTTGTGGATCTTACAACCGAGCGTCATCCATCTGCCGACGGAGCTGGTACACGACTGAACTGAACGACTAACCTGACACAGCTCACCGGCTCGGCTCGGCAGCCGGCTGGCCAGACATGCGGTACAGTGGGGTTGAGAAACTAGTTACGACACAGGCTCAGTTACAGCGGCGTAACCATGACAACACAATAGAATACTCTCATTTAAAATATGGGCGGATAGTGGCGTATGAGCACCCAACCCACTATAAAGGTATGTCCTTGCCTTTGTATACAGTGCCATACCTCTGGGGTATTGATTTACATAGGTTCTGATTGGAACTACCACTAAAAATCGCAGTGTTTATTGTCTTACGATATTGTTGTAAAATCTTCCCTTGGCAAAGTAGTTAAAGTTCTAATTATTTACACTATTTCACCCCACACAGCTAAATGATCGTATTAAATTAAATAAATTTAAAACATAAGACTAAATAATAACAACAAAGGTGGAACATTGTAACTAAGGTGACCATATGTGTTATACTCACGTTGTAATAATAGTATTGTTGAACTTAAAGGTGATGTCTGCCAACATCAAGTAACTTACTGCTGTGTGACATCTATGGAGGGCGTAACGTTTGGTGTAACTATAATCTAGAGAATTCGATCTGAATAATCTTTTGGAACGGAGAGGTTATCATAAAATAAATAAGGAAAGAGTCAGACAGTCAGACAGGTTTATATTTCCCAACATACTTTTCACGTTAAATCTATTTTGTAAAAGTTAAAGGAAACATCGCTGCTATTTAAAATATTATACATAATTATTGTGTTTATCTGTTTAATGTCTATTCTATTCAGTTATAAAAACTGATTTACAAAGGAGGACAACAAAAAAATGTTCTGCATTTTGATAGTACAATTAATTCGTTAATTTAGACTCTACACAGACACAGTCATTATTTTATCAAGCAATATGACAATGATAGGTAAAGATTACGACAACACGTTTGACAATACTAGAAACAGAAGCACGTTAAAAATGAAAATGGCAACAAGTTTGAACTTCATCTGCCCAACTAAAATGTTGTATGTGCCACAGCCGACGTCATAGAAAGCCATAGGCGTGCGCAGCGTCTAACATTAGACCCGGCACAAGGTGGCGTGGCACAACTGGGTCCGGGGCTAAGCCCCAGCCACCGGAGGCAATTTCGCCGTAGGCGAAACATTTTTCGGTTGATGCACTAACTTTTATGGCCAAAAACGCAATTTTAAGACGCAACGCTTTTCGCTGCCATAGGATCTTGTGGCCCCTATATAAAGCTATGTTTTGTTTCATTTAAATAAAAGATAAATTATTTGCGCAGAGCCGGGTGAAGTGTGCCTTTGCGAAAAAACGCGCTACTGACAGTGCATTTTAATTTAAAGACTAATTTAAAGTTAAGTTTAAAATTCAACAGCCCTCGGCCCATGCCGGCTCTAAAGGAATTGGAGTCCAGCGCGGCCCGACCGCCAAGTTGACACATTAGGTCCGGCCTGGGCCGAATAGGCCTGGGCCGTGCGCACGCCTATGTAGAAAGCATTGAGTAAGAGCCAATCAGCCGGTGGCTTTTTCAAATACTGGCATTTGGTTGGCAAGTATAGTCTCTCTTATCTATGACGTCTACAAAGTTGCTGTGGAACGACTTTTGGAAACCGAGAACTTACGTCGGGGGACATTTTTATTTTTATTTTGTTTCTCTAGAGTCTAGACTGTTGCTACTCACTATGGCCCGTAGGCCTAATCCAGTGGTGTCCAAACTTTTTTGACATTGGGCCGAATTAAGACTTAAAAATATTATGCGGGCCGTATGGAGTAAATTATTTGCAATCGCTTTTATACATGTTTTTAACCGTTTATTAAAAAAAGGTAAATTATATTTTTAAATTTGAAAGTAATGCAAGAGTACTTACCTTTTATCACGTAATCGTAACAGCATTATTCAGCAACTCAGCAGATCGAAAAATATAATTTAAAACATATTATTGTTTCTCTTTACACTCGAAATCTAGTAACTTAGACATTCAAAACACACAACATAAGTACCACTCGCCATGAACATGTATTTTATAGCTATATGTACATTATTTCCAAAGTTTTTATGATGAGCTCTGAGACACGTGGAGTTGTTCTGAATAAAACTGCAGAAACAGTCGCTGAAATAAGGCGCGTGTACTGCTGACCACTGACTGACAAGTCTCAAGACGGCCGAAACAGCCCCTGCCTCACAAGGGTTCATTTTTCTTGGGTGCCGTTAGTAATACGTAATACTCTGACCCTCGTTCATAAAAGAGTAATAAACAGGGGTAGAACAAAACAGTAGTAGTGACTAGTGCGCATTGGTAGCAAACAGAAATAGTAGCGATATCAAGTTATTTTCAAATGAGCATTTAAGAATTAAGAAAAATCTAATTTATTGGGCCCCATTAAAAGCAATTTCAATATCTTGTGCGGGCCGTATGAAAAGAAGCAGCGGACCGTACTTTGGACACCTCTGGCCTAATCATATCGACACCCAGCCCATTGGAAATCCATGGCTCCTACTTCCTAACCACTCGTTTTATGCGTGTTATTTTCCAGACCGAAACCAAATACTGCTACGGTATTTGCCGAAACACAATGAGTACCAATATCTTCTCGTGGACGCGTGGTATTTGGCAAGACCCAAATGTACAATTGCATTTTTAGCACCTACTTTGAATATCCTCGTTTCGTCAGAAAACTATCTAAGCCAACAACAAATTAATACCAATTATTAAACAGTGTTGTGTAATGAATTAGTGCACTCTATATACCCACATACATCCAACAAATGATAATATTCATGGGTGTTGATGCTCTGCAACGGTTGCCCCGTTGCCGTGAATATTGAGGTGAGGATTCTGGGTGAAAGTATAACTCGAAGAATACAATATCAGGCTTTTATTTAACAGTAGCTCACTATATGTACACACTACTATACTATAGCCACCTGAACTCAACCCGCTTCTCAAACCCAGCTTCCAGAGGTCTCACCCGACCTCAGCTGACTGTCCGTTTACTACTAGCGAAGCTCGCCTTCGCCCCGACTTATATACCCCCAGGGGTTGAGGGTGGGGGGTAAGCAGGGTACGCTGGACACAGCCGGCCATGCGTCCACTGCACAACCCCCCCTTAAAAAAAATTTTGTAACTAGCCAACAAAATTTGTATCGAAAGTGAAAAATGCAACAACAGTACATAACACACCATTACAAACGAAATTAAAATGAAACTATAATACAAACAAACCATTTGCAGATTGTAATTGGTTGGACAGGTGGCAATAAAATTACAACTACAAAGCTTAGAGTAGGCACATAAAGAGGGGCGCACAAGCCCGCACTAACGCAAATACAATACATATGAAGTCACCGGACCTCCCGGGGGTCCGGTCATACAACTAAGCAATTCTTATTATATAGTATATAAACACAAAACGAGTCCAAATGACGAGCAAAATGTCGAAAATCAATCTTAAATTTAAATTAGAGAAATTAAAGTAGTATGAACTGGCACGTCTTGTCATACATACGTCGCGCACACACTATTTACACCATGTTTATGTACACAATAGCGTACCCATCATGACACTATACACTGCATGATAACCAAACACAATATTAAACGGGTGGTAATTAACCGGTACGACCGTGCACTAGTCTTCGAACAGCCACCCACGTCCGGGTGTTGGTGGCCTCCCCTGAGGCGGCTCGGCCTCGTCGGACGATAGGGGTGTTTCATCGACACGACTCGAGGAAGACGGTAGGCCTATGTCCCGGAGGTCATACTGGCACCCAATCGTCCTCGTCGCAGGCGGTGCGGTGGTCTGCGTTGACATATTACATGCGCCGGATGCCGATGTCTTCGCCCGTTTAAGGTGGGGTTGTTGGCGCGCGTGGTCGCGCCTCGGCGTTCGAGGTGGATCCAAGGGAGGTGTTGCGGAGGTGGCAAGCGTCAGCGCCACTGCCTCCGCTGCCACAGCTACCCTCAATGTTGGTGGTACCACCGGGTGTGTTCGTTCAGCAAGTCCCCGGTGGCTGGCCGACGTTCGGGCAGCGTCAAACTCAATACGATGCACGGTCCACTCTTGAGGCATCTTGAGGCGCGCGAGGTTAAAGTGACACTGAGGGTGTTTGGGAGGGAAGGGCTTTGCGTCGGTAAGTAGGGGGTGTGCTTTTTTTTTTTTTTTTTTTTGTTTTTGTTATTCAACTATGGTGTTGTAGTGAGTTTTCCTCTTGACCTTAGGTGGTAGGCATGGGGCGCAGGGGGATGGGTAAATTCTGCATCGGACAAGTGACGGGAAGTATTGGTGACGGGGGGTGATCTGGCCCACGGAGGGGGGTCGACAAACGGTGTGAGCTGGTCAACATTGTACGTGCCAGCATTCTTCCCTGAGGATGGGTCTGTAAGTTGATATACATTCCGGTTCACTTTTTCTCGGATGACCCAGGGTCCCTCTCTCTTGGGTGCCAAACCACTTGACACTCCTTTACTAGCGTCACTTAACACATGGCTGTCCCTTAACACCCGCTGGCCGACGGTTAATTGCGTATCTTGTCTGCCCTTGTTGTAAGACCTCCTTCGTCGCTCCTGCGCCGCAGATGCGCTCATAATTGCCCTGGCCCTAGCCACCCGCAACTTATCGTCTAACCGTCTCGAGTGTTGGAGCATTGTTGTGTCCGCTTGTCCTTTCTCTATTGTTTGCGCAATATCCCCTGGAAACCGTAAATCTCGGCCAAAAGTTAAAAACGCTGGTGAATAGCCTGTTGTCTCGTGAACAGCCGTTCTCAGAGCGAAACCAATCTCCGGAAGACGCTGGTCCCAAGTCTTATGTTCTTCGGTCAATGCGATAATGCATTGTTTAAGACTCTTGTTCAGTCGCTCCGTTGGATTGCCTTTAGGCCGGTATGTTACGATATGTTTTGTTTTAATTCCAAGTTGCTCACACGTTTGGTACCAGTCTTTTGACGTGAACTGGCTACCATTGTCTGACCGGATTTGTGATGCGAAACCATATTTACAACAATAGTCCATAAGACACTTGACAACCGCTTTAGTGGTGGCTTTCCTAAGTGGGTACAACTCAAACCACTTAGAAAAATCATCCATGATAACCAAGATGTATCTGTTCCGGTTCGATGTACTCGTGTATGGTCCCATTAAGTCAGTGGACAAGTGCGTACCCGCCGTCGTTGCCATCGTACTATCCATGAGACCCGATGGCTTAGTGTTCCTGGGTTTGGTCTTCTGGCATATGGCGCAACCTCTGATGTATTCCCGAACATCCTGCCTCAGCCCTGTCCACGAATAACGATCGCGTAGCCTGCGCATTGTCTTTAACACGCCCAAGTGTCCAGCGAGCGGGCTGTCGTGGAAGGATTTCATAAGCTGCCGCCTCAAACTCCTAGGAACTAAGATCTTAAACTGGTCGCTCTCGTCCGAAGGGATGGATTTTACTAATATTCCGCCATCTCCAATTCTCAGTGAGTCATCTGTACATTCGCCGCATTCTATTTGCTTTATTATTGCGCTCAGTTTTTTGTCTCTCCTCTGCGCCTCGCTCCAACCCGCTATATCGTTCAAACCAATGTCTGATGCGGAGTCGTCAACGTACGCTGTCGCCAACATATGTTGTACGTTATGCTTGTCCCGCTTATTTGTCCTTGCGAATGTAAGGCGACCAAAAGGATTCTCGCTATCATTTCGTGTATGACAGTAATCGTCCGCATCATTAATAGGCAAGAACTCGTCTACAAACCTTGCTTCGTTATCACTGCATTCCTTCACCGGCGCCCTTGATAACGCGTCCGCTGCGAGATTTGTCGACCCTTTTCTATACTGTATAGTGCAATCAAGCCCCATTAACCGCATGGCCCACCTTTTACACCGGCCACTCTGGTCTCGCATGGTAAACAGGCTCTTAAGCGCCGCATGGTCTGTCTCTATGGTAAAATGCGACATCTCTACATAAGGTGCAAACTTATGGACGGCCCATACTACCCCGAGCCCCTCGAGATCTGTACTCGAATAAGCTTTTTCACAAGCAGTTAACGACCTACTAGCAAAAGCTAGCGGTTTGCCTTCCTGAAGCAATATTGCACCTAAACCATCAATGGAAGCGTCGCATTGTATTACAAACTCCTTGTCCATATCAGGCAGCGCTAGACTTGTGTTTGATTTTATATGCGTGCGCAACTGATCGAATGCCGCCTGTTGCTCAGGGCCCCAGTGCCATTTCACGTTCTTTTTTAGCAGAGATGTTAGTGGCGAGGATATAGCGCTAAACATGGGTATGAATGCTCGATAAAAACCAGCCATGCCGAGAAAACGCTGTATTTCCTTAACATTAGTCGGAGCCGCGAATTGTTCGATGGCTACTACCTTATCAGGGTCGGGCGCTACTTGCCCAGGTGTAATAATGTGTCCCAAGAAGGACAGCTCCTGTTGACACAGCTGTACTTTCTTTGGGTTAACCGTCAATCCAGCTCTGTGTAGTCTATCAAGGACGTCTGCTACATGTTTGATGTGGTCCTCTTCTGTTTCCGAAAATATTAACAAATCGTCCAAAAACCCCATAGCGTACTCGTAGGTTGCGCCCTCCAATATCCGGTCGATAAGTCTCATGAACGTAAAACCGCTTCCCTTCAAACCAAATGGCATTCGGACGTATCGAAACACCCCTTTATGACAATGGAACGCTGTCTTCGATCTATGTTGTGGAGCGACGCCTACCTGGTAATACCCTTGGGTAAGATCAATTACAGTCATAAATTTAGCTTTCCCTAATTGCGCTAAAATCCAATCAATGCGGGGCATCACATGTGGGTCAACCGTAGTCAGCTGATTAATCGGTCTATAATCTAAACAAAGTCTCCAACCGCCCGTTTTCTTGGGTACCAACACGGGCGCGCTAAGCCATTGGCTAGTACAGGGTTCGATGATTCCGTCGGCGAGTAATTCATCCACGATATCCCCGAGAATTTTTCTTTTCTTCGCATTTAGTGGTCTCAATGCGCAGCGCACAGGCTTGTTATCCCCCGTGTCTATTTCGTGAACAATCAGGTCCGTTTTCCCCGGCTTAGTGCTAAAAACTGCTTCGCGTGTTTTTAACATTTTGAACAACTCATCTTTCATTTTAGGTGAACATTTAGCGTCTCCGCATAACCGCTCGGCTATCCCTACGACTGCTTCCGTGTCTGTGTTATGATCTTCACAATAGTTTACGGGTTCAACACCCCTATCCTGCATCGCTTGTTTACCAACAATAACTTTCGCTTTGCTGAAAGGGACGACCACCTGCGGCTGTGTGCCTAATGTCCAGCCCCCTTCTGACAAGTGCACCGAGATACCAGCAGACGCAATAAAGTCGCGACCCAAAATCACACTTCGACACAGACCAGGGAGTAATAAAAAACTCTGCCTATTATCTCCACCCGCCCATCTTACATTCAGTGATAATTTGCCTCGACACTGGGTCGAGCCCTGCGCTAGTTGAAGTTTACGTAATTCTGCTTTGATCGCCATGCGTTTTGAGTCTATCGCCGCTATACACTCGTCGCCCACGAGGCTCACGGAAGACCCCGTGTCTAACAATGCGAGGAACCGCCGTCCCGCAATGAATACCTCGAGCAAGGGTTCGTTTTTATTATCAGTAAAATTAGCAGTAAGTGCCTCAGCGCCTAGGTTACCGGTTTGATAGGAACAAGGATCGTTGTGTAATATACTGTTATTGTTGTGATATGAAGTGTGGGCGGTACTCACTGGCGAGGTACAGAGCTGTGCTCTTGTACTCGAACAGCTTTCTCTAGGGTAACCAGGTTCGTTTCTCAACTCAAACGCATTCGAGTTAGAAACTTCTGAACGCTGGCTCGTTGTGTCATTGTTGTGATGTGAAGTGTGGGCGGTACTCACTGGCAAGATACAGAGCTGTGCTCTTGTACTCGAACAGCTTTCTCTAGGGTAACCAGGTTCGTTTCTCAACTCAAACGCATTCGAGTTAGAAACTTCTGAACGCTGGCTTGTTGTGTCATTGTTGTGATGTGAAGTGTGGGCGGTACTCACTGGCAAGATACAGAGCTGTGCTCTTGTACTCGAACAGCTTTCTCTAGGGTAACCAGGTTCGTTTCTCAACTCAAACGCATTCGAGTTAGAAACTTCTGAACGCTGGCTCGTTGTGTTATTGTTGTGATGTGAAGTGTGGGCGGTACTCACTGGCAAGATACAGAGCTGTGCTCTTGTACTCGAACAGCTTTCTCTAGGGTAACCAGGTTCGTTTCTCAACTCAAACGCATTCGAGTTAGAAACTTCTGAACGCTGGCTCGTTGTGTTATTGAAGTGATGTGTAGTTTCAGTGTTAAGGGGAGTGTTTAGGGTGAGAGCATCAATTAATTTTATATTAGAGGCGTCGCTAGCGCTACCAGGTGGGTTGCGCCACCAGGCAGCTAGCGCACTGTGTTTTTTGAATTTTGACTATCAGCTTTCTCTCTATCGGGACAGTTACGCTTGTAATGAAAACGGCTACCGCATGCCCAACACTCGGTCTTCCGCTCTGAGCCTCGGGTACGCGATTCCCTGTCTTGATCTGGCGCTGTGCGATCGGATCTCGAGTAGTACGCTGCCCACGCCGGTACATGATGATACATGAATGGATCGAGCGCTGCATAGCTGATTGCCCCAACGTTGTCCACCCGTGTCTCTTCTCTTCTCGGCGCGACTGCTGCCACTTGGCCCGACCAGATCTTGCTCTCACTCTCCAGAGGTGCCGGCGTCGACTCGGATCCGACGGCTCTCGTAGACCAGGCTAAGCTCGGCTCGACGGACAGGGCAGCGGGCGGCGGCGGCCGGTACATCCGATCTTGTAGGACCAAAGCTTGAAGCTCAGGGCCCGCGTGTGCCAATTCCTTGAGAGAATTGAATTTTCGCCCCACTACTAGACGCCGGAACTCGGGGTGCATCTGGTCGACTGCTCGTCTCACCTTCTCGTCTTCTCCAACATCTCCGCCTATTTGTCTGTAGTACCCGGCGATAGCTTGAACGTACGATGACAGTGGTTCATCCGGGTGCTGCGTACGGGTCTGCAGTTCTCGCTGAAGAGTCGCCGTGTAATTGGTGGCGCCGAACTCTCTTTGCAGAGCCGCTGCGAACGCTTGCCACTCAGCATACCCCTCGTTGAAGTCCCACCACTGCAGCGCCGCTCCAGTTAGCGCCACCGGCACCACGCGCTGCAGTAGCTGTGTCTCGCTGCAGTCTTGAGACGCCCCGAACTTCTTCAGCTCTTGCAGGAACTGTGCTGGCGTCTTCACGTCGGTGTAGCCACTGAACGTCGGTACTGACAGGCGCACCGGCGTCCAGTTTCTTCCGTCCATCGCGTTGTTGCCTTGAGTTGCCCCCACACGCGCTCGCAGAGACTCTTGAACGCGTGCTGGATCCTCGGACTCAGCCGTGCTCAAGCCCAATAGCTGTTGCAACAACTGAGTCGGTACATTAACTTCCGCCATCTTCTTGAGTTCTTTCTTCCGTCCCCACCTCAAATTCATATACTATTAACTCTTAAACAAATCCCGGACGAGCCCCCAAATGCAACGGTTGCCCCGTTGCCGTGAATATTGAGGTGAGGATTCTGGGTGAAAGTATAACTCGAAGAATACAATATCAGGCTTTTATTTAACAGTAGCTCACTATATGTACACACTACTATACTATAGCCACCTGAACTCAACCCGCTTCTCAAACCCAGCTTCCAGAGGTCTCACCCGACCTCAGCTGACTGTCCGTTTACTACTAGCGAAGCTCGCCTTCGCCCCGACTTATATACCCCCAGGGGTTGAGGGTGGGGGGTAAGCAGGGTACGCTGGACACAGCCGGCCATGCGTCCACTGCAGCTCGGACTGTGCAATACACATAGGCGTGCACGGAAGGTGATGAGGGGGGGGGGGGCAGGTCCCCCCCCATTAGGATATTTTTTTTTCTTTTTAGAATGAGGCATTAGATTGCAAAATCATATATTTAGTAGCGTTTTGCTCACAAGTCCAACACAGTAGAAATGTCTATAAATATATTCCTCAAACTTTCACTATTTCTCCAACTGCCTTGCTCATTTGGCCCGGGAAAGAATAGATCCAGGGACAGTGCCTGTCGTAAGGGGCGACAAAAATGCTGACGTATGACATAATGGTTCTTATCTTATCTGAAGTCCTAGATTGGACAGACGTTGGAATGAGCTGACCGGCCTCATCGCCTCAACATCACCTTTTGCCCTATCACCAAGTTTTTGGTTTTCTGACTAACCATTTCCATCCTTTTGTAACAATGATATCACTGATAAAATTAAACCATTCAACAGACAACCTGTACTCCTCATAATACGCTTAAAAACACATTAAAAAGCGCATGTTTTTTAAAAATCGCCTGCGGCGCTTTATTGTAGGGGTATCCCCCCCCCCCCACACCACCCAATTGGCGCCGCCGGGAAGTACTTTGGCCGGGAATTTATTGTGCCCCCCCCATTGATCAACCTCTGCGCACGCCTATGGCAATACATATGTCTAAGCGAATACTGTATATAAGTTAGTAGAATTTGATACTTCATAATATTTAGCTAACCAATATTTTTAAAGACCCCCGAAGATCTTACGAACTGTTTTGCTCGATCGAAGTTTCAGAACCCGCAAGTTAAAATCATTAGCAACTTTACTACTATTTTCTAAATTCAAAGCCCCTATAGGTCCTAGTGCATAATTTATTCAGCATCTTTTTGAGAATCGTAGGTAATTATTATCTGGGGTACGGAATACGGATACCACTTATTGGGTATTGGGTGTTGGGGGGGGGACCTTGATATGTGAAATCAGATCACTTCTACCACCTTCTACAAAGTTGCTAAGCTATGTAGGGTGAGAACAAACGCCCCGCCTTTGTAGCTGAACCGTTGTCGCCAGCGAATATTGGTCCGTCGAGTAAGAGCCCGCCTATTTTAGCGAACCTACACGAATGAGCAACGTCGTACTTCGGTGCCATGTGTCTGGCTGTGTCTGGCACTAGTCCAATGGCTAGCAGATGTTTTATTATGATCTTGGTTTGGCGGTACGAATGATTCCCGCTAACACTAACCACGATAAAACATTCAGCGGAAGTGTGGGAAAAATGATACCCATGCCAATTTCGCGATAATCGTGCGCGCGGGAAAATATAAAATTCAACACCTTATAACAAATTTTAAGTATCTGAACCCTTTGGGGCCATTGCACGTCAACATCTGTATTTATAGCGCGTACATATTATGAGATTTGGGCGTAAGAAAAATTTCACTTTCCGCCCCTGATTTGGGTGCTATGGGGGAATTAAAAGGAGCAACGGGAACGGGATATTCGGAAACCAATTAAAAAGTGGTTCTTCTTGTGCTGTATCAAATCAGGCACGAGCAAAAAATAAATTGTCGCCTTCGGACCCAAAATGTAATCGGGTTACATGAATTTCTAGTGCAATGGGGAAAGAAAAGGTTTGAGCAGGAAATGTTTTAGTGCTCTGGGTAGTCGCTGATGACCATAAGCCCAATGAAAAATTAATTTATACTGATCAGATAGTCTAGCTAGAGGAAAAGTAATTTAATAAAAACAAAAACATGTTTTACTAAGCATAAATAAATAAATATATATCTGGCTCCTGTTTCCAACTTAAGTTAGGTCAGGGGGTGGCTATAGCCACCAGGATTCTAGGGCACTTCAAGAGCTCCTAACACCGGCTTGCCAGGCCTGTCATGTCCTCTTCAAATTCACTCTCTTTTCTTCCCACCAGCTCATGCCATCCACTTCTGTCTTCCCACAGTCTTTTTGCTTGCACTTCTTGCCAACTTCCACCTCTATCTTCTAAAATAAATATGTAAATAAATAAATAAATAAAAAATAAGGGAAAATCTGGAAATTCCTAAAATATGTATTGATGTTTTATCATAGGTAAACTAATAATCACAAACCATGTAGTTAATGATCCAACAAATTTTAGTTAGGATAGGAATGCTGGGCTAGATATCACCTAGGCCTACATAGATTTTCAAAAAAGAATGCCAAATTGATTGTGTTTAAATCAAATTAGACAATTTTAATTTCTACAGTTGTGTCATTTGATCCAATTCTAATACCTTTTTACTTTAATCATTTATTTTTCGAGTATAAATAAATCTCTACTCCTGTATCGTTCCAAAATAAAAACAAATTCTGAAATATCTCAAGTTGTTTGTGTTGAACAATAATAATGTGTGTTCCCTTTATGCCATATTTTTATCTCATCCCAGCTGTGAACTTGAATGTGAACTTTACGACTCGGTCAATATCAAAAGGTCAATGTTTTACTGATAAGTTGTAGATTATCATACTATACGGAAGATAGTTTCTTAAAGGTGCTGTTGTATTGCTCTACATTACTTTGAAATTGGTTAGCAAAATTTATAGTGTGTATTTGTAGGAAACACTTTTTTTTCAGATGAATAAGTCACTTACTATACAAGAAGTGAATGCTTTACGATATGCAGAGTTTGTGGAGGTATTCTCTAACATTGTTGAATGCTGTCCTGAAACTGCAAATGCAATATGGAATGATATTCCATTTTCTAGCATTGATGCCATTGTTACTTCAGCATGCAATTACTTAGATCAACTTTCTACAGATGGTAAGAACACATTATATATGTACAATACATACAATGTACGATGACTAAAACAAGATTTTTTAGCATGATATCAATATTCGTACTGTTCATCCTCCAAAAACGTATGTAAGTTTCACTTATTTCTAGGTGCCAACAATCAGTTCTTCCTGGGTAATTACTTTAAAAAAATAGTGAAATGCAATTACATTACTTATTAGTTATTACTTCAGCCAAAATGTAATAAAATACTTCCACTAAACAAAATTGTAGGCTAATTGAATTATGTTACTTTTATGTAAAAAGTAACTAAATTCCTTGAAATTAGGGCTGCCCAACGATATCGATAATTCGATACGATATCGATAATGGAAAAATAATTCGATATCGATATAGAATTATTATATCGTACATATCGCGATATCGAACTTGCGCCTAATAAGCTAATTGTTTAGAAATAAAACGATTACGTCACGTTACGCCAATCACAATATCGCTGTTTTGTGTGGATATTTTAAATTTTGAATAGTATACACACAAATTGACACACATTATAAGACATTTCAAAGTTCAAACATTTATTTACGTATTACGGTAATGTTGTTTATAATAAGTGGCCTCTGGCTATCTGGAAATCCTAAAAACACACGAGGAAAGTTTCGATATCGCCGATATCGATACGTTTCTTGATAAGTTCGATATCACGACACGACATCGATAATTCTTCCCGCGATATCGATATGATCTTTTTTATCGTTGGGCAGCCCTACTTAAAATACATACCGGTACTTTAAAACTAAAATTGTTCTGTTTTTATTTTACGTTCATTATCAATCAATCATTAATGAGTGTGGTGCTTCTTAATAAACAAAAAGTCGTTTTGTAGACTGTTGAATTTACCTTGCCTTCTTTGGTGGTGACATTGTTACGGTACAATCAGAACAAATTTGCGCATTATCAGCGAGTTTATGTGTGACCAGTTGAGATAAATCAAGTCTTCAATAAAAGCAGGGACTAGTAAAGTCCCTGATAGATAGATAATTCAAGGTAGATGGAACACATATCTAAAATCCACGACATAGGCCTACAAGTGTTTTTCAGCATTTTTGAGACACCAGTACATTTCGTGTAAAAAAAGACATGTCTGTGCTAGCTTATCAAGGACATTTGGTCACCTTAGCCCTACACATAATTGCGTCATTGGGAGATAATAGAAGCTAAATAGTACCTTGTTACGACAATATGGTAACCAATACATTATACAAAATTTAATTCTTAGGAAAGGAACATGTGCTCATGCTGCATCCAGATCTAGGTGGTCGTCTCGCTACTGAAGGTAAACTGACAGAGGAATCTGCTCGGGAACAAAAGGCTGCCGACCTTCACAATCTATCATCTACCAACAAAATTCGGATGGGTCAACTAAATACAAGGTAGATATGGGCTTAGACAGTAGTTAATTTTCCACATTTCCACATATTTTGCTCTCAACACTGCAATATACTTTATAATTTGGCAGTACTAGGGCCAGTTTCACTAACTATAGCCAGTAATCAGAGATTCTCTATGAAGACACATGGCATGACTGCCATGCATTTTGATTTATGAATGTAACAATCGTTGAAACCATGGTTACCAAACTGAGCTTGTTAAATCGTAGCTTAACACAGTTAGTGAATTGGCACCCTCGTCAGTTAAAATGTTAAATGGTATCGCTGATCGCAACACAATTTGGGGCACAATTAGAACTAATTATGTTGCAAAATTGCAACATAATTGTGCTACACTAAATTATTTTTTATGAACTTATTATGAATTTTGGCAAATATGATTAATTTGTGTATATAGGCCAACACTAAGCAATTTACTAACTGTAAATTAAAATTGTTGGAAAAAATGGGAAAAATATTGAATTGACTACAATCGACATTAATATTGCAGTTTACTGTGACAATACACAAACTCTAGCATGTTGTATTTATTTCATATTTATTGTTCACACTTCTATTTAGCTTAGTTGCATTTGTGGAATGGAGACCAACAGCTCACTGAAACGTGGTAGGTGACCACATGCGAAGTAGATACATTACATGAAACGTTAGGCCTACAATACAAATGTCAAAATGTTCCAATATAGACTACACGTACTTCGTCACTTGCCATTGCATTCATGTTACATAGTGTATTGTATTACACAATATGCAATGAACTAACAATTCTCTTTTTTTACCAGTTATCGAGAGAAGTTCGGCTTTCCATTTGTGATCTGCGCTCGTGAAAACAAAGCAGCGGCAATAATGCAAGGACTTGAGTCTCGTCTGCAAAATTCAAAGGGCATGGAACTGGAGACTGGCATAGATGAAGTGAAGAAAATTTGTAGATTAAGGATAATGGAAGTGGTTGAGAAATAAATTACTTAAAAACTATTAGGCCTACACACCAACATAACATTTTAGTTTTGTATGCAACTTTACTTTGTAGTCTACCAGCAACAAAAATACCTGCTTACAACCTTACATTGTAGTATTTTGAAATTCAATAAATTTTGTTTTCAGCTGGCTTGGAATTAGAATTTTCTGTACTTGTACTGTGAAAAATAAAGTACTTTGGTAGGGCTGGATATATTTTCCAGTGGATGCAAGTTTTCAGAAAATATATTGTATGTAGTCATGTATGCCCTATACGCTTCGTCAATTTAATTTGACAATGCCTACTCATTTAGGCCTATGTGAAAACTTCTATCTAAAATGTTATGCTGGGGAGTAACTGGTAATACAAATACTATGTAGGCTAGTGTAATACAAAGAAATTTAATTAGTTACCCGATCCACGACACAAGGTTGGAAAACATACGACAAAATTACATAAATCACAATGTGGTTGTAACAGTAGAGTGGTTCAAAGTATGCCCAGTTGTTTTTCAACCATGGCATGTGGTTGTCCCATCTGTTCCCGGAATTCAGCTGTATTCAAGAAGTCCTCGAAACCGATTTCTTCATCACGGCCCATTAAAACGTCACTCATGATATTGGAACTAGGCAAGAAAGCAAGCCTGCCAACTTGCTTGGCTGCCTTCAACTCCATGGTGATTCTCAAAGGAGCGTGGAGACCTTGAGTGTTACGGAGAGCCATCAAATTCATTTTGTGCTTGTTATCTGCATACTGGACATGAAAAGAGAAAACTCACATTAGTTATTTCTTAGGCACGGACGCATGTACAGCAAAAATTCTAGCATTAAGCCGGGTTTTCTAGGAAGCACCAACAATTATATTTAATACATCACAAGTCACAACACAACTAGGAATAAAGTTGATTCGTGATATCGTCTTAAATAGGTGACTGGATTGAGGGATGAATATGTAGACTAAAACAGGACACGAGCAGGCCAGAAAAGGAAGCCATCTTATATTGTTTAACAAAAGATTGGCTGAAGAAGCCATCTTTGCATAAGGGGGAAAAAATGGTTGGAATTAAAGTAACCATGTGCACCAATCTGCCATTGCAAGGCCAAGGAGTGTACATCGAGTATAATTGCTATGTCTACTGTTTAGCTAGAGTATATTGTATTGGAAGCAATGCTAATAGATGTAGTTAGATGGCTGTGGACTAATCCTCTGAACATGACAGTTGCGTGATGTGGGACCCATATTACTAATGATTTTTGTTGTGATATGAAACCAATGATATGGGCAGGTCACAGAAACAAGCCACTTTATATTGGATAGCGAGGAAGAAGAAAGGCTGAGGAAGCCTCTGCATAGATTTTTTTTTTTTTTTACAAAAGCCGAGAGTTTGTGTGACAATATGTGCGTTATGCATGACTGCGCGACAAAAGAGCTCTAGTGCTAAACACATGAGAATATAAAACGTAGATGAATGAAAAATAAACACAATTTTTAAGCCAGTTTATATCCTAACTTGGAACTTACCATTTTTTCAGACATTTCAAGGGGATGTACAGAACCCAACTTGATACCGGTTGCTCCAATCCTGGAAGAGAAACGAATAATTATACCGACCGTATCGTTCCAGTAAAAAAGTGACCCATCAATACATATAGGTACCTAGGGTCCATATAGGGATATACATGTAGCCTTACCAATTGTGTTTGGTGGAAATGAACAAGCTTTGATTGGTAGCCTAGAGTTCTGCTACAAAGCATACATAAGAACTTATGAAGAGAGAATTTGAGAAAACCACAGGTTGAAATTTGAACTAAACCAAAAACTTAGAAAACAAAAGTCACAAAAGTCGGATATGACAAGGTATTTTATTTAACGAAAAAAATGCACTGCATATTAACACGACATAGTTGGCGCGTGCCAACCGCACGAAGAGCGAATGGAGATCCACGATTAAACTCGTTTTTTGACTACCGGTATTGTAATGCATTTAAATTGTGAGACTGCCATTTTTAGTGGTTATCTCCTGTTTCAATATAGATTCCGGTGTTATTGCTCAGTAGCAGCAAGTAGGTGATATTTCGTGATTCAATATACTTGGCCCAAGAATTACCTTAGATATGCTTTCGTCACAAGCGAGGCACCAGCCAACCAGCGAATCGCCGAGACACACCCGCGCAAATACTGAACGCTGATTGGCTACAAACCTGTCGCCTGTGACGAAAGCATGTATAAGGTAGTCTTGGGACAACTATACACGGTAGGCCTACGTATGTTAGGGTTCACAGTCAAACAATTCGTCCACATTTTGCAGAAAAAAACAAAACATTTAAATTTAATATTTGACTTTAAACGTAGGTAATGTTAATTTCCCGGTTCTCTACGTATACAGTAAACCACTTTTTTCTCTGAACATAAAAAAACTTATAAATCCAATTAATATAAATAGGTAAGTAAATTGAAATAACCAACAGGGACCTTGTTTTATTTTGTACCCTAAAAATACAAATTACAATCAACACATTTGTTCTACCCTTACAAACATGCTATTAAATGTGCACATTAAATAAGGAATTTTGTTTAGCTTTAGTAAAAGGTTTGGTTTGAGGTTTTTTTACCAGTAATGTATAAATTGTGTAGCTTTGAAGATCAAAACAGAGTACTACATCTTTTTAGATGTGCTGCCCTTCAGTTTTGTATCGACTCCCTGGCCCTGCCCAATGACATGAGCAGCACAAGACTCAATTCCAAAAATGTTCCCGTGTCTTGTTTCGCACAAATATTGAATATGCACAAAGAAAGATACAACAATGCAGTTGCGTAGCAACACTATGTTTGTCCGCCTGTGATGTCACAACCCCCTCAATAGGGAAGGCTCACACATTTTTTTTATTTGCTTACTGGTTACCTCAAGTTAAAATAAACGGGAACTGATTGGTTTCGGCTCGAAAGGTGCATTAACATCGCTTTAACAGCAAGTCAAAGATATTGCTGTCAAAACAGGCTCAGAAACGGACCTGCGCCATCTTGCTCGTGATTATAATGTTCTGACGTCATAACTCTGGAAACAATCATTTTATATCATACAAATTAGGGATGACATCGGGTACCCGGGACACCCGGGTACCCGGCTCCAAAGTATTACCCGGAGCCGTTTTTTGGGTCCGGGTAATTTATTAGTCCGTTTCTGGGCTATATTTACGTGCCAGTATTGCTGCGGTTGATTTCGATGGAGCCAGCAGGTACGGCGCGAGCCTACCCTTCCACAACACGTGACCCGGCGGGGAACAGAACAGACGCGAACCGACTTGCATTCGTTACTGTTTGTTCATTGTTTAACATTCTGGTGAACATTCTGGCTACCACTAGTTCTATTACAATTTATTTTACTTGAAAAAGCATGTTTCATGTACGTGCTTCAGTTGTGTATTGCGAAATGTTTTTTTTTTTACTCGACGTGTTTACTGCAGGCGTATTCCAAGGGGCTATTCGAGCAGGCGGCATGCATGTCATTCGTCCCTCGTCTTCGCGCCCCGTGCCCTTCACAAGGCCTAGCGACGACCTTCAAATCAAGCCTACACATCGAAAAATACGTTTTCAGGATCCGGGTACCCGGGTAATATGAGAGCTGGAAGCGGTCCCGAATTTTATTACCCGATGTCATCCCTAATACAAATAGTACTGAAATCCCACAATTTAGTAGATTATTGCTCTCATAAGACTTTAACTGAATCAACGTTTATTTCTAGTTAGTAAATGAACACTGCTCAACATTAATCAACAACAATATGTTAAATAATTGCATTATTTTAAACACGTTTTGGTAAATACTGTATCAAAATGTATTTTCTGAAGAAAACAGTGGTATAAAAGACATTGTTGTGAAGTCACTGCATCCTAGATATTTTAAAATGTCCAACTTGCTATCTTTGATATTATTAAGAATACTTCAAGGAGGCAGTTGTTGACAAGAGTTATGACGTCACGAGCCGTTTTTCAATTACGGAGCGGTAAGTTCCAAATTTCAAACTTTAAAAGCTAATAGAATTGGAAATATACACTTCTCAGATATAAAAATTATATAGCCCGTACTTTTTGATAATGGCCTTCTGTTTTTAGGTACTTTGAGGAACATTTATTTTTTATGAGCCTTCCCTATTGAATCTTATGCTAATAGTTAGAAAAAAGCATGGATGAAAAAGCTATCTTGCTATAAGAAAAAAAGATTTGCATACCGGTAGGGTATTTTTTTTTTTTTTTTTTTTTTTTTTTTACAGTTTTGAGGGGTTAGATTGGTTTGTATTCATTAATTAATAACTTACCCATGATTCATAACGTTCGGAACACCATAAACCCCAGTATCCATTTCAAACCTTTCTGGCATACCAGCCTGAGGTTTGACTGAAGGCAGTCCAAAACTCTGGTGAAATTGAAAAAATCACACTATTAAAACAAGATGTAGGCCCTACCAAAGGGCATGCTCAAGTCAAGATATTGATTTTGAGTTGACAGAAAGTTGGGAAACCAGCTCAAATTTTCTTTCTGCTCTCAACTTTCCCGTGTGACAGCAAATACAAGTATACTTTTTCTATTCAATACATTAACTTAAATTTACCTATGACTTGGCCGAGGCCTACAGAGGCCTACACATGTGAGGTGCAGAGCTGGGTAGTAATGTAGGCCTAATGGAAGTAATGCGTTAAACTGTAACTCATTTATTTTTAAAACGTCCAAGAAATATGCAATATAAAATTAACATGCCTAATATGGACTCCACATAAACAGATGTAGGCCTATATATCATTAGGTCTACCTTGATTTTAATATGGCTTTTCAAAGTAGGCCTACTTTTTTGTAATCCCTTGCCCTCTTCAATGTAGGCCTACCTATGATAAGGTACAATAGAAAGGACATTTTTTTATTTTGAAAGTAATTTTTAAGTAGGTAGGCCTAGCCTAATTTTATTACTTTTTCCCATAAAATGCTAAGTTAATAACATTTTTGGAAAAATAACTTCATGGTAATTTTCTTTAAAATTTCACTACTTTCCAAAAGTAATTTACCCAGGTTGGCGAGGTGTGACAGACCAACCAGATGCTTCTCATTACAGTGTGATGGGCCTACCCTAGCTTGTGCAAGTGAATTCTAAAAAGTAGGGGAATAATGACAATAGCAAAGATTACCGAGTGAGGGAAGATAATTGACTCCTTTTGGAAATTGTCTGCGCGTGTCTGAGCAAAATGTTTTAAGTCCCACATGTAGTTCGAATCCTCACCGCAAGAGCTTGTTCTTCCAAAAGTTTAATGGATAGTGGATAAGGCCAGGATGGGTGACACTGAATCAAAGTGACTTTGCCCAGCTACCTGACATCCCACAAAATTCGGTTAGGTTAGGGGATCAGGTTGAGGATTGTCCACGAAAGTTAGTACGGTTATTGGCTCTGGTTATAGCTCCAGTCGGCCTCATGAATAAAAAATTGTGCGCAACTCTAGGTTTCATACGTTGGCGTAGTGTCATCAATCCTGGCCTAAGTCGAGACTAAAATTAATACTGAGCGGGAACCTCGGTCGTTCGACTCACCGCCTTCTCAGCGCCGGGAGAAGTAAGTGTCCGAGCCGAATTCTTCCGATGCCAGAACCGAGTTCCAATATATCCCGCTAGACGGCAACGAAGTCAAACGTGCTGAGCTAGCGCTCTTTGCGGTGAGAATTCGAACTAGTGGTGAGACTTAGAAATTTTTGACAAAACTCGAGCAGATATTTTAACACGGCGATGAAACATCTTCCCCACTCAGTAATCTTTGGACAAAGCCCTAGGCCTAGGCCTAGATGTATGATTATGAAACATGCTAGGCCTATTTTACAATTTCATTTGGCTCTCAAAATTTTTACAAAACGTAGGCCCTAGGCCTATCACATGTCACAATGCCTAGGCCCTCGGCCTACCGGTACCCTAATGCAATCTAATTAATTAGGTATGTGTTTAGTTCAAATTTTGATGAAAAAATGATTAAATCTTTCAGAAATACCCCTCAGTACTTAGGAAAGTTTCAAGGAAATAACCCTACCCTGGGCAGACCAAATGCTAGGGTAGGCTAGGCCCTAGGCCTAGATGACTTGCAGCAAGAGATAGGTAGGCCTAGAGGTTAGGTTGATTAGGCCCTAACCTCTACCTTTGCTTCTCCCACATATTGTGTATTAAAATAATTAGTTATATATGATTATAATACAAAGCTATATAACTCACCATCGTTATGCTTTTAAAAACGACTGAGACGATATAATACTATGGTAAATAGGGACTTCGCGGCGACAAACAAAATTATCAATCACAACTTTCAAGTCGCCATTCACGTACAGCCACCTTGATACTGATTGCTTGTTTGGTTCGCTCCGCGTGGCGATCCAGTGGACCTTGGCTTTTCTATTCCACTGTTGCAAGGCGGTGGTCGAGTTCAGCGCATGCGCAATAGGTCCATGCGCAAGGAAGGCGCCATTCGGCCATTATAACCTGTCAAATTTGTAATTAGTCCATAATTTATGTTGG
Organism: Isoperla grammatica; assembly: GCA_945910005.1. Taxonomy (NCBI): domain Eukaryota; kingdom Metazoa; phylum Arthropoda; class Insecta; order Plecoptera; family Perlodidae; genus Isoperla; species Isoperla grammatica. The sequence continues at coordinate 28,948,946 of OX246739.1, forward strand.
TTGTTCTAGGCTACATAGGCCTAGTACACATTCGTTATGTCTCAAAAGAAGATTCCGTATCGTGCAAATGCCTCTGGGGAAACTTCTAGGTATGTTTCGCTTTGCTTACCTGTCAATAGATACTGGGAGGTTTTGACGGTAGGGCCTAGGCCTAGGCCTAGTGCTTTTCCATTTCATGTCTTTCACAAGCTGTACATAATACCTACCTAGGCCTACTACGATAATGCCAAACCCACAGTTATTCTTCAGAAAACATATTTCATATTCTCTTTGTAACACCACCGTTAGATTTTTGACTAGGCCTTGCACTAGGTGTAATTATCTAGACAATACACGGAAATACAGCAATCACAACCGCTCACTCCCAGGGCTAGCCCTAGCCTAATCCAAGGCCAGCCCTCGAGTTAAAGCATTGGTTAAAGGCTGGTCTACAAGACCTAGCAACTAGACCTAGGTAGGCCTTAAGCGGGGTGCACAATTGCCCGGTAACGATAACTGTAACTAAGCCTATAACGATAACGATAAAACGGTAACGGGAAGGCATTCGATGCACAATTGCCCGTTAAGCAGACGCTCGGCTATTTGCTAATAGCTACTTTTAACAGGCCGTGGACGCTTGATTCTGATTGGTCCCAGTAACGTACAGACGGGAACGGTAACGTTAAGTTAAATCTTGGCGAACTTTGCCGTAATCGTTACCGGGCTAGAAGGTCAGACGGGAACGGGAAGGCTAGTGTGCGTCATACCATAAGCTAGCATTGAGACGAACTTTTATCGTTGCCGTTACCGTTATCGTTACTATTGTCGGGCGATTGTGCACCCCGCTTTAGGCCCTAGGCCTATAGCAAAAGCAGGCTAGGGTGTAGGCTTACAAGTAGTCTACCTATCTATCTCTATGGGAATACCGAATAACACAAGAACGAGAAAGCTAAATTTTTGTTTGTTTGTGTTTCTTGGCCCCTGGAAGGTGAAAGGTGTTCAAGTTTTTATTCTTGGGCCTTCTCCTGACAGTCTGGCATATTCACTGCCAACTTAACTTTATAGGCATATGCTGGTAGGCCTATCTCACAGGTTAGGCTACATTTTTCGGGATACTGTGCATTAGGCCCTACCACGATATATACCGTTCTCCTCGATGTTCTTGTTCCCTTCTAGTGTGTAGCTTACTCGAGGTTAGGTTACCTAATTCAATAACGAGAGCAACGACGAGAATGGTAGGCCTAAACATGAAGGTAGGCTACTACACAACAAGTACTGAGTAACCATCGACATACTTGTTGTACGCTTGTGAAGCTAGCTATGAACAAGAGCAAGGCACCTGCAGAATTTTTACCAGGGATAGATTAAAACATTTCAATAACCTATGTACATACTCTTAGCACAAATAATAACACTACTATGTCTACCTTAATAAGTTAATAACATATAGGCTACCAGTACAAGAGCAACGTTATTGGTGACTCGGTCGCAGCCAGGGTGGAGCCCGAGAATGAAAACAGATAAATCTTCGTCATCTTTCCCATTCTCGGGGCCCAGAAACAGGAAAGAAATCGTACACGACAACGTGTTTACCATTCAATGTAATGTAAAACATACATAGGCTACTTTGTAAATTATTACCTAGTTTTGTTTGCAGTTGCTGAGTAAATTGACAGTTTTAATGATGTTGAAAAGCAGTGGTATAAAAATAACATTTGGTCTGGTATGGGTTTAGCCTTTTAAGTGACTAACCTTGGCTTGAGAGTGACATGCTGTACATTGTTTTAGTTCTTCTCATCATGGGAGACCTCAACCATTGCGTGCACTTGGAACACATGACTATGGTAACCAAGTTCAAACACCACAAGATGCTTCAAATAGTACTGTTGATACTAGTTACCAGTCGTCTGTTGGTACTTCTACGAAACGAGCCTCTTTGCGTGCGGTAACACAGGATGATGTTCCACAGGTATGGTGCTACAGAGAGCAGGACCGTATTCATGGTTCTAGCCTAGATGGCCTAGGTAGGCTATCCTCCTAGGTAGGCTATCTGTACTTTTTTGGTATTTTTTAGGAAATGTTATTTCTCAAAAAATTTCAGTTAAAAAGAAAAACACTGCACTGAAACATGACAAAGCCCTTACTTTCACAACTTTATTGAAAAATATCATCTCCGGCAGCTGAAGCATTGCCTTTCCATTCTTGGGTTATTTGAGCCTCTACAAAATTATAGGCTATGTAGCCTAATGGTTCGTTTACAGCTAAGCGTTGAGAGCGAAGTGAGGGCGCTAGGTTTGCGTTGGCCTGTTTATTGCTCACAGAAAATGGTGCATGTGCCGCGAGGTGAGGGAAGTAAATAGATCTATGGCAGAACAACAGCATGTGTACAAAATTCATTGAATCTCGTCGTAGGAATATAATTACACAGTTTCACCTAAATAAAACATTTCTTGACAAACCAAAAGTGTTATGCTTATGTACGTCCACTGTATTGGAAAAGACGTGCGTTTGGATTTCATGAAAAGCTAGAGGAAATGACTAATGAGTTTAGGAGTTCACAAGAAATTGGTCAGATATTACATGATTTTGCCTCAAACTTTCAATGTAGGCCTACCTCTGTCTCGTATTGCGCCATGTAAAAATAACATCTTTCAGAGAATAAGTTATCTCTGAAGCTGCATGTTTATCACTTTGAGGTAACTGTCAAGTCCTAGAACCCTAGACCTAGTTCGGGCACTGCCACTTGATACATGTTCGTCAACAAATCGAGGTGGCCGTTGGACAATGCGGTGCGAGAAAACATAAACTTGAAGCATGTCTGGCGCGAAGGTTTCCCCTTCGTGTGCTCGCGTGACACTAAGCCGCTGATTGGAGCTCGCCCCCTTGCTTCACTCCCAATGCTTAGCTGTAAATCCACCGTAACTCTGTTCTAATTTCTATCAACTGTAACTAACAGGTATATAAGAAGTAACAAGTGACCACCCCAATAAGAATGTACCGTATTCTAAAACTTTGTTACTTCACTGCCATAATATGTAGTTCTGCTTTATAAATTCACTTTCAGCATTTTTACTACTTTCAGATTTTCGATCATGTCAGGAAGGCAGCAGTTCCTTTTGAGAGAAAAAATTGCAAGAATCAAACAAAGCCACAACATCCCAACTATCATCCACCAGTTCTACCCGATTGGTACTTTGATAGGGTTAATATCAGTGGTGGCTTTGTTAATGATTTGTCGGCAGTGCCATTTGAATCCAGTTTGTGCCCAATTCCAAATGCATCTCAAGAAACTCAGCTGTTAGCAGATGTGATTGCTGTCTTGCAAGGAGCCGAAGGAGTCTACGTTGTAGCTGACCCTTTAGTAAATTGGTTAGAACCCAGGACCTTCAGTATAAGTTCATGTATTGGTAAGTGTTTTAAACGTTATGTACAGTGGGTCTATTTACAATCGATCTTCTTACAAGTTATAACTTATAATTTAAGTCGTGCAAGCAATATTTTTACATTTAGGGGCACCACTAGAAAATGCTTAGGAACGAGACTCTCCTTATTTTTAGAAACGTCACGTCACTCTTTCTATGCATTACGACTTAAAAAGAGTACCCAAGTAGCGTACCCATAGCACTTGAGATCTTGGCTTACAAGTGCTAATGTCTTTTCCCAACAATTTTCAGACTCATCAATGGCTGCACTAGTACAACAGATCTTACCGTTAGCCTCAAGCTATTCCCTTGTTGCCAACTTCATCCATGAGAGAACCAAGTTCAATTATGGCCAAGTGAATCACGCCTTAAGTGCCGCAATGGCGCAATTCCTTGGAGAGTACACCGTTTTGATTGGTCAAATGGAGCACATGCTCCACTCAAACACTCTAAGCTTACAACAAATGTGGTATTTCATTCAGCCGACATTAAATACGATGCAAATATTGTCCGATGTAGCAACAATTTTGAGCAAGGTAGGAAGTTGGTGACTTTTACTTTTATATAATTAGCCTACCACAAGTAGCATTTTGTAAATGCAGGCATGTATATTTTATTTTTTGTCTCCCACTACTCTTGCAATGATGGAGTTGGTTGGGAGAAGAATGTATGCTATACATATATAAATTAATAACAAATTTAAATCATGTTATATATAGGACTTACGATAGGCCTACTTACAAAGTTACTTGACAATTAGGTAACCAGTGACCACCTACTGTGCCACATATGCAAGAATGTGAACATGTTTCTTTTGCCGTATAGACTCGAGCTACGGGCGGTCGAGTTCTGACTCTGCTCAACGATGTGACAATGAGGAACACTGGTGACTCCATGAGTCGACAGGTGTGCTTGCACTTTCTCCAAACTGCCTCCGTACCATACATGGAAATGTTGCAAAAGTGGGTGTACAAAGGTATTATTTCCGACCCGTATTCCGAGTTCCTTGTCAAAGACAGCGAAGTACTAGTCGGGGAAGAGACTTCACCTCTGGATTATACAGACGATTATTGGGAGAAACGCTATTCGATAGAAAAGGAGAGAGTACCGGTGTTCTTGGAGCGTGTTGCTGACGTAATTCTGCGCACGGGCAAATACCTTAATGTCATCCGACAATGTGGTAAGTAGACGTGCATGATTTACTTGTGATACTTCATTTTGTAAAATTGTGCATGAGACAGAGCCTGGTTATTACAACATTGTTTGGCTTAGAATTGCATTATTAGTCTGTTCTAACATCAACTTCAACTCTCGGATTATTACCACATGCCCCATGGATTCATCAATATAATAATATGCTGATTTAAAAACTTTTGACAATTTGATTCAGAAGTGTACATTCAGTATTCCAATGATTATTTACATACAGCTATACTTGCAAATAGATTGTTGCACATTGGTTATAATTTACCCTTCTGTTCTGCTTGCAACACTAAACGTTCTATTGCTCTGCTTTATTTTCCTCAACTGGGTAATTCTTTTAAAATGAGAAAATACATGTTCTTACCAGTTCAAGCTGCCAAAGTTAGTTGTTAGTGCTCGGTTTGTTTTTGATAAACCATAATGTAAATTACCGTACTTCGCGCCATTTAACACAAATGGGTGTAGTTCAGGGTTACCACTTACCTTTTTCCCGGATTTGATCTGTTTTTGCAGATATTAAGGGTGAAAATAAATTCACAAATTTTGTAGTTTTTCACGGATATTTTCGTAAATTTAAATCTGCGCTGGCGTGTTTGTAATTAATAACTAATAATAAGATCATTTGAAGGCAGTAATATTCGATTTAACATTTCGTTAATTTCCCTAATGTTTCAGGTGTGAGTGTGAACTTTCCTCATGCAGAAGAAATAGTTTACTCCGTCACCGAACGACGCTACGTGGAAGCCATAGACCGAGCATACACATTTGCCAGCAAAACACTCCTCAATCTTCTGTTGAAAGATTATGATCTTCTTGGTCGACTAAGGTAAGGTAGACTGCTAACTATAAGGGTGGAAGTTCTCATACCTATTGATCATGTAAAAAGTAGTTTTTATTCAGTTGCTAATGCTGTAACATTCTATCTACGTTTTTAGGTCCGTCAAGCATTATTTCTTACTCGATCAAGGGGACTTCATTGTGCAACTAATGGATAGTTGTGAGGCAGAACTAAGCAAAAACATTGACGACATCATCCCAACAAGGCTAGAATCTCTCTTAGAACTTGTGTTGCGAACTTCAGGGGCTAACGGAGACCCCTATAAGGATGACGTGCGCACAGAATTATTGCCCTTTGACCTTAATTGTCAAATGTTTAAAATACTGAGCATCTCATCAGAGGTTGAGCAAGGTTAGTGTAGATGCCCTAAGTTTTAAATTTGTGAATGAAATATGAATATGATATATATCTGTATTATATAATATGGTCTTGTCATGACTTATGTCACTGATAGTCTTTCAAATCAAGTTAGGCCTACTTGAATTGAAATATTTAATAAATAAAAAATATGTGTTGCTCTGGCTGGTCTTATTGTTGAGGCTACAGTATGCCTACATTATTAAACTGTTCTTATTATTTTAGATCTTCGAAATATTGGAGGAAAGAAAGAGCTTACTGGCCTAGAATCGTTCGCCTTCGGCTATGCTGTTAAGTGGCCAGTGTCGTTGGTTCTGAATCGCAAGGCAATCGCTTGCTACCAAATGATATTCAGGCATCTCTTCTACTGCAAACACGTCGAGCGTTCCCTATGCAGAGTATGGATATGCAACAAAGCTGCCAAGTCGTTTCCGCTGGCAACATCATCCGACTACAGTCCAGCATTTACTCTGCGCCAACGGATGTTGAATTGCGTTCAAAATCTTGAATATTACATGATGGTTGAAATCATAGAGCCAAACTGGGTTCAGTTTCTTGCCCGAATGGAAAATGTAAGGGTATTATTAAATATTATCATCATGTAAATGGGTGGAGGTGTGCATGTGTACTAAGCTGACTGTATAAGTATTATGTATGTGTTTTATATGTTATATAAGTGCAAACTACTTTATTGGGATTAAATGTATGTATAATTAATTAAGTATATTTTCAATTTTGCTATGTTGTAAATTCACCTCTTTTGTACATTATTTGTTTTGAATCTCCTCAGTATTGATTTACAGGTGAATGACTGATGTTCAAGTTTCAACAAGTTCAGTTCAACATGTGCAACTAACCACTAATGTCAATGTGTTCATTTGTTTCTAGGTTAGCAACTTTGATGAGGTTTTAAAGCTGCACAGCGATTTTGTGGACAGCTGTCTCAAAGATTGTATGCTGACCAACCCCAACTTACTGACGAGAATAACCAATCTCATGAGGATATGCATTAAATTTTGTCAGTTTATACAGGTGAGGATACCAACTAGGCTACTGTAGGCCTACACAATTGATTGTTTTGGTTTTCCCTCAGGTGTATTGTCTGCACCAGGAGACATATAATTTACTGTTACTGTTTTATTATTTATTTTTGTTTGTCTACTTTTTAATTCATGTTCATTCAATAGGCTTACAATTTCTTAAATTATTACTAGAAGGATAGGAACACAATTACCAAACCATGGCCATAATGGTGAGCAAAATTATGTTGACAATTGACATAGACGACAAAGCTGCTTACCATGAAATATGAGAGTTTTAACACAACCTACATATGTCCCACAACAAAGTTTACAAAAATGATTACTTCTTAATATATGCCATTGTAAACCAAAACCACAAAGAGTGGCCGAGAAAAGAGAGTGTCTTTATGGTTGTTTGTACTACTGTACTGTAGCATACGAATGTCGCTGGAGGGCAACAATGAATTGCCAGTAGAAAGTAAACATTTTTCATCTGGACTTCAATAATCACAGAGACATAATGAACCCAACACAGCTATATATGATTAAATTATGCAGTTTTCTGGGCATGATGCCACTTACGATTTAAGTGAGCTGTTTGGTGTTGTCATGTCTCATGCAGTGCCTACGTGTGTTAACTACGTTTCCAGTAGGATGCACAGTTTATTTGCGGAACGCATACTTATAAGTTATATCCATAACAAATTTTATGGCACATCTTTTAATTTTGTGAAAAAGTGGGCTGGGCTAAACAGAAGGTAAAACAAAATACAAATTGGGCATGTATGTTTTCATCTGGGATGTGCCATTTTAATTTTATACAAATTTTTAGCTCTGCCTTATAGCCTACATACTATGTATAAATATAGTGGGGACTTTGGTGTTGCCCAGAAAAAAACTTGATATGTATTATCTAATTTTATGTCCCGGACCACCTTAATAGCTTCCGCCTTGCGTTATGACTTATGCCAATTGATATACTAATAAGAATAGCAATGTGTTTCATTTTTCAAACAATCTGAGCTAGGGATGCAAAATTTCCGGAAAATTTGAAAGCTTGGAAAAAAACCATAAATTTCCGTGTTTTTTTCCGAAAAAAACTGAAAATTTGGGAAAATTTGGTTTTTATCTCCCAGAGTCCCAGCAGTGTGATTTTTTTTTTTTTTTATGTTTTTTATTGGGATTGGGAATATGCCTAGATCAACTCCTTATTAAGAAAATAATTTTTAAAATCTGTACTGGCTAATTACACTTTGGCTTATTTATACTGGCCACCCACTAAATCACGCAATTGTTTGAAAATGGAACGAGTCGATAAGCTAGTTGCGATAAGAAGTAACCTACGTTACACACAAAATGTAGAGGAGGGAGCAGGAGTGTCTGATAGTACTAAAACTTTGTTCACTCGTAACCATGGTGTTTGTGAGAGTGACGATAGTTCATCAGACTCCGAGTCTGACTGTCTGCCACAGCCTTGGATGCATAATAATTAGAGATGCAAGAAAATGGTTTTATTTTTCTTCACTTTTCGTTTGAGAAATTGAGAATTATGGTGTTTTGTGGTGTTATTGTTTTTTTAATCGAAAATCATGTTTTTACATAAAATTATTGATAAAAACTAAAAAAGATTCCATTTTCTAAACTATTATATATGAATGGCCCTAAACGTATATACATAGTGATGGGCGTCAAAGATTAGATTATACTGCAGAGAAGTAGGCCTAAGTGGTGATGATGCAGACTGCTTATTTTCGCTTTTTATCTCGTAATTCTTGTGACGATTTGAACGGAAGGGAATACAAAATTACGAATTACTGTTAATAATGGTGTTATTTTGCTAGAAAGTGGCAATTATGGTGTTATATTGCGATTAAACTCATTATTCGTTTTATAAGCATTTTATGGTGTTATTTCGCGATTTGTATCTAAATCCCAGTGACGTATAACGTAAAGAAATGTTGAAACCAGCACTCTAGAGTGTTTTGTTACACTATTCGTTTTATCGCGCATTGCGAAAAACTTGCATCTCTAATAATAATTAATAACCAACACCGTACCAAAATGCCTAGCATCAGTTAAACATTTTTTTAAGCTCAGTTAAACACCATTCTCTCGTGCCGTAATGTGGATTGCTGACAAATGCCTCAGCCTAGGTAAAATATACCTAGCCTAAGTGAAATTATCACACTTAAAAGAGAACATTCTATAACTAAACTTTCTTAATGAGGGAGGTACAATTCAAGTTCAATAATTTGCATCAATTTGAGTACCAGTACATTGTTCTTAATGGCAGTTAATGTCCCTAGTGTTCTAGTCTATTTTAAAGCTATGTTAAGTGCTATGTTTATTCTAGTACTTTTTGTGATTAAAAATAAATAAAATTGAAAATTTCCCAAAAAAGCCTATTTTTCCACACTACGAGGAAAAAAACGAAAAAAACAATGGTTTTTTTCCAAAAAATCTGGTTTTTTTCCGAGTCCTTACATCCCTAATCTGAGCGCATGGGCTCAGATTGTTGTATGCATACAATACAAGGAATTATCAATCCGTATAAGTCTTTGTGATTGCACCGTCACGACACACTTCTCAGTCAGATCTTATTGAGTAATGAATGCCATTCACCACTTTTCACGCTGCTTAGCACATGAGGAAATATTATATTGATGCTGAACTTACGTCTATGCTCGGGCCGGACGTTGAAGAGACTAACCCGTTTGGAGAGGTACTACTTGCTTACGTCTGCTTGCTTAGATTGACGCCTTTCCATATATCTATCTGTCTATCTATCTACCTATCCTTCAAGATCCCAGTAATTTAGTTAGCAAAACGTAGATTGTAGAAAAACTGGAATGGAAAACTTGAAATAAAGGGACATCAAGAATATTTATTCATTATAGAAGTAGTTAGACCTATAGCTTTTAAATGTAATGTGTTTTAAATACAAAATAATTTAAACGGTAGACCTAATGCATCCTGCATGAATGTTTTTCCAGGAGCTGTTAGATTAAAGATCTGTTCAACTAAGCATACATTCCAGGTTGTAAAACGTCTGTCAAATATGACGCTGTTTGTAGGCGTACTTAGCAACGGCGCTAACATGACTGTGATGCGTATTGTATCACAGAGTTGATATCAAGATCACCCTCGATATTTCTTCTGGTGGATGTTGGCCTTTCTTGTGTTAGAGGTCTGACTGCGTTACTCCAGCCATCGAGCGTGTATGTTGGGGCAAGGAGGATGAAGCTGGTCCCTAATTAATTGCTTGCAGTATTGTTTCAAAGCCAACTTCAAATTTTTACATTTTATACTTTCATCAATTGGGCTTTGCATGCCAAGCTTGACATAGACAGTGTCACCATAGTTCAGAACCAAGTTCATAGCCTGTTGTAACAGCGTGGGCAAGGTCTGCTTGACCCATCCAGCAGGCTGTGATGGCATCATTTTGCTTGACGTAGACAGCGCCACCATAGTTTGAGCCCAAGTCCAGAGCCTACTAGATGAGTAAATCAGCGCATGGCTCCGTTTGCGGGGATCGAGTAGACCTCGACTCTCGGTCTGAACGAGGCTGGCGACTCCGAATGGTAAAAAGTTGCAGTACAAAGCCCAATCGTTAAATCTCAGCCCTTGGCTATCAGAGTTGTGCTTATTTAATATTTACGGTACATTGCACTTACAATAAATGCTAAATCTGAACTGTGATAATACTGGACGTATAAAATGTCGTTCAAGTGAGTTGTGTTTCAGTAAATGACTTGACCAGGTCAAATCTTCATGAAATAATTTTCTCGTACATTGCATCTAGACTACAATTACTAAAGACTGCATTAAAACTTTAGTACTTGGAGTTACAAGGTTGAACATTTTTAACGATTCAACATTCTCATATCGCAAGATGAAACTCACACCATGTATAAAATCCTCTGTAACTGTAACTAAATTCTGTTTATATGTATGTAGTGTTTTTCACTTCCAGCAAGATAGGTGGTGTGTAATATCTAGCTTCGAATGTTTACAGTCTCCGGAGCCAACAAGCGAGTCGATAGCTGACGTTGGCGAAAGCTTTGAAGAGAGCATTACCGAGTTCGACGTGCAGTTTACAGCTGTACTGGTTGGTCTCTTGGAAAAGATTGCCGATATTGGGCATGACGCTAATAACCACAAAGTCATCAACATTTTGTACAGGTGAGTAATGTATTGACATTTATGCAAGTGTATTTCAACAAAGGCAGTACTACAACTAGGAAAACGCTCCGCGTTGACAGATGAGAGATTTTTTCAATGTATCAAATCAAATAAATCATTTGCATATCATATTACTCTTTTAAAAAAAAAAATACCTTTATAATAAACATATTATTTTTTTACAAGATGGCGGATCAAGTTACAACACTATAACTTAAGTATATTATTTCTTGATATGTTGCTAATAAATGCACGAAATATTATTTAAATCCGTTAAGAAGTTTTCTTTAAAGAAATTAAAACCTTCAAGTTGATGGATTTCCGCATAATTTCATTCGACCGTGGTCTACTCAATAGGCTCTAATTCATAAACTATTAAACCTATCAGTGTATTGAAAGTGCTGAAATGTAGATACAGACTATATCTAAAATGTTATATTGTTTAATCACACAATAACTCGCATTTAAACTAAAATAATAGCTTGTTAAATTGTCGACCAAGTTTGTTGTTATTTTCTGCATGTTTGCCGTGAAAGTCATAAAACATAACACGTCATTGTAGCCATGCTATGATAGCTATCAAAATTCCAAATACATAGTGAGAAAGATCTGACTGCGTAAGCCATTTCGGCAGCATACTATGTGCATCTAACTTCAATGGTCCGCAAATGCGAATCATATCGGTGGAACACTGTAAAAATGAAGACAATTAAAGCTGTAAATAAACAATATTTTTTTACAACATGGCGGTTAAAGCTACAATTTTGAAACTATTGTCGAGTGTTAGTAATATTGATGTGGACCTACATGCCAAAAATCATTTATACCCATGTGTAAGTTTTAATTAAATTAAATAAATTAAAAAACATGTTTTTCAGTAACTTATTGTTTGTAGGTTGGCATCTTACGTAATGAAAGCCTTTTTGTGACAGCTATCAAGATTCCAAATATTTTTAAGAAAGGTATGATTGCGTACGCTATTTTTGTGTATACTATGTGCATCTAACTGCAAAGATCCGCAAATACGAATGATATCGGTTGAACACTGTAAAAATGAAAAAATTATTACCGTAAAGAAACAATATTTTTTTATAACATGGCGGATGAACTTACGATTTTGAAACTATTGTCAAGTGTAGGTACCGTTGATGGTAATCAACAAGTGAAACATCATTAAAATCCGTCTGTAAGTTTTAATTTAATGAAATAAATAAACAAATTTTGTTTTTCAGAAATTAATTTTTTGTAGGTTGGCATCTTGACGAATTTTGCTGGTTATGTTAACAGCATCGAGTTTAGTAGTCACAAATGTTGACCGAAAATTTCAGCCAAATACGTCAAGCCGTTTGACCTGTGCGCGACGAACAAAATTTAGCGCACATACAGACACACACACACACAGACAAAGCGCCGATCGAGTTGTATGGAGAGATTCACTCCGCTTTGCTACGCTCATCTAATAAATTGATTTTATTTATCTATATATTTTATACATAGTAGGTATATGTATTGGTACTATTAGTTTTCTCTCCAGAAAAAAATGTTTGGTGGTTATTTCCAAACTATTGCTGAGCGGAGCACCCACGACAATTCACCATTCTACTGTAACTAGTTTGCATAAGGGAATATTTAGTCAGGGTAAGACATGCTAGCAAACCTACAAAGTGCAAAATGTCCATTACTGATTTTTAATATGGTGACATTCATTGTTTCACAATTTTTTTTCCATCACATTGTTTTTTATGTTTGTTTTTTGTGTTTGTAGGTTGGATTTCAACAATTTCTACACAAAAAACTATGCGCCATACAACAGCAGAAGTTTACTCTCCCAATCGGACATCTTGATAGAAACATCGGGCTGAATTCTGTCTTCAATCTCTCTAAATTATATAAATTAGTCATGCTTCAATGACAGCATGAATACTGTGTCTCCTATTCACTAAAACCTGATCACAAATTAAGTTGCTTGAAATTGAAAATGGACCAAACAAACTACTCATTAATTTAATTTTGTTATAAGTATATTTGTGATACATTTTATTATGTTATACACTCTTTCTCATCATGCTTTAGAAACTGTTTTGATATTTTTCCCCTTCATCAAATGACAACATCAAACATCAACATGTATACATGAACATTTCATAGATTATTTTATTTACGTATTTCACTAGTAAACATGCTAAGTAGTTAAGTAAATTAAAAAGAAACTTCTTAGAACTGGTGGAATATTATAAAACAACTAGTTGGACTAGTACACTATTAAAACGCGATATTTCGAGCACTGATGACCACTCTTCTACCATTACAGTAAAAGAGTGTAGAAGAGTGCTGATCAGTGCTCGAAATATTGCGTTTTAATTTTAACCCAGTTAAGAAACAGTGTCTAGTTCAACTAGTTGTTTCATATTGTCTCTAAACATATTACATTGAGCTAGTTCTATTAATGGAAGTCCCTAGTTTTGGCATTGTAGTCCGGCATAGCAGAGCTGGTTCCCTAATGTACAAGTTACAGTTAGTTAAAATACTAGCTTGTTATAAATTAAGCACCTATTATAACGGCTATTTACTATCGGAGTGAAAGGATAACGAAATAGCAAAAATAATATTTGTAGATTGTGTGTAATTAAGTCATGCAAGTACGTGCTATGTAGTGTGAACAAAGATAAAGTAATTTGGTGTTTTCTACTGGTATGCATCGGGTGTGCTTACGTGTCATACCGGTAGTAGAATGGTCAGTGGAACGTGACTAAAACGAGAGCAGTAGGCTGATTTCAGCCACATTTGCATTGAAACTCCTGAACATACGGTGAACCGATATCCCACAAAAATAAAATCGACGGGATGCCATTTTTTCCCGGAGTTTGAAAAATGTCGCTTTTGTTTTTGATTTCATCATAAGAAGTTGATTTTCTCAGCTAGTATATTAGATATTTCCTTTTCTTCTTGAACTGTGAGTGAACTCGTATACCAGCTAGGCCCTATGTATAAGCTTACAAGCTTCACTGCAACACTGTTTAGGCTCACTGTTTTCTTTTTTGTACCCTAACTTCTCTGTCTTGAAAGGAAATCTTGATCCAATATTATTGTTACATTTGAAAATGATTAATATTTTTATTTTACAAATAAAAAATATATAATTCTGAACCATTACAAGTACCAAGAGATAATAGGATTATAGATCTATTAGTCTATTTAGTGGAGACTCAACCGTTAGGTCATATGACGAGGGGGGTGGGGGGGGGGATTCGATAAAAGGGAGACATGTCAGGCTTATATTCGAAGGGGTTAAAGGGAGGATAAGGGAAATGGGAAGATCTCATTGTCTCCCCCCTCACAACTAGCACAATCATCCTGGTATAAATTCTACTGGGCGCAGGCCTAGACAGAATCTAATTAATAATGGAGCAACAGAAAACAAAAATTGTTTGATATGCCCGCCATCCATTCAAATCATAATAAGACCATTGACTAATGATAAATACTTGTCAGGATTTTTGTTTTCAAATTCTGGTCACCCTAACTGAACTCCGAGCAACCTGGTGCTGTATTCGTTGCGTTTGCTGTCCGAGTGAAATAGTAGCATTGGTGTACACTAAAAGTATCAGTTGAACGTACAAACCACTCTCAATGTGCACCAGTAGAAAATACTACGAGCTACTTCTTTTGAAGGATTAGTACCATCATACCAGGTACCTGGTAGGTATGGTGAAAAAATGAAACTTACAGTTTCTGGATTCCCTAGTGAGATAGAAAAATAATAAATATGTATACATTTTTGCTCTAAAATATATATTTTAATTTTTAACATGATGGATATTTTCCAGAAATGAATGTCCCAGAATTTTCCAACCCCCCACCAATACAATAGTGTTGGACCATTGGCTAATGAGATAATAAAATTTAAGTAGATTATGTCAATGCCTGCACTATTGTGGTTGGTAGAGGTTGACTGACTAGAGTTACACAGTTATGCCATTTTCCATGTATGCTTGATTGGAGTTGATTTACCAATCAGGTGCACACTCAGTATGTATATACAAAATAAATATAAGCTCCAATAAACAAATGTGTTTACATCATTGTTATTTTAGCTTTCCCATTTTTTAACTGTTCCTTATTTGTATGGTGAATCTCTCTATTGCTAGCTGAAAACATGTATTTATAAAGTATGTGTGTGTCCCAAGGAGGTTATATCTTTCTTTATATAACCTCCTTGGTGTGTCCCTTGTTAAGCAAGACTCATTTGACTGTAGTCCCTACATCTACGTCCTTCCTTATACAAGACCTTTGTTAGTGTGTTTAGCCCAGTGGACCTCATGCTGATAGGCCTACTTCCACTTTGCTTCCACACCAACCAAATTAGCGTGCAACTTTGTACATGCCGTACCAGATGGTGTTAGTAGATTATACTTCCAAAAAGTATGAATGCTATGATAGTATAGACAACATAAATTTGTATTTGTTAGTTAGTGTAAAATCTCTGCTTTCAACATGATATCCTGGTAAATCCTATACTATTGTATTATAAAGTGTATTGGATGCTAATAAAAACAAACAAATAAATACATGGATTTTCAATTTTCATGGTCTTGTTCATAATCTAGGTTAAAATCAAAGATGAACTAAAACATCAACATTGGCTCGCCACAAGTTGTCTGTCAGACTGGCACGCCTACCACAACCACGGGGTCTCCAAATTCATCAAATAAAAGAGGAGCAGCCCAAATGTCCAACCACTCGTTTGATCGACAAAGTTCGCTATGGTATTCAGTTGCCCGATGTCCCAAATAATCGATCCACATCCTAAACGTCAGACAACTCCAATGTCCGAAGTGTCAGACATTTAGGACGTGGATCTTAGTATTCGACCAACTGGGACATAGCCAACTTATAGTTACGACCGAGAGGAAAGAAAATTGGTTGGCAATAGGAGGTCGATTGATATGCCGTCATGAAAATAATTGAAATACGAGGCAATACAGAATATTTTACCCTGATAACCACCTATATGCGATAACCACCTCTATGCTGTACGCAAGAGTATTACGGACCAACGCATGGTGCATTTAGTGCCAGTGCTTCTACAATACTGATAATTCCATTTCTTCCCACAACTCTCTTCTATAGGCTTTGGTAATTGTACAGTATCACTGATCGCGTTTCGTACTCACTTTTCGTGGGATGTCAGGCAGCTAGGCCAAGATCGACCAAATACAATAACCCCCCCTAACCTCGGGCTTTGAAACCCAATGCCCTAGCTGCCTGACATCCCACGAAAAAAAGTGAGTACGAAACGCAATCAGCGATACTGTACAATTACCTTGATTTCTTCATACCAAGTTGAAGGTAAACCCACCACACCAAAGCGAGCTAGTTCGTGAAAGCCACCACTAGTCTGGTCGATGTTCGTTGTATTAATGTACTTTTATTCTAATGAACGCACACCACAAAAATAAATTATTTATGTAGGATAATGAAATGTTTATTATAACCCGGCACCCCCACCAACGCGCTGCAATACAAATAATATAATTCTTATTCGTTACAATTATACATTCTGGTAGACTATATGTAGTGTAAACTTAGCGGGTTGCACAATAACTTAGATGCAATGGCAGTGCTACAAAGTATCAGTAATATAATATGCTATGAATTGTATTATCAATTACAACTATAGGTGCACGGACAAAATATATTGATCCCCTCCCCTAAATCTTTTCGCTGACGCTATCACCGTGAGATTTTACTGGCTATATGAAATCGCTATGTATCCAGTTCATTCACAGGCAACTCTCGTCCCCCCCCCCCACTTGTACAACAATTGCGAGAACGCGTCTGGTCTGTGCGAGTTTAAAAATAACATCACAATGTAATTTTTGAAATTATTATTTGCGACTTTTCTATAAAAATAAAAAAATAAAATTGTAATTTATTTCCATGTTTTGAGCTCTTCTGCTCTGTTACATTGTTTTTACATTGTATTCACTAGCCTATAGCTTTACAAATATTTCAAGTTACATAATATATAAAATGTATATATGGCAATTTGTATTGACGCCATAACAAGGAACGATAATAAGAGATATAATTAGGCCTAAAGATACTCAAATATATATACCTAATGCTAGGCAGGAACTAGATACAGGGGGGGGGGGCGGTACTGGCCCCACCACTAAACTATGCACAGTACTGGCCCCACCTCATTGCACTTTTAATTCAGTCTTAGTTATACAGCTCATTTCTTTATTATTACTTACTAAGCCTATTATTTTTGGGTACTGGGGGCAGTACAGCAGACAGTACACACTACAGTCCATACCATCAAACAATATACAGTACTATCACCAAACCGTACGCAGTACAGGCCCCGTCACAAAACAATGTTGTTTGATATGCTATCTATGCTAGTTCATAGAGACTCTTAACTACTTTGCACTTATTACAACGATACATTTATTACAATTATTACTTATTATTATTAGGTATTGTAATTGATATTAGTATTATTAGGACATTTACTGAGCATTTCTTTAAATTTCTGTACGCTATTTGGTAGGGGAGTTACTATTTGTTTGTCCAAGCCATTCCACATCCTTGTAGCAGACCCCACTAGTGAATTTCTTCCTACTTCCGTTCTAAAGCGCTCAACAAACAATTTATTTTGGTGGCCCCTTTTGCCTATGAATGTAGCTTTTTTTAACCTGTTTTTTATCTCGGCCCAGGCTGGTAGACCTGCTTGTGCCTTGTATAACACACATAATTTGGAGGATATCCTCCTGGATTCTAACGAATTCCACTTAAGTTCCTCGATCATTTCTGAGACACTGTACCTTCTCCCATATTTCTGTAGCACTTTGCGGGCAGCCCTTCTCTGTACCTTCTCAATAGCCTCCTTATGGAGTTTGGTATAAGGGTCCCATATACAGCTTGCATATTCGAGTGTAGGCCTTACTATCTCCGTATATGCTTTACTTCTTACATACGCACTACATCCCCTTAGATTTCGCATGACGAAGTTTAGATTTTTGTTCCCCTTGTTTACTACATTATTAACATGATCCCCCCAGCTCAGTTTTTCATTTACGGTAACACCTAATTGTTTACAGGATTCTGAGTACTCTAGCTGTTTACCTCCAATTTTGTATTGGAATCTGTAAGGTTTCTTCTTAGTTGTGAACTTTATTAACTGGCTTTTGTCCGCATTTAGTTTCATTTTGTTTACTTCTACCCACTTCGTAATTATGTCTAAAGCCAATTGAAGAATCTGACAGTCTCTGATTCCTTTTATTTTACAGTAGAGGATGCAGTCGTCTGCAAAGAGTCTTAAAATTACCTTCTCGTGTATGCCCTCGCCTATGTCGTTAATGAAAATAATGAAGAGTAGTGGACCCAGCACACTTCCTTGGGGTACACCAGATGATACAGGTAGTTGGCTAGAATACTCGGATCCAATTTTGACTACCTGCACTCTTCCTGTAAGCCACTCATCAATCCATTTAGTGATCCTACTATCTAGTCCTAATTTATTTATCTTCTCTACTAGAATATCATGAGGGACTACGTCAAAGGCCTTTGAGAAATCGATCATAATAGCATCTATTTCCCCCTTCCCGTCCACCTCTTCTGACAGGTCTTGTAGCAGGCTTGCCAACTGGGACTCACACGAGTAGCCCACCCTGAATCCATGCTGAGATTTTGATAGTTTTTCTGTTGTGTCTAAGATATGTCTTATGTACTGGCCAATCATAGTCTCGAATAACTTACATACACTGGGACAGCTTGGGTGGTGAAACCAGTTAGTTCTTATCAAGTAGTTAGGCTTTAAACGTAACGATATTTACAGGCGTTGTTATTATTCTGATGAAGCAAGAAGTTTGCTATCGTGACATTGTAAATATTGACCTAAGAACAGCCAAGCTCTCCGCCTGGTTGTATCTTTCAAGTAATGACGTGTTGTGTTGGTTGACACATTTATTTGCTCCTATGTAGACCTATGGTTCTTGATTCCAAGTAAAGAACATTGTTGGAATATTGTCTACAATATACGGTTCAACTTCGTCGACATTTTTGGTGATCAAAAGAAGAATAAATACACTTAAAAAAATATTTTAAGCACTCTTAAAAAATTGTTGGTATTTAATCACAATAATTCTTCTAGTTATAGTCACAAAATGGATAAACAAATCCGTACTATAATACTGTCAAAAATATTTTAAAACGAGGGGATATATTCGAAGATATAGTAGTTTTGAGCGTGAATTGCCTATACCACGGAAATAGACATTTGTATTTATTTCCTATCCAACCAGTTTGGGCAAACGCATAATTTCGTATGGTCGGAAATCATTGAGTAGGCTTATGAAATAAGAGTAACCAGTGCCAGAATCCACAAAGAAAAAAAGAGTTAATTTAACTCTACTCCCAAAATATTTAACTCTGCTTTGTGGATTCGGGCCCTGAAGTAAAGCTCTAATTTCCATAATTGAGATGCATCGAAAATAGCGAACCATTCATACATTTTATAATAAACAAAATGCACTGTCTACCCACTCGGTGACAAAAACTGATATTCAGTAATGACATTATATTACACTTATTATGTACCCGTCATTGCACGCCTAGCATTGGCAACCACGTCTGGTAAACAACGCCCCCCCCCCCCCCCCCCCCCCCCACCCCTGCGTTCCAGGTTCAACTCCAGGCTTGGGCGTGGGTGAGATGTGGCGTTTTTTCATCTTCATAATCACCCACTAGGCCACTCATCGTCTCGATTAGCATCGTTGCCAAAATATCATATGTTAAGTTCAAATATATAGCACAGGACCCAATTCAAAAAATAGCCATGTTGCCGTGTTTTGTTTCGGACAAACATTGAATGTGCACCAATCAAAGAAAGATACAACAATGGAGTTGCCTAGCAACACGTTTGTCCGCCTGTGATGTCACAACCACCTCAGTTGAGTCCTGTGCTATATCATAAATGGTATAAATACCAATGTATTTTAAGTGGGCTAGCGCTCATCATTGAACAGTGGTGATTGTTGAGCCTAGGCAAGTTTTCTACAAAAATATGTGGAATTATTTTAAATGAAACATTTCCATAAAGGTGTCACATTAATGTACATTGTACGTCCTCTAATTGGCCTCTGGTTGAGCGGCCGTGCACTGGCGATGCCCTCTTAAGGCCACGGACTATATGAGTCTGGATGCTGTGTGACACGTCACGTGGGTGTCCGGCTCGACTCAGCGTGCATGTGGGTGTCCGCTGCTCCACCCCGCGTAGCTCGATATGGGCACAGAACGGCCCACGCCGCCACTCGGGGCCACCAAACTCTCGACCTGTCTGTCTTACGTGAACGGAACGGATTATTTACCTTTTAATTAGTCTAATAAAATGAACAGTGTTGCCGTTTGCATCGTGGACGATGCGTGTGTTAGAGTGGTGATTGGTTTAAATGTCAGGCTGTGGATTATGATGTCAAGAACAACTTGTCGTCTTACCGAGAGACGTTTATGTCTGTTGGGCAATGTCGGAGAAGTTAGGTCTGAGATTATAAGCGATAAGTCTATCAACCGAAAATGTAGGGAAAAAAACAGATCTTTGGAAATGTTTTGATTGATTATTTAACGTACTCAATAGAAGGTAGTTAAGTGAGAAAAAGTCTAAAAATGGTGCCCCTTTCAGTATGTCACAGGTTTGGCAGCAAGGCGTACTCCCCTCTAGATTCATCTTCAAACTTACGATACCCAACACTGCAAATGAACTGCGGCACTAATAAAAAGAGTATAAAAGTGAACTAATGCTCAGATGATGTTTAGTTGTAAATTGTTGGGTATTTGAATTTGTTACGAGACAATGGTACTGCTTCTCTTGACAGTTTTAGTGCCATCATCAAAATACCTCCGCACTATTGTTTAACTTTTAGTGTGACACGATAGTCATGTGGGTTTATTTATTCCTGCTTCCAATTTAAAAGAATATCTTGAATAGTCACTAGGGTCAATTCAGTTGAATGCGATATATTATTGTACTCTTATAGCAATAATAAAAGTTTATCCTTATTGACATATCAACCTAAAACCTCCACAGATCTGCGAACGATTAGCATTTTGGTCTTCCCATTTCAGCTCCTGATTTGTTCTCATGTATGAGGGGGGGGGGGGGGGGTCCTGATTCTGTCGAATGCAGACAGTTTTTATTTATTTCCATTTTATTATTTATCTGCATTCAGTATTAATATACTTGAAAATAAATACACAACTACATTTGGAGAGACCTCATCCTCCAATCGTTACATTTTCTGTATATAGGCCTATAGTAGATCGTGGGCGCATTGAACTATTTTGACCTCTCCTCAGATCTCGAACATCGGAACGATCTTTATCTTTTTAAAACAAGTTTCCGTTTATGCGATAACGAACAAAGCTCCATGCAAAGTAATCTTAATCTTCGGTTTGAAATTTGAATGTAGTTTGCATTTTCTACTCGTACCTTTTCGCCTACGCGCGAAAAACCTTGTACATGGGTGTTTCTCGTACTAGGAGCTTTGACACACATTAATGAATAAATAATATGAATCACTTCTTCTAATTATAGCCTTAAGATAGTTAGTGTGAGTTAGGTATATTCTTTACTGGGCTGGGCTTGTAATTGTCTTTGACAGTGCACTTCTGTTCCCGTGCCCTTGTTAGCTTAGACCAATAGTACGGACTATTAAATATGGGCATATACATTATTTAAATTGGTTTATAAATGTGTGTTATTATCTAATACCTTGCCCATGGCGGTGACAAACCAATAAACCTTCAAACAAATTTATCTATTTTCATATAATTACTGTTTGTTTCTGAAAACTGGGAGGCTTCATAATATTATTATGGTTTTGCGATTCTGGTTTGCTGCGAGCTAAACACGTATTGTCACCGAATTAATAAAATATAAATAATGGCTTAGTTTATTGGATCTTGTTATTAAGTCGTTTCATATTTTAGGTCATAACAAATTCTCATGCAAAGTAGGGCAATAAATTAAAATATCACCATTCTGTAAAAAAAAGGATAAAACTGCAAATTAAATTTGGGTTCCGAAAAGATTTATTAGAATCAAACCAGGTAATTTAAAATCGTTGATGCACATCAAGTTACCTGTTAACTGAGCAAAAAACTTGCTCACCGTGTAACTATTAACACGTGATATTAGCGGGTTCTTGCTCATCATTTGCTGCTCAGTGGCGCCGGACATTGAGTTATTTATATCGTTGTTATTCACGCTCACACGAGGACGCATTTCATCTTCAGCCCATGTATCAACGGAACTGCAATAAAGTCGGAACAGTTTCTTCAGTGATTTTTTATGTCTAGCTTACTAAAAGTTAGTGTTGATAGAATATATTAACACATTGGGTTGCGCGTACAAACTATCCATGGACTTTATTGTCTGTAACTATTATTAGCAATTACTTGAAATCATGACCACAGCGTTTCCACGCTGGCTCTGCACTCATCATACGCCACGCGCTGTTTCTATGAAACATCAGCTTGCGTGCTCTAAAAGAGAGGTTTTTAATATTTTATTCGCAGTATTTAATTTTATAATTCAAGGAGATTTGGAGTTAGTGATTTTAATAGTACCGGCAAAAATCGTGCCAGCCGCCGCGGTTAGACGAGGGGTGCAAGTAAATATTTTTAGTGTATAGTTAAATGATGACGTAGAAAGTATAATTAAATTTATTAGGTATTCACTAATTTGATTATGAAGCAAAGCGTCAATTAACTCGCATGAACAAAACTAATAATCGACCACTTAAAATCATCAAAACTTGCGAATTTCAAACCATTATTTCCTGACAGCCCCTGTTGAAAGTGGCGTACTTTTACTTTCTGACGACGGTTCGTTATGTCTAAATACTTCCATTCGGACATTTTTCAAATAAAGTCATGCTTTACAGTGGGTCGTTAATGACGGGCGTCAATAATCTTATTTCCGTTACGGGCTAAGTATTTAGCGCTCGAGGTCCACACACACCTCTGCCTTGACTCTCGCAGTGGGACCATAATTTACATATTAACCATGGTCGTCGGCCGATGCATTGTACGAGCCCTGGAGGGCGTGTCCTTGGTTCGATCTCAGGTGATGCAAGCAAGCAGGCAAGCAGGAAGGTGTGGGCTGAACGGAGGCAAACAGGTCGCGCACAAACGGTTATGCGGCCGGTGAGTGTGGGACGAACTTCTGCCGAGGATTCACTTATCAATGTCGAAGAGGATTGTCTGTGTTAGGAGAAGATAATTTCTCTCCGCTAACGGAAGAGAATGAGTCACCTTTTGCTGGTTGTGGATTTGCACGGAGTGTGCAGAAATCCTAACGTACGTATGTCATTGTTGTTGATCAAGTTTATCAAGAGAAGAAAAATTTGGGACGCCGTTTTGTTAAAATGTTGACGAGCCTTGCAAGCTGTTTCACATTATTGTATTTTAGTGGAAGAGCTTGTGAAAAAAGTCCTTTGAGATATCATTCGATCCCGTAAAAGAGTAAATAACTTTGACTAAAGGAATTACTTTATTTTGGTGTCTAAAAGACATCAGGTAATGAATAATATGGAACTTCATCGTTCCTTCTTCTATAAAGGGTGCACTTATAATAACAATGATCCAACTCTGCAATGCCCTTTTATTATTTTAAGATTTGAAATTCTAGTGTACGTTCATTAACATCTACACACACACGCACACGCACACGCACACAAGCTCTGTGGGTACCGAATATATGACCCACAGAATGTGATGTCGATAAAATTATGTCCGTTTTATTACGGCACCGCTTGTAGCGTTCACTGATTAAGATAGGCCTATTTGGGCAGAGGACTAACATCCCAGCCGCCCACTGTACAAGCATGGGTTTATAATAGTAGCTATGGTACCATAGTAGAAGCCCCATGTCTGAAATGTGACTAGAGACAAAACAATACCGTGTATGGAAGCCCATGCAATGTCCATCCTTCACTTTTTGACAAGACAATTAAAGCCGCATATGACCTTTAGGGTTAAGTGCTTTCTGCTTTCAGGAAGAATTTGACACGTCTGAAATGTTGCATGGTTGTAGTTGAATTGAAATATAAACAAAGGTTTCGGTATGTGTACATTGGATAATCACTGTAAAAAATTCCAAAAATGCTGTTTTTTTTATATATATTTTCAAACAAATCGTATAAAACGTAATAACCGTAACAATTTGTTCTAGTTGGCGTGTGTCATAATTTAAATTTAAAAAATGTACACATATCAGAGCCTGTATTTGCAATCCTTAGAAAATATGCAAAAATTTAGATACATGTGTTCACGGATGCAACGATATCAAATACCAACATGCTAAAAGTGTCCGTCCTGTGATGCTAAAATGTTCTTTTTTGCAAACACGTTAGCATTATCATTATCGCCTTGACTTCTTTTTAAGTTAATTTATTTGGTTTGTCCTAATTCCGTTGCCAATTTTAGTCTTAACAGCGATGTGTCAACGTCATGGGTGGTGAAATCTGTGACGCGGAAGACCTTTCGCAAGTCTCTCACCAAACAAGCTGGCGACATGGCTGTCAACACACAACTATACATGTGAATTTATTATGTGCCCGCAACACCTGACTGGCAAGAAATAATGATTTTACAACACCAAATGAGAAAATGGTATCTTGACGAACGCAAAGTTAAAACATCCGTCTTCGGGAGTTATTCCAATACATATTATTCTAAATGAGGGGTGTGCAACCCTTTTCATGACTGAGCCACTTCGAAATATTATTTCAACAGGGCCGCACTTATGCTAACTTCGACGTTTCACAGACGAGGTTTAAGGCTACATTGGATTTATTGATGACAAAAGAGGGGGGTGTAAATTATAATCATTATTATTATGTACACCTACAATTCTTGAGTCAGTGAACCAAGATCATTTTTGTCAGTCAAAATTTTGTTTCAATATATTGGCCTACTCGAAAGTTCTGGGCCGCTGGTTGCAACGTACATGTTATAAATCAACTTCCAATTCATGTACAATTTCTTTAGTTTTCTACTATAACAGTGATATGTGATTAGTTTGAAGCGGCTATCTCTACTTTATAAAGAATATCGGATCTGATTGTTATAGTTATTTTTCGCCATTCGCATCAAATCGTGAACTCGAATTTTGAATTCTATGAAATGTAGCCTAATGCTTTTATCATTCGTAGTATCTATTATTATTGGATACCGGTATATTAAATTTCAAATTTAGTAATGTTTGCAACACTTGCTTTCAAAATCGCGAGCTAGGAGAGAAAGTACTAGATCAATTAATCATGTGAAAATGTTAATCACTGATTGACTAATAATATAAGACGATGGTATCCGTATAAGATAGCTGTTGTATACCCGTTTTTTACAATGTGTGATTTTTATTTATTAATGTACCACTAAAAACAAGTTTTAATAAGATGAGCCCCAACATTTAATTGTTGTAGTTGGAGTCTATATCTTAGGTATGTGTAATTCCAAAATAACGAATTACATAACTATCACGTTGTTTTCTAGCATCTTGAAGAAAGTGTGCCCAATTTTAAAACCATGTGATATTTTTACTCTGAAATTTGAGTATACTATTCTCACTATTTGCCGACTTAGTTCAACATTTGGGCTGACGGGAAATGCTGTGTATTCATTTCTTCGTGTCAAGTATAATTTGCTTGTGACCAACTCAAACTTGAATCCTGTAAACTTGAATTGCAACTTTTTTTTTACAAGCTTTCTTTCTAGATCTGTCAAGACGCTGCTAACACATTTTTCAATTTGCGTTTCTCCCGTAAAGAACTCTAGAATAAGAGCCGCAGTTTGTAATTGAATAAACGTTCCTTGACATGTAATGGGCTATAAGCAGCTTCAGTATGGTTTATAAAACGTGTTGTACATTAGTCTTACTCTTATATTCATTGCACCATTGAATGTACCAAATACATGATTGTATATAGCCCTATAGCCCCCAATCGTATTCACGAATACAAAAAATGAGGAGTCAATTTATGGTTCTTCATTATAAAGATTGCATTTATAGATTGTGTAGCTGCGATTCCGTATTTTAAACCACATGTAATGGGGGAACTGGAATAGAGAAAGTATAAAATATATAATTTTTAATAATATATAATATATTATTAATTATAATATAATGACAAATAATTAAAATATAATCAAAAAATATAATTTTTTTAAAATATAATTATAATTAATTAATTACAATTAATTTTAATAAATATATATAATTATAATATATATATATTTTATTAAAGTAAATTTTTTCAAGCACTTTCCGTTCCCGCCTAATTTCTATGATATTTATTACTAACTTGAACACGTTCGCAATAATATTTATGTACAACGATTACTTTTGTACCCTGGCATGGTACTGCAGCAAATGCTTTACAAGAGGGCTCATGCATTCAAAAAGTTGGCTCCCGAGATAACCCACATTTTTGGAAACCCCTTCCCCCTAATTGAAACCAAAATGACCTACCGTTTTGTGCTAAAAAGTTATTTTCAAGTAATTTTAGCACGGCTCACTAACCGTGGCATTGAACCGTGGGAAAGCGTTTTGAAAGTAGACGTTACAACTACTGTCATCGCGAGATGCCTCCTCACTCATTTGCATAATGCGAGAACGAGATTCAATGTTGAGGCGGGCGGTGCTTGTTTTGAAGGATCTGGAACACCAAATATGGAGGTGTGTGTGGGGGGCGGTGAGTCAGTGTGTGATGCCGTTACTGAACGGCGGGAAAACTCCTTCGGACTCTGTAACGTCTTCCTAGAGGTCAAACATGGACAGGACATGACGGAAGAAGAATAAGATGATGCGTAACATACATAATTCACGCACTGACGAGGTGAAAGTGAGTGCACGTTATATGAGTTGTTTGTACTGCTTTATTAGCTTTGTAGAGGACTGAAAGTAGAGTTGGAGGTTTTGGTTCTATCCCCACTCGAGGCAGATTTTACAAGCATTCCCGTACCGTCGAGCCACATGGTTGTTATCTGCGGTGTTATTATATGAAGAACTTAGTTAGGGTATTACTTCTATATGGTGGTCATGGAATAAATGGAATAAATAAATGTTAGTTCTGAGATAATTGAAAAAAACTATGTTGTATCAACAACTTTTTCCCACTAACATCAACTTTGAAAACTAAATATCAGGGTGAAAACAAAAATTTGCCGACTGGTTTCTTTTTCCACTCTTATTCTCATATCGAAAAAAATGTTGGTTACAACGTTATTCCATTCAGGTATATTCAATTTATCTTATTATTTACTCTTGATTTATACAGACTTTTTCAAAAGCATGATATCCCGAAGAAAAGAAACACGTTAGTTGGAAGAGTTGTTTGGAAATACAATTCAATACAACTTTTAATACAAATGGAGATCTGCCTCTATCTTTCCCTCTCTCTCTCTCTCTTCCTCGCAACAAGGTTAATCGAAACAATATCTGACAGCGACGTGGAAACAAAGCGATGGAGGTGTACTGTTATAAATTCATGGTAGAAGAAGTGCAACTCTGTCATGTTTGACACATGGATACTAGTAGTATAGGTTTGACAGTTGTTCTACTGTCACATGGAGTCATGAGTGCCGGAAACTGTCACTAAAGCGCTGAATGACAGGTGGACAGTTTAATTAAGATTTAAGCGTAGGCCTAAGCTATCTTAAGGCTACTGTGGTTTTATAATTGAACACCCTACGTCATGAAACATAGAAATCACGTATGTAGTTGACAATGTACGGATCAGATAGTCCTGCAGTAATATAACTGTAAATTGTCTTCACAAAGTTCATTCTATTTCTATATGCTAGTGATTTTGTTTTCATGGGATAATGCAGAAGGAAAACTTAAGGCCGGAGGCAATTTTTTTTCTTTGAACTGATAAGTTAATTTTGAATTGGTAAGGACTACTAGTACTGTACTATTAGCCTACAATTACATAAGTACTACATACGACAATGCACAGGCTTTATTACGGATAGTATATTATATCGTATTTATTTCGAACTTCGAAAACAATGTAACCCATTGCTAAAACCATAATGTTACACACGTCTTAAAATAACCCTGAATCGAATCATGAGTTGGGTGCAAACAGGCAAAATATAACAAAATATATCTTATACTATAGTCACTACTAACGTAACGTACTATTTAACATAGCTGTATTATGCACTGAAGATTCTCCTGCCTGAGAGTATAATGTTATATGACCTCTTTAGTTTGCTATAGCCACATGATTGATGGCCAAGCCACTGTAATTTGAGAAAGTATACTATAATTGAGGATAATGGCCAAACCAGATCCAGACAATCATTTTGTTAATTTGTTAGATAATTATTACCTTTACTCATGGATTGAGCTAATTAGTTTAAGTACATGAATGAACTTTAAGCGAAACTGTTTCAGGTTTGTATTTTCTCCAGTGTTCAGAGAGCAAATATTTGGTGAAGTAATGTCTTTAATTTTTTTTGAAGAGGTAATGAGGAATGAAAGACGTTCGTATACCCCCAAACTCAATGGGTGTCAATAACTCAAGGGCGGAATGCAGAGTCAAGTATGTGATTTGTTTATGGTTGCTATGGAGTTTGTTCTTCTTATGGAAAATAGAATGTAATAAAACAATCCCATAGCAACAAATCCTGTACTTAACTTGACACTTGACTCTGCATACGGCCCTGCGGAATGCAGAGTCGAGTCAAGTATGTGATATATTTATGGTTGCTATGGAGTTTGTTCTTCTTATGGAAAATAGAATGTAATAAAACAATCCCATAGCAACAAATCCTGTACTTAACTTGACACTTGACTCTGCATACGGCCCTGCGGAATGCAGAGTCGAGTCAAGTATGTGATATGTTTATGGTTGCTATGGAGTTTGTTCTTCTTATGGAAAATAGAATGTAATAAAAGAATTCCATAGCAACGAATCCTGTACTTAACTTGACACTTGACTCTGCATACGGCTAAAAAAATAGTTTTTATCTATTTCCGAATCCTCTTAATTTTCTAATATTCTTTTTATACAATGCCACTTCAAATTTTGTTCCATTGCATTGAACAAACAATCATGGCATAATATACAACAGAGACTTCCACGCAAAGTACAAAATCATTGAACTAAGTTCTTTGCTCAGCAACACCAAAGTCCTTGGTACAATACAATACCCCGAGACCTGTGCCGAGACTGTGCAAGCTCTGTTCTTCCCGCCAGATGCACTTGAAAATGATTACTTTCTGCGCATGCGCATGACGTCAGGACGCCTGCCTGCCAGCCGCCTTCATTCCAGCCCACGCCGACAGCCTTCACCCAATTCAATGCAGCCATTTTGTACATATAAGGCAGGTATGCGTAGGTGGCAACACTTATGCACTCAGTTGCCATGAAATATTGTCACACGTTACAATGGACGCACAGTTGTAATTGTCGTAGTTAAGTTAAGGTCACTCCTTATGGTTGAGAAGCTGTCATATTTTTTTCGTCGAATGAAGGAAGACCTTTTGTAACAGTCTGAAACGACCAAGAGGTTTTTGTTGATGTAAGACTGTTGGTGAATGATGATGAATGTTATGTTATGTAAGAAAAGGATGGAGAAGATGAAGCCAAGCTTGGTAGGCTTACATAGTAGGCACAGACAACTGATTTGTAGGCTGTGATAGCACATTGTCTGCTCCTAATACGAGAGACAGCCGACGCTGTAACTCATGTTCCTGTACCAACTTGAACAGTTCCGAGAAAAAGTAGAACTTGTTACAATGGTTCATAGAACTCGACAATCCCAATGATGGATTTACCTTGGTCCTAAACTATATAACTTACTTCCGTCTCACATCTCACTACTCAAATCAAAATATTGCTTCATGAAACAATGTAGTATGTGGTTACAAAATCTCAGTATAGAGAAAGTTAATTATATTGTAAACTGTTACCCTGGTATCTAAAGAATGGTCGAAAATTGGTTGTTATCAGTGTTTATATACTGTTTTATATAAAGAAAATAAAATAAACATTAGTTAGTAGGCCACAAGTTTTCTTTACATTATGAACTTCTCTCTCATATTTATACTAAGTAATTATTAATATTGTATCTACTAGCATCTCCTCTTGTCTTTTATTATTATTATCTTAGTGTATAAGTTCCTAATTCATATGTATAATTTTTGTTCTATAAATGGCCACACCTCAGGAGATTGTTTTTCCTACTGTGGCCAAAAATAAGCAATGTATGTAACATATTATCTGAATTATTCAATAAATATTCTATTCTATTCTATTCTATTCTACCAAATATCACACGTCCACCCACCTCTAGCAATTAAGAAACGGGCCTGATGCATAATATTTGTTTATAATAGCAGATAAAATAATTCCATAGCAACCATAAACAAATCCTATATTTACCTCTACTGTGCAATGTGTGCATCTGGCATGATAAAACTAATTAGGGACATTTTTTAAAGTAAATATTGTTTTTTGTATGAATCCCGGCTGTAGGGTGAATAACTTTTTTTACCTACCGTCTTCAAGTGATTATCGGTATAATAGTGTTCGGGTATAGTTGAAATGAATGCCTGAATGCTATATTTTATGGGACTCATGCAATACCAGCATTAGCCTTGGGGCAAAACCTTGAAAAAACCTTCAATAAGGATTGCAGGTGGCCGGAATCGAACCGGCGACCTCTCGTGCGTGTTCTGGGCCACCATAAGGTATAGGTACAATACTTATAAGAGTATGGCGTGTGCCATGGTATACAACAATGCAAACGGCGGCCACACATCCATCTTCCAAATGGGATAGCTTTCAAAAGTTTCATTGTACTGCCTTGAAAAATATGGTGGCCACAATGTTACGTTTTATCTGCAGTGAGGCTGTTAGTAAGCGCATGTTTGTGTCACCTCCTAGTTCACTGCAAAACATGGCAATAAAGCACACACTGACGATAAGAAGTGATGTCACCAGAGTAAAGGTAATAATTCCATAAAGCAATTAACAGCGCTCGCACACTTCTAGATTTACTTTTTGTAAGATAAATATGAAGTAAAGATATATTTTATGAACATGGAACGTAATTTGTTGATTGAATCTGATCTATTTCGTCAATATTATACACATTTATGAATCAAGCTTATTACTTATGAATAAAAGAAAACTTGAAATAAAACTTTACGACTTTGCGACTTTTATTTCAAAGAAACTGATTGGATTGTGTTTATCAATATGAATTAAACCCAGGTTTATTATATTATTTTGCTCGAAATAAAAGTCCTTCAATTGAAAAGCATTATTGTTCAACTAAAAAAGCGTACTTAAGTTATATTTCCAACACATTTGAAACGTATTGCGCGACAGGTGAATTAATTAAAAACGTATAATGTTAGTTTAAATGATTCTCAACATAAAATATAAATAGGCTGTTTTACTGATTGTTATATCTATGTTTTATCTTCACGGCACATGTAATTATTTTCTTAATGCTTTTGTTGACACAAAATACACGTCATAAAGAAAATGACTATAATTAATTTTATATTCATAGATCATTACTCATTATTATAGGGAGAATATTTCGCAGTTACCTAATTGAAATTACTCGCAGTTAAAGTTCAAGTGAAAACATTATTGGTCATTGATAACTAAGTCGTGCACTATGTTTAAACAAAAGTCAATTACCCAAAGGAATAAATCAATTTTCTCGTAGACAAAACCGCAATGCATTCACAACTGCAGTTGCGTCAGGTTCTTATAATAGCTCTTATTGGAAACTAGAAAGCGTATTGCCTTGAAAGAGCAGAGTGAATTTCTGGTTTGTCTGCAAAGTTGTCTCATGTGTGGGTTCACAACCTGCAAGCCGAATCCAAGACCAAAGTCATCGCCATTTACCACGTCACAGTGCTATACGTCACAGGTGGTACGTGACAGTAGGTGTACCTGCAGTGTACACTGTACACACACGCACGCGCACTGGCCGTGTATTGTTCACGAGCACATAATGAGAGGTGTGGATAGAGTTCGAGACAAAAGGGGAAGTTTCGTTGTGTTCTTCCCGCGATTGCTTTTTCGTTTGTCATTGATGGTATGCGTGGAGTTGCCTACATAACGCCTCCATTATCAGTTCACCGATGGGCAGGATGTTTAAAGTACTTGCATATTTAATTTGTTTTTATTGTCCACTATTTGAAAAAATAAATGTTTATGTGAAAACCATTGTCATTTCAAATGTGACGAATGATTCCTTGAATAGAGACATTTCAAAATTCATACTTGAAGAAAAACGAATAAGAGAATTTGTATTTTCATTAGTAGTTACAACGTGAAACAAGACTACGTCCATATAGACATAATTTATTATTCGTTTCTGTGTTCTGTTGAAAAGCAGCTCCAGCAGACAGCAGTGGATATGATTTCCAGCACGTTTCTGCATTTTCAGGGAACAACGTTCTGAAAGGTTCGAATTCACCGCGCGTTTCAATGTTAGCGCGTATGTCTTGCTACGGTTGCCTGAGGGGTGGTTTGAAGCGTTAGCACTATAGGCACATTGTAATAAAATAATACATGAGCGTTACAAAGCGGGAACATTACAATTTATATGTATTTATACCCTCCTCTGTTATCCCGAATCAGTTGAAGATTGTAATATGTACGACATTTTTTCTCAAAACATAACTTCTTCACAGTTTCACACATAGTTTTGACAATTAAGTGAAGTGGCTCCAACCCCAAATAAAAGTGGAAAAAGAGAAATGTTTCCAACTGGCCAGACGCACTCCAAGCAACGTCACTTCAGTTAATTTTGCATTTATGTTAACCTTTGTAGATCTATCTATGAAATGTGTGACAAAATTCAACGTTTCTCGTAACAATGAGAAAATAGTCACTAATTTGTATAACTTGCTATTTTCATGAATATAATGAAAAACAGTTTTACGCGTAAACGTTAAACTACTAACTATTATATTTCAAGTCTTACATCATTTCATGACAAAGGGCAGTATGTTCTCACTAAACTTAGTAAGTGGCAATACTTCGTGCTCAAGAGTGTTACAATGTAAGTGTAACCAATCATAACGTACGTTTCTATGACATGATTTAGTAGCGAACGTCGGCAGAAGAACAATGCAAGCAATCTTCATTAGAGTCGGAGAGATGCGACAGGTCAATGTTTCGAGTTTGCGACATTTTGATGGAATGAAGGATTCCAACCAATGCTATAAGTGCGTCTTTTGTACGTTTTATAAAATAGACTGCGATTAAATTTTGTGTCCAAGAGTGAAGATATATTTGTGATACACACACACATAAACACCACAATTATTTGTAATTAAATTATTATTTAAAATTAATTATTTTGACATTAAAGCAACATATACGTATGAGCTAATAATTTGTATAGTGAATGTATAAATAAATAATTAAATATGTAAGATGGTTTCTTAGGGTTTCAGCTTTCAGGGCCGCTAGTAGGATGGTGATGAAAGAACGTTCTGCGGTGATTTGCCCTGTGATGTGAGTTGATAGCGCTGATAACAACCATTCTTCTCGATGTTTCGAAAAGCATTATCCATCATCAGGAGTCGATGCGATCGATATGACGGAGACGGGCGGCACTCGAAACGATTCGATTCGGACTGTTTTTTTGTTGTTGTTCATTGTTTTTTGTTATTGTTCTTTCAGAGTTGTATGTTGTATTTATTGTCTTCATTTGCAAATCAGTTTTATATCTGAATAGGATATACGTATTTAATAAAGAAATTATTATTTTTTGTAGCAATATAGAATTAATTTTGGAAATGTAAAAACATTTATTTATACAAATGTTGTGTTTGCTTTCGTTCACATTGTCTAAAACGGAAATAGACCATGAAAGATGTTCCATCATCTTTATCTGTGGACATCGAGGACAAAAATATATTTAAGACTATATAAAAACCAGTACCAGTAAAACAATACCTTTTAGAAACTACGACATTGTGAATCAGTTCCATCTCAATATCAGGAAATCAAGAATCAAGACTACTACAAAAACTGAGCCCACACTCGTGTAATGCGCTCCATCACTTCCTTGACCTTGTTTGAGATCAAAGACAAAATACCGAAACAATGTTCCCGGAAATCAAAGTCTCTAGTAGACATGCGCAAAGCAATTTAGGGCACAGTAAAAGTTATATCTTAGAACTTCAAAGAAAGGAAAAACAAGTTTCTTGGATTATGTCCATAAATGTAACTTCATCGCCCATATGTGCAAAAGTGTGTCTGTTGCTTCGACCAAACTCAATTATTTATAAATTGCCAAGAACTTGTATGCACTTTAATAACAGTAGTGCTATTATATTCAAATATTATGTTCCAATAAAAACCGCAACTTCAGGTCAAGTAAATCAAGACTCTTGAATATCAAATTGATCAGATTTACCTTGTGGCTGTCCGTAGTAAAATTGGTTCGTAATTTGGCATTTTAGAAATGTTGTGTGTAAAACTTAAAACTGGCCCTTTACAAAGTCAATGTTTGTAAATTTGCATAACACGCACGGATGTCTCCACTAGATTTAAAGCAAAGGATACTCGCTATTAACAAACTTGAAATAATTGTTAATGAGTAAAAATATTACATTCTGGCAAACAGAAAACAAGTAATTCGAGTTTTGCTTTTAAAAATTACTTCCACAATCTATATGCACGTGCTGCTTGTAGGTGTGATACAAATGTTCGTTTGTATATTAAATGCAACTACCACCATAAACATGTTTTAGTTACAATTGCACGGGTAAAGTGCAGTATACTGTATAAATAATAAATCGATCAATCCATCCCCGTCGGATAAATTATGATTCTATTCGTGAAAGTGTGCTGGCCCGATTAAACAGCTCGTTTTACAACAATCAAGTTCAATAGCAAGTAGGCCTTATAGCTAGTTTAGTTTCTGCTAATTGTATATGTTAGAGTCATCACAGTTCCTACGTCTTATACTACCTGACCTGTTAGAAAGTCCGGCGCCCATTGTGGGATTGTTGGAATATACTAACAATATATAACGACTCTCAAAATGAACGTACACAATCATGGGGCTCATGCGAATTCCCCGTGAACACTTACATAGGCCTACCTAGGCTCAAAACTTGGACTCCAAACTTATATTACCTGCGATCGTACACTCTTACGTAACTACCTAAATATCCTCAAGTGGGCATAAACTACATAGTTACTTTTTAAATATCAAAATATCTAGTGATGGTATGTTGTAGGCCTACAGTCAACTATTTAACAATAAAATGTCTTCGGTTAATTTATAAACGCTATCTTAATCCCTAGATATTTGTCGTTATAACGTATCCAATGCTATTCACTGTTAATATATATTTGGATATAGTTAGCGTACTCTTGTTAACAATAGCTACTTTATAGCATTGTTGATTTAACTATATAAATATCTTTGGATAGTAAACTATACACTAACATCGGATAGTTAATTAAATATGTTTTGCAAAGCTTGCCTTGCCCTTGTGTGGTCATGAGAGGTCATCCTAAAAGAAACATGTATTTTATTTTCGGACTCGGATAGAAAACGACCTTCTCAATGTCATACTGTTCATATTGAGAATGAGATAACACAACCAACTCGTGGATGATCACATAGACCTACTGCTTTCTAGAAGAGGAGCTGTTTTATTTGTAACTTCTTTTATTATCATTATTTGTGGTTTTAGGACGTACTCGACAGCTAAGTCATAACATGACGTAAGATTGTCAAGAGTGGTGGTTATTTTGTTTGAAAAATGATATTAAATTAAATATTTTGAACATAAGATTTAACTAGAAATATTACTTAGATAAATCTACATCAATATTTGTTACTGCAATCCATCTGTACTGTGTATTGTTTTTTACCGTTTATTTATTGTTTGTCAACTGTTCTCCTTGTATTATATGTATTGTATGTATTTATGTATTGTTATGTATTATGAATTATTGTATGTACTTTTGTATTGTTATGTATTATGAATTATTGTATGTACTTTTGTATTATGTATCCTGACGAAACCTTAATTGATGTAAATTGATAATGGTGAAATAAATTTGATTTTATTCGATTACTGCAATACAACGAGCAAATAAATCAAGGTGCTAGGTTAGCACACAGCCGATAGGTTACATGTAAACAATAAATAATGCAGTAATATTTAAGATGTTACGTCATTACCGCAAGAGGCCGGGTAATGGCACTGCAATGCTAATGCACACACACACTCACACCTAATAGAGATTCGTAAGGCGGAGTCATTAACGTGTGCGGTGTGTCTAGAAATGGCAACGATGTGGAGCCTGAGCTGAGGTTAGGGCGATATTTGAACGCTCGAGCGCAGAATAGGCCTACTCAACAAGTGGTCGTGGTAAGGTAGTATTAGTGGTCCGCGTTCGACTCGCTGCGCTATTCTCGTGCCAAACACAGTCGGCAGCGGACGTGACTTCGCGTGTTGAACGTGCAGCTCTAGGAATACAAGATTATCTCATCGGTAAGCGGACTTGATTCGATGTGGAATGTGTATGACTTTGCTTTCGGTATTTCGTTTTGTTTTTGTGTTATAATGGTTTTTAATTAATCGACCGGTTAGTTTAATTATTGCGTGACATGTTAGGGATTTTTTTTTTAATGTCGGCACGCTTGTTGTTTTTATTTAAAGCTTGTTTTCGTTTTACTTTTATTTTTTTTATTAGAATGCCATAAATTAAGTCAGTTTTACCCTATTATTAATGATTGTTATAACTTTAATTATTCGTGTATATTATTGACTTGTATTTTTTTACTTTTTTTGCAACAATTCCTCTCAACTCAAGAACGCGATCTTATCTTGTAACGTGCATAAACAATAAAACATAGTGATTGAATAGTTCATGATGTTTTCACTATCACACGTATGCATATTTTTGCATGCTAGCATTCTTTCAATACCGGAATCACGAAGCAAGGTGTAGATATTTTCAAGAGACAAGCACAGAATTGAATTAAAATGTTTTTGATCAAGGATTATGTTTTGTTTTAAATTATTTATAGTATTTTGTAGCATGCACTGTACAAAATTTGGGTACATATTTTTAAGTTTGTTTGTGTGAGTTTATGAGTTTGAATAATAGAAGATTTTGCTTTCTATATTGAAAACAATTAACTCAGTTTGGATTTAGGGTGATCAGACGTCCCGAAAAATGCGGGACAGTCCCGAATTCGACCCAAGTGTCCGGTGTATTTTTTTATCTGGATATTATTGTGTATAATTTTCGGTGCACAATGCATTTGGGGATGCTTTGAGTCACATTATACAATAGTACAATGCACAACAATATTGTATCATTTTTGCTTACCCATTGCTTACCCATTGCTTACCCAATCGTTGTATACAAGTGTTATGACGAACAAAATTTTATTTTAAAACTCATCAAAGATGTTTCTGTCGTGCATTGATCATAATTTAATCCTACATTTCATGGGAATACATTGAATTCGATAGAATGTCACGTGAGTCTGCACTGCTGCTGACGTTAACTGTCCCCCCCCCCCCCCCCCCCGCCTCGTATGGGGTGGTGTATTCCCGTAGTCATTGTTGAAGAGAGTATATATAGGCTATACGTGCACCGTATCCACACGAAAAAGGACACTTTGTATCGTATCGCAAGTACCCCTTTACAAAA
Organism: Isoperla grammatica; assembly: GCA_945910005.1. NCBI lineage: Eukaryota > Metazoa > Arthropoda > Insecta > Plecoptera > Perlodidae > Isoperla > Isoperla grammatica. Next base: position 28,986,693 of record OX246739.1, read on the forward strand.
ATTAACCAATTTTTTCGATAACATTATTTACATTATATAATCCAAATTATGTTTCTAACCGGTCGAGGTAGGTCCCTACTCGCAGTAACCGGTGCCCGCAAAGAAGGCTCGCGTGTACATCTTTTGTAATTTCTTCTTCACCTTATTAATCATCTTTTCTCTTCCAATTCAACTTCCACGTTCTCTTTTTCTTACACTTGCCGACTCTCTTTGCGACCTGCAAGCCCACCAAACCCCCAAGTTCCACCACTCACCCGGCACCCCCCTAACCTCTTCATCCTAACCCTACTGGATTTCCTTTATGACGACCCCGGCGATGTCCAATGGATCTGATTCGGCAAGACGTCATAATATGCCCTGTAGCAGTCGAGTTCATCGTAAAACACCAAATACTAAACTAATAATTCTAATATGTTTTGTATATATTTATATTTTATTTATTGAGTTCTGAAAGTGAAAGAAAGCCTCCCGGCACGTGTTTATTGTAAGCAATTTTCATTCGTAACAGTAGCTGTTAAATTCGCATTAATTCCAAAATAACATAATAAAAGAACTACCTCGAAATATGCCTGGAAGCGACTCGTGTACAGTGTAACCATCCTAACGGGTTAAACTCTTGCTACCAACCTCTGAAGTGTGTTGTTGTTCAAATCAAATCAAAAATCCATTTTATTCTCATATCTTAAATATGTACATAAGAATAATAAGTTTATACACAACATAAAATGGTAGCATAGATAAAGGTACTAATCGTATACACTTTTAAATAGGAAATGTGTATAATATACGATTTACATAGTATAGTAGTGTTTTATGAAGGTACCCTGCATAAAACAGTTAAGTTCATTGTTAAGTTGTTGTTGTTGTTGTTGTTGTTGTTGTTGTTGTTGTTGTTGTTGTTGTTGTTGTCGTGCGTCACAGCGGTTGCGTGCGACAATGATGAAATCACGTACGCGCAATAATGTCTGAAAGTGATAGTGTATTATAGGTTCGAGGAAAACTGTCGGCTACCGCACGCACGCACGCAACGCATCGCAACGACCGCGGTTTCGTTTAGATATTATTCATAGTATTCTGATCAATGAATGCAATGACGACAAACCGTGAAGGCTGCTTGCATGTATCTAAAAATAAACATGAGCTGTATAGTAAAATGAACGCGCGGGACAATAATACAGTAACGCATAACTGACACTGATTTCCAGTGAGAGGATTTCCGGTGAATTATTTTACTTGTTGCATCTGTACTGGGAACGTAAATATCATTTACTAAGTATATTTCACCCTGTAATGATTTTATCGTGGAGCTAATTAATAATTACAACTTCGGCACTTTTTCAATTTGGTCTGATTAATTAATTGCTCCTGAAAGGCATTTCTCGTTATTCTCAATACTTACATGTTTTGAGTAAATGTAAGCTCTCGAGTCATTTTCATGTCAAGCGAGTTACAATCCTTCCAATCTGTTCAGTCCAGATCCTTCGCATGCTACATAACACTCGCATACCTCTCTTACTTTTATTGTTTTATATGTCGTCACCTTGTCACATTGTCAGTATTTGTCAATGCATGTCCTTCATACGCTTTCAAAATTATCCCATTCGTTTTAATAAATGTTATGTTTTTACAAATTCTTATATAGATGTTTGGGGGGGGGGGGGGGGGGGAGCTATAACATTGTTTACAATCAACACGGTCAGCATGAATCGGTAGACAGTAACGTAACACGCGAGTTTTCAATCAGAGTAATAGTTTCAGTTATATTGATAATGATCTATGAAAACACAAAACAGCGATGCATCTCTTCTTACCGACTGACGCTCATTGGTTATCGTTCGAATTACGTCATTTTAGTAAAAATATGCAATGATAACGATAAGCTACCACCATAATACAACTTTAACAGTAAATTAATATTTTACATAATTATAAAATGCAATTCATCTGTTTCACGATATAATGGTTGTAGAACACCATCCATCATATTAAAATATGTGCTTTACTTTTACTTTTCAAGTTACAATACAACCCACATCAATTTATGTTCTATCACTTGTTCTTAATTTCATTACCTATCTACGACGTATTATTTTGCTATTACGCATACTTTAATTATTTAATATAAACTTTTACTGTTTTTTCATGGATAATTAAACCGACACTTAATTAAATTAACTGTTGAAAACTGTTCTTCATTTGCCCTCGAGAATCTCGTCATTGTTATCTGTACGGATACCTAATTCCCGCATCCCAAACGCGTCTTGCCACAAGTGGTACGCTACTGACCAAATAAAGGCAACACTTTTCATCAGTGAATTGGCGCCAACATAGCGATCACTTTGCGTGCACATGACTGTACTTCATTAGAATATTCTAGGTGTTGGGCAGGTTCTGACCTTCAACACCTGAGTGAGTGTCTTATCGTTACAGGCCATGATTGTCTGTCGCGTCTCCAAGTTCAAAGTAAAGCAAAAAAAAAAACAGCGGTCCAACAATAAGGGATAATAATATGAATATTAAGGACGTGTCCTGTCGACATTGGCGCGATAAATCGTTTTGTATAGAGCACTCAAAATACACTAGACGCATTCTGGTGGCAAGACAATAAACTTCTATTAGGAGTAGTCTAGCTGTCAATTTTCATTGTTGTTGTATTGTTATTATTCATCAATGGCGCTGAAAAGAGGTTGCTTAGCAGCGCTATCTATGTTAGTTTTGAGTCCTCTATTCTTATCGCATGTCCAGTTTACACAAGCACGTAGTCGTAGTCGTACATATCGCATGTCTTTCGAATGATGAAACAGAGACGTGGTATAGCAATATATATGTTGCTATTGCTGATTTTTTTTGTTAATGATTAAATTTGATCCACCTAAGTTTTTTGCAAGGTATTTGGAAAGCTCTTTCTTGACATACATAAGTAGCAAAAAAATCAGATTCCGAACACATAATCTATTTCAAGCGAAAGTAGGAGCATGGTTATCAATTTAATATATTAATATAATATACGCTCTTATCTTGCATCACATAACTAATAACATAATGTTTTTATAAAACGATGAGTCATATTTTAATTAATCTCGTCCTTCTAGTATTTCCACAAACATTATTAATGCTTGATTACATAACGAAAACGACTACTTATATTAATCATTTCCCTCTCCAGTTTCCCTACAACCGGCAGCAATGGATGCATTAGTCTACGACGAGATGTAAGTGCGACCCACTAAGATCTTGTTTCTTCGGTGAGAAATCTCGACTATAAAATCAATCAATTTCTACCGCGCCACCAGCGAAATATTATCCAAGGGGCTCATGTTTTCAATATCGCTAGTAGATTAATTGAAACGATTGGTATAATCTCTTCTTTGAAGTATTATTATGGTGAAAAGCTACTTAGAAAGTTTGTTACCAAATTTGGATTCCCCATATAAGGTTGACACAACTTATAAATGTGTGTGACATTTAAACATAACTCAAACACTTTCTCATTGTAACCCTTTTTATGTAATTTAAGTTTACACATCTGCATTTTTACGAGCAGTGATTTTACTTTCATTGCAAGTTTCATCACAGTTCGAGTCGACTTTGCCCCCTCCCCTCCCCGCCCCACCACACGCAGAATCTTGCCCGACATACATTGTTGTGCGATTTGCATGACTCTTCAAATAAGTGATGGGTATCGCAAGTTATAATATGTTAGCCTACAGCGAAATTGCAGAGATAATGCTATGGCTCTACCATTCTTCATCAAGGTCTACGTGTCAAATCATTCTTACATTACATAAGCGTACGAAAATAAATGTATACCTTAATGTATATACTCACCGTTATTTATGTACTTGGTAATTTCATGTTTAGTGTTTGGTTGGTTAATTCATGACCAGTTTAGGTAGTGGGTTCAAACCAGTGAAACCACTCTTGGCAAACAGAGCATAACACATAAATCAATGTAGATTTATGGATCGTTTAGTATCCTTACGGTTGGTATGACTGACGCTTGTTAAAAACATGGGTTATTTTTAAATGCACTTACACCTTTTTTTACTTTATTTGTATTCGTTTCATTTATTATCCATCCACTCAATCAATCAACAACAAGGTTTTCAGTGGACAATACTATTATATAAAGGTGGTGATGTGTATTTGTATGGGGGGGGGGGGGGGGGATTCCCACAACGACCAACCAAACATTGACCAAAGAAAAATCAATGACCCATAAAATTTACATTACATTACAATCTTTTCAAGTTCGATTACTGGATGGAAATAAATACTACTGGCGTATTTATTTTATCCCGATGTAGCCTTCTAAAAAAAATCTTCATTGTTTTTCTACATGTAGGTATTTTAAATACTAATATTGTTATTTAAAAATTAAGCTTTACCTGTTAAGCCCCTCTACAGATTACCTAAGTACATAGTGAATTTGGATGGTCTGAGTCCCAGCATTCGTCTTATAACTGAGGAAACTTTGAAAACCCTGATTGCTGGTTGCAAGAACCGAACTGGCCCTTATCCCGAATGTGTGTGCTGTGTGCATGGTTGTCTCTCAATCTGGTTGGACAATGCCCGTCATGCTTATCACAGAACTTTGCCCCTTGCAATATGCAACCTGCCATCACGCCGTGTGCAAAGGGTTGCGTCGCTACTGACGGCTTGTTACACTGTTCCGTGCAATATGCAGCCCGCATCACGCCGTGTGCAAAGGGTTGCGTCGCTACTGACGGCTCGTTACACTGTTCCGTGCAATATGCAGCCCGCATCACACCGTGTGCAAAGGGTTGCGTCGCTACTGACGTCTCGTTACACTGTTCCGTGCAATATGCAGCCCGCATCACACCGTGTGCAAAGGGTTGCGTCGCTACTGACGGCTCGTTACACTGTTCCGTGCAATATGCAGCCCGCATCACGCCGTGTGCAAAGGGTTGCGTCGCTACTGACGGCTCGTTACACTGTTCCGTGCAATATGCAGCCCGCATCACACCGTGTGCAAAGGGTTGCGTCGCTACTGACGGCTCGTTACACTGTTCCGTGCAATATGCAGCCCGCCATCACGCCGTGTGCAAAGGGTTGCGTCGCTACTGACGGCTCGTTACACTGTTCCGTGCAATATGCAGCCCGCATCACACCGTGTGCAAAGGGTTGCGTCCCTACTGACGGCTCGTTACACTGTTCCGTGCAATATGCAGCCCGCATCTGTGCAAAGGGTTGCGTCGCTACTGACGGCTCGTTACACTGTTCCGTGCAATATGCAGCCCGCATCACGCCGTGTGCAAAGGGTTGCGTCGCTACTGACGGCTCGTTACACTGTTCCGTGCAATATGCAGCCCGCATCACGCCGTGTGCAAAGGGCTGCGTCGCTACTGACGGCTCGTTACACTGTTCCGTGCAATATGCAGCCCGCATCACGCCGTGTGCAAAGGGTTGCGTCGCTACTGACGGCTCGTTACACTGTTCCGTGCAATATGCAGCCCGCATCACGCCGTGTGCAAAGGGTTGCGTCGCTACTGACGGCTCGTTACACTGTTCCGTGCAATATGCAGCCCGACACACCGTGTGCAAAGGGTTGCGTCGCTACTGACGGCTCGTTACACTGTTCCGTGCAATATGCAGCCCGCATGACGCCGTGTGCAAAGGGCTGCGTCGCTACTGACGGCTCGTTACACTGTTCCGTGCAATATGCAGCCCGCATCACGCCGTGTGCAAAGGGTTGCGTCGCTACTGACGGCTCGTTACACTGTTCCGTGCAATATGCAGCCCGCATCACGCCGTGTGCAAAGGGTTGCGTCGCTACTGACGGCTCGTTACACTGTTCCGTGCAATATGCAGCCCGCATCACGCCGTGTGCAAAGGGTTGCGTCGCTACTGACGGCTCGTTACACTGTTCCGTGCAATATGCAGCCCGCATCACGCCGTGTGCAAAGGGTTGCGTCGCTACTGACGGCTCGTAACACTGTTCCGTGCAATATGCAGCCCGCATCTGTGCAAAGGGTTGCGTCGCTACTGACGGCTCGTTACACTGTTCCGTGCAATATGCAGCCCGCATCACGCCGTGTGCAAAGGGTTGCGTCGCTACTGACGGCTCGTTACACTGTTCCGTGCAATATGCAGCCCGCATCACGCCGTGTGCAAAGGGTTGCGTCGCTACTGACGGCTCGTTACACTGTTCCGTGCAATATGCAGCCCGCCATCGCGCCGTGTGCAAAGGGTTGCGTCGCTACTGACGGCTCGTTACACTGTTCCGTGCAATATGCAGCCCGCATCACGCCGTGTGCAAAGGGTTGCGTCGCTACTGACGGCTCGTTACACTGTTCCGTGCAATATGCAGCCCGCCATCACGCCGTGTGCAAAGGGTTGCGTCGCTACTGACTGCTCGTTACACTGTTCCGTGCAATATGCAGCCCGCATCACGCCGTGTGCAAAGGGTTGCGTCGCTACTGACGGCTCGTTACACTGTTCCGTGCAATATGCAGCCCGCATCACGCCGTGTGCAAAGGGTGGCGTCGCTACTGACGGCTCGTTACACTGTTCCGTGCAATATGCAGCCCGCATCACGCCGTGTGCAAAGGGTTGCGTCGCTACTGACGGCTCGTTACACTGTTCCGTGCAATATGCAGCCCGCATCACGCCGTGTGCAAAGGGTTGCGTCGCTACTGACTGCTCGTTACACTGTTCCGTGCAATATGCAGCCCGCATCACGCCGTGTGCAAAGGGTTGCGTCGCTACTGACGGCTCGTTACACTGTTCCGTGCAATATGCAGCCCGCATCACGCCGTGTGCAAAGGGTGGCGTCGCTACTGACGGCTCGTTACACTGTTCCGTGCAATACGCAGCCCGCCATCGCGCCGTGTGCTAAGGGTTGCGTCGCTACTGACGGCTCGTTACACTGTTCCGTGCAATATGCAGCCCGCAACACGCCGTGTGCAAAGGGCTGCGTCGATACTGACGGCTCGTTACACTGTTCCGTGCAATATGCAGCCCGCATCACGCCGTGTGCAAAGGGTTGCGTCGCTACTGACGGCTCGTTACACTGTTCCGTGTAATATGCAGCCCGCATCACGCCGTGTGCAAAGGGCTGCGTCGCTACTGACGGCTCGTTACACTGTTCCGTGCAATATGCAGCCCGCATCACGCCGTGTGCAAAGGGTTGCGTCGCTACTGACGGCTCGTTACACTGTTCCGTGCAATATGCAGCCCGCATCACGCCGTGTGCAAAGGGTTGCGTCGCTACTGACGGCTCGTTACACTGTTCCGTGCAATATGCAGCCCGCATCACGCCGTGTGCAAAGGGTTGCGTCACTACTGACGGCTCGTTACACTGTTCCGTGCAATATGCAGCCCGCATCACGCCGTGTGCAAAGGGTTACGTCGCTACTGACGGCTCGTTACACTGTTCCGTGCAATATGCAGCCCGCATCACGCCATGTGCAAAGGGTTGCGTCGCTACTGACGGCTCGCGGGCTCGTTACACTGTCCCGTGCACTATGCAGCCCGCCATCACGCCGTGTGCAAAGGGTTGCGTCGCTACTGACGGCTCGTTACACTGTTCCGTGCAATATGCAGCCAGCATCACGCCGTGTGCAAAGGGTTGCGTCACTACTGACGGCTCGTTACACTGTTCCGTGCAATATGCAGCCAGCATCACGCCGTGTGCAAAGGGTTGCGTCACTACTGACGGCTCGTTACACTGTTCCGTGCAATATGCAGCCAGCATCACGCCGTGTGCAAAGGGTTGCGTCGCTACTGACGGCTCGTTACACTGTTCCGTGCAATATGCAGCCCGCATCACGCCGTGTGCAAAGGGTTGCGTCGCTACTGACGGCTCGTTACACTGTTCCGTGCAATATGCAGCCCGCCATCACGCCGTGTGCAAAGGGTTGCGTCGCTACTGACGGCTCGTTACACTGTTCCGTGCAATATGCAGCCCGCCATCACGCCGTGTGCAAAGGGTTGCGTCGCTACTGACGGCTCGTTACACTGTTCCGTGCAATATGCAGCCCGCCATCACGCCGTGTGCAAAGGGTTGCGTCGCTATACTGACGGCTCGTTACACTGTTCCGTGCAATATGCAGCCCGCCATCACGCCGTGTGCAAAGGGTTGCGTCGCTACTGACGGCTCGTTACACTGTTACCACTCTGGTCAAATCGCGTGTCGAGTCGAGCGAACCATTTCGATTCTTAACTTAATTAGGAATCGTTTGTGCTTTTACCAACTCAGAGTTGAACATCCTAGCATGTTGAGAGCGTTCACTCTATAATCGCCAATTAAAACAATTCTGAGTGACTTTGCGGTCGGTTCCTCTGATAAACGCTTGCGCGGAAGCCCGTGTCAAATTATATTACATGCGCTTTCATAAAACAAGGCTGCTATCGTGAATATTCATACATCCACCCACGTGTTAATGAATATCATGTTATTATTTTGTAATCATCAGACCGTAGTAGTTCAGATTGTATTTAATTAAATAAAGACTAGCATAAATCACGACCTAAGGATTCCGAGCATTGATTGGATCGATTGTCGCTGAAGCCGGAAGTAGGATGTTTCCATTGTTGCTGTTTCCGGTAGTCTGAAACGTGTGCGGATCGTAGTGGCATTCCGATTGAACGCATTTCCGACCTCATTACGTCGGTTACTCGCATGTCACTATCACTACCGTGTCACTAGAAGCAAACAGAGGGGGAATTGAATGTTACAAGGGTCGTCTTTGAGAGTCTCGAACTCATACCTACCGGTTTCTGGGTAGACGCATGGACTTTATTCAAGCTCTAAAATCTATGCTATACCAGCCCCAATTTGATTAATCTCATACCGACCTCAGATCCTTTTATCTACTGCCCCTTTCATGCACTCTGTTTTAACGTAAACCAATAGATTTCTGGTGTTCGTTCACACATTCGTAAAGGCTTAGTAGCTAGAGTGCACAAGTCTCATTAGTCACTCCCGCTGTGTTAGGAATGTCCATGTATCCAACCCAAAGGCGTAATTATCCCTATGTACCTATTTCAAGTAGATGGTAGGAACTAAAGAGAAGTAGAAAATTAAGTTGGAAGAATAATTGGACTCAGCTATTTCGTAAGCATGACTATAGTCACGTTGGGGCGAACTTTATATGGAGTCTATCTATATTGGAAGTGGCCATTAAAGTGACCTTGGCCAAGAAGACCATGACCATACTTGAAGCAAAACCACTTGTAATTTTCTCTGTGTTGTGCACAAGGCAACGAACTTTCGTCCCGAAACAAATTTAAAGTGTAATGTAACTTCACTGATTTGGATGTCATTATAAATTTACACATAAATTTCATTTGGATATTTTACGGTTATCTCACACGAAATCACCTACGCTAATCTACCCACGTTAAGTGGATGTGAATTTTGCTCAAATCATTCGTCGACGCTCCAACAGCTATTGCCAATATCAATCATTTCGTATCATGGACATGAACATAAAATAAGTCATTCGTTGTCAATGTCTCTCATAAAAAATACATTCTATAGCTTATTGATACCTGGAACTAGTGTAAAACTCTAAGGACAATCATATAGGTTGTGACTATTACTAATTGCAACTAGAGAAAATAGTAGTTGAATTGAAGACAAACTTCAGCCTGTGCAATTTAATTTTAAACTAGCAAAAACTAACTTGTTTTTACAACTATACATTTCTAATTGGTACATAATATTATGTTGTTTCAAAATACATATTAAAAAATATATGTTTTCTCATATAAATGGTACAGTTTAGCTTGGTGTTTGTCTAACTATACATACTCCCATTCGTACAAAACTTTATATATTTCGTATTGATTCATTTACGATTGAACATTACTTGATTTCAAGATCCAATAAATTCCCGCTAGTTTCGATGATTTGATGACCCTCCGCCCTCCACTACGTGATTTAAATAACATTGAGAAGAATAGATCAGAAATCACATAATATGTGGCGTATTTAAGCCTACGAGACAATAAATTGAAAACCCCCAAGAAGGCGTTTTAAACAACCTTCCATAACGCTTTATTTCGAGAAAACAATGTTGCTTCGTTCGAATATTAAATATATTTCTAGCTTGGATGTAAATACAAACTCTACAGTGTTTGGTTCTTCACACCGTTCCATCTTGTTCCATTGTTCAGATAAAATTATGTTGAAAGGATGTTAAACACGTATAAAAGTATAACTCATCGTTAATGTCATGTTGACATGCATCAGCATATTGGATGTGGTGAACCTCAACTTTCTTATTTCGAAGCCGAAACTTTATTCATAAATCTGATGGGTATTCTAAAATAGCCCATGCAATGCAACACAGGCAGGGTAATCCTTGAAGAAGTCATCATGCTCTACCTACACGAGTAGCTGTTGTGTATTGATTAGAGAACACAAGGTCACGGTGCCGGGCGCCGGCCTGTACGGACGTCGGCGTCGCGACGCCATGATAAGAACTAAGAACCCACGTGAACACGGATATGGGTCGCTTCGCATTCCAACATTATCCGTCGCGATCGAGAAATGGAGATTGCAAATTAAGGCCATATTTCCCAACGTTAAAGCCTTTTATGACAAGTTGTTCCGAGAAGTGATTATATACATATGCTTCGTCATTACTCACACAAGTTAATTCCATATGGAGATGTAGAAAGTAACGGAATGTATATGATCGTATTATCGAATTAGATATTGTCGTTGAAAGATGATACGTGTGTAAAGTATATTATACAATGTATTTTATAGAAAGTTAAAATAAGGTTTTGAAAACACTTAGTGTTTCAGTAAATTGTAAAAGTAATGCTCAAAACCTCTCACCCAATTAACACAAACACGTTCGAATGAAATTTTTCATAGTCCATAGGTTGGGATTGGTCAGTTAGATTATGTGAGTGGTTTGCAACAATCTTACGTTATAATTATTGGTACAAAACACTGTTCACATGGATATGCGCTGGCTCCACACACGCACGTTTTCAAAATTCACGCGTCTTCAAAATGTTCAGTGATTTGTGTCTCGGCATGGATCATCAAGCCAACCCAAATTTTAAGTGAATCATAGTCTTATTATAAAAAAAAAACAATAAAAAAATCAGGAAAACATGTTTTAAAAAAATCAATAAAAAGTTTCCGAGGATTTATGGCGCAGGTATATACTGTCATTTAAGAAGTTTTGGAAATGTACTTAATGTCAGCAGATGACATAACTAATTTGTGTTTCTAATTATTTTCAGGTAAATTGACGATCGTTCCGTTGTTTTAATCGTCCCAAAAAAAAATGGGTATTCAACAGCACGCGTGGACGCCGACCAAGCGACGAGGGCCAATCGCAGCCGAGTATAACAGCCCCGGGCCAGCGTGCGTCACGCTCCCAGCCCTCATCGGTAAGTCAGACATACACTGCGTCATTCTACCCCTCGCCCATTGGTCAGACATACATTGCGTCACCCTCCCCTCTCCCCCATTGGTCGGACATACATTGCGTCACTCTACTCCCTCCCCTATTGGTCGGACATACATTGCGTCACTCTACTCCCTCCCCCATTGGTCGGACATACATTGCGTCACTCTACTCCCTCCCCCATTGGTCGGACATACATTGCGTCATTCTACTCCCTCCTCTTTTGGTCGGACATACATTGCGTCACTCTACTCCCTCCCCTTTTGGTCGGACATACATTGCGTCACTCTACCCCTACCCCATTGGTCAGACATACATTGCGTCACTCTCCCCTCTCCCCTATTGGTCGGACATACATTGCGTCACTCTCCCCTCTCCCCCATTGGTTAGACACACATTGCGTCACTCTATACTTCCTCCCCTATTGGTCAGACATACATTGCGTCATGCTTCCCGGCCACCCTTATCGGTAAGTCAGACATATGTGATATAGTTTTGAAATACGTTCGTGGAAATACGAAATACGAGAGCGTGGGGGGGGGGGGGGGGGAAGGGTGGTTGGCGTTTAGATCGCAAAGTAAAGATTAGATTATGGATTTAGGGCGCTTTAACAGCGAAGATTATTCGAAGAGTGAGAAAGCAGAAAAGGGAATAATGATGAAGGCCACGTGAGGTGACCATGACAGACAAAATATCACAAAAGAGATGCTCGAAAGCCCTCTTTAAGGGCACCGGTCACCAAGGAGAGGGACCCACCTGGACCAGAAAATTCATTCGTACTTTCGACCTGATTTGTAAACTCCCGCGGTTTTGGTTCAGTACCTATCCATCTCTATGATAGAGCGGCCCATGCACTGTTCAAGCGACTAAACCAGCCAGTATGATAACTGTTTGCCTGTTGACTGTTGAGTGCGCACCGAGCTAAATTTCCCTTGGCGACAGCTGACAGCATGTAAGATAATATGCATGCTGCAAAATAGTACATGCATTCAACCCAAATACTTATAATTAAGTAGATATAATTTAACATCACAGCAAGCCCAATTATGTACACACCTGTAAATAGTAGATTGTATGAAATACGAAAGCTTATAATTAAATACGCATTTAACTTTGAAGCAATACACCTTAACTTGCGGCCGCCGGCCTGCAATGAAAAGTACTTGATTTAACTCATGCGCCGTTTTGCGAATGTTTTCGTTTTTTAGAAGCTCCTAATTATTGGTTTCAATAGAGAGGAAAGTGTTGAAGCGATCCTAATTTCTAACAGCTCGACCTTGTCTTGTTAGTGTTTTTTCGTACGGTTGGTTCATGGTTGGCAGACGTGTAACGTCAAGCCATCGGCAGGAATGCAAATTTGAAAACACGACCAAGTTTACTACACGTGACATCAGTCGTGAAAGAAATTAAATCATTAATGTTTAATTTACATTTTAACGCGTTTGCTTTTTTATAAGAGGAAGTTGTAATTACACGTCAGAGTAGCTTGAAGACTTCTCTTTATGATTGGCATGCGTTGCACCTAGTGTGAAGCAAGTAGTGTTTTACTCTGCAATTATAGTAATATATAGCTCGAGTACGTTTCTAGTGATTGTGAAACCAAACCTTAGTCATCCAGTTTTAACGAACGTAAGGCCTACCTACATATAAAATAACCTGATTAGGTATTTGTGTTTTTATTTGATACTGCTGACACTAGAATGGTATAGGCTACATTATACTGGTTTCTGTTTATGTGCAATTTACAGGTCAAAGAGTATACGATTTTGTTAGGGATTGACAATCAAACAAATGTTCTTGTTGCTTTACGTATTGCAATCATAGATATAAACAATATTTATATATATGTTGCAATAATGCTATTTGAGACGATGAGGGTTGATAGATGAAGATGGACAATTTAAAAATACATGTATTGTAGGGGATTCGAACCCACAACCCTAGGAGCCATGTGCTTAGAACCTCACAACCGTATAATGTCAATCAACCGCGTACAGCGAAATACCGCAGCAAACCCTGTTGTATCAACGTCTCCTATTTATGCTATTACACTCATCAAGACAATCAGCGAGGGGGGCTTATATAGGCGAAAGATGCTGTGATAAACTTGGGGTCTTACTCACATCTAGGTGCCTATGGGTACGTTCCGAAACTAGCTGAATATGCCATTTCCGTGCTGAGGCCGTTCCGTAACCTCCTGTATATCATAGGCTGGGCGTTCCGTAACTTCCTACGCCAGCATATTCAGCATCATGAAAACGCCAGCCGTTTGAGCGAGGGCATCTGCCAGCATTCACAAATCATGGCGGCGTTTTCAAAATCCAATACTCGTCAAGCTCGTCAAATTGTCAGGAATTATATAATTGGACCGTTTATACCACGCGTTGCAGGATTTTATTATTTTTCATGTCGTATTTGTTATTGTCGGGAAACGATTAGAATATTGTTTTTTTAATTTCATTACAAATTTTTAGCGCGCATTTCCTCCATCTTTTCGCTTGTAGGCGTTCCGAAACACTTGACAAAATGTGACGCTGGGACGTGCTAGCTGATGCTGGAACCCCATCGTTTTCAGGAGGTTTCGGAATGTACCCTACGTAGTGTCAACACGTGGTTAAACGCACGTGGGTGCGTAAGATGACAGCGAGTGGTGATTGATTTGTGAATCATTTTCGTGCTCAGTTTGTTGATGCATGGATTTAAATTGTGACTAAACACATCAACTTTCTTACAAAAAAATTGATCCATATCAGTATGTTTACATATTTTTCAGCGAATCAGGTTATAGGCATATATAGGGCCTACTTGACTTGGCTGGCATAGATTGATTGTGGTGTATACCATGATTCGTGTGAAACTGTCAGTTTTAGTGTAATTTTGATAGATCGTGCTTTGTATTTTAGAAATTAGCCTTGTGTTTTACCTCGAAGTGTGCGAAACTATATAGTTACTGTGAAGATCCGTGAGGTGCTTTACCAATCAAAGCCCTTGAAAGTTGAAACCCACAATTCTTGATTACATCACTAAGATGTTTGATTAGATTCTAATCACGATTCGAGTTGATGAAATAAAGGAAATCCTGGAACCAAGTTTTGATTGAAGGATGAGCGATAACGGTATATATCTATTATTTGGGAAATGGAAGGATCGTTGTTACCTGCTTGTTTATCTGCTGAAATCTATAGTTAGCAGATTTGTTTGTTGTAAGTAGTAATTGATTTATATCTTCGTAAAGATACTGTGAAAAGTATCTTTTAGATTTAGATGTATAGATATCGGTAGCCTTTACTTCCCAAAATGCAATTTTTTAAATATGATTAGTATATAGTATTCATTTTGTTTGATTTAGAATATATATAGTCAACCGAATCAGATCCATCACTCAAGCGCCGGGGTAGTGATAGGGGAGGGAGAGGGGGGCGTTCAGTTCTCGAAGAGGGCCGGCATTAATGAGAATGAGAAAAGAGACAGAAACGAATAAAGGGATAAATTCAACAAGATCAAAATGAATGTTAAATAGGGAGATTAAAGACGAGCGTGAGAGCCCTCTTTGCGTGCATCGGTCATCACGTTGAGGAACCCACCTCTATCAGAATGAGTACACACACAAGCCAGCCAGCTAGCGAGCTATACGTATACGTGATGTCAAGCCTGTGCTGTGGAATAATTTATTGACACTGCAATATTCGCATCTCGCCCTCAAACAAGAGTGGAACAGGTTTGCGCGGCGACTGAGACGATGACCGGCCAAGAATGATGACCAGTGTTGATTGCCGGCCAAAAAAAGCAATGGCCTCGCTAGCAGCAACTGTTTGTATTCCGACACTTTACGCGAGAAGGGCTCATCTTGTGTGAGGTACTTGGACGGAATTGTCATTCAGTTGTGGTAAATGATGGACGGATGAACTCTCAAACCACAAATGTCTGTTTACTGGACGATATTCATAAGCGGATGTATTGGACTTAAAATGCGAAAATATTACCATTTTATAAAATATTTAATGCTTTCATTTTGTTAATAAGTGGTAGGTTAACAGTTGTTATTTTCTTACAGGCGGTTCGACAGTTCCTGATTCAAAACGTAACAGGGCGCCAGCGTTCAGCTTTGGCGGAAGGTGAGTTTCTGCAGACATCATTCCCACAAATAAATTCAAAGTGTAACATAGTTTCTAAGTATTACCACCAGGTTATTTAATCAATGCTATAGCACTTGGGAACGTTTATGAATCTGTGATCGTTTAAGAACAATTTTGTTACATTTTCTTTGCGTTGCGAAATAACCAAACAGTCGATTTCTAAACTCGTACAAAGATATTACCGATTTGTTGTTGGAGAAGGACAGAAATGCAATTAATTGTAAATTTATAGGTTTACATTTATAAGACTAGTTATTTTGTAATTCTATATTATTCGTTTTGCACATATTATCTCATCATTTCAAAAATCAATGTAAAATGTTTGCTTCGCGTACACACTCGAAATTCTTTTATAAGAATCATAATTATACAATTAATAATTATTTTGCTTGTAATTGGTTGTGTGGGTGATGTAAAACATGTGTTTCTGTGTCTAGGCATGGTTCCAAGAACGACAGTCCAGGCCCTGGGCCCGGACAGTACAACGTCACAGGACTTAGCGCAAAAGGTAAAACAAACCAAACCTAATCATTGAGTGCAGGTAGATAATAATATAACGAGTTTTCGGACTCTCTCCGTACGATTGGAGTGATCGAAGATCATGATTAATATCCATCTTCACAGCTAAGTGCAAGGGGCCTTTTCGTTGCTGCGATAAACTAGTTTCGTCGACTGGGCAGAGTAAATCTTTAATTATATGCATAGGCCTTGGAAGCATATTCGCACATTTATTTTTAAACATAACTCATGTTGCTAGCGAAAACAATGTAGAGATACCCTAGCTTAGCGCAGGCTATATCTCCATATGTCGTATTGCATATAATTTATAGTATATAATTTACTTGTCTCTATGGTTTCCATTCCACTTACGTTATTATTAGCGGCTTTAGTGTAATACATTAATTTTTTAGGTTTAGCAGCTTTAGTTATTACTTATTAAAAATTAAGATGATCAGATAAGAACACGAACAAATTTCAAACCAATAGGGAACACGCGTATGAAAATTTTAATCGATTTTTAAATACCTTGTCTCTCATTTAATAATTTTGTGTCTTTGAATTTTGAAAAACGGATCAGTCTATGCCTCAAAATAATTGGTTTAGTAACGATAAAAAAAGGGCGCGAAAAACGAGCCGCCGCCATGGAGAGTGGATTTGACGTCGTGGTTTTGTTCTTTGTACGCTCACCGCCTCAGCGATTGGTCTGTTACGCCACGTCTACAGAATCATTGCGTCACAGCCACCTGTACGCGTTTCAGATCCCCGAGTTTAAACTTCAATAAATGCGAAATCGTACGCGTGTTGCCTATTGTCTCACATTTACGGGACCCTAACATTATAACGCGTTAACTTGCTAGGTGTTGTCGTCACGGATTATGTAATAGTGAAGTGACGCGTGTGACAACTACCAACCTAAGTCTAGTTGCATCCCGCCTCAGATATTGACTACCTTACACATGCTTTCGTCACAGGCAAGGCATTCATAGACAACCAGCGAGCCGCCTGAGACAATAGCGCGCAAATACCGATCGCTGATTGGCTACGAATACCTCGCCTGTGACGAAAGCATAAGCAGCATAAGGTTGTCTTGGGTTGATAATATCGTCCGCATGTTGTCAGACTTGGTGGGGTCGCATTCCATTCACGGTTGGTGCAGTCAATACAGTGGACAATTACAATTCAGCTATCGGGCAATCTCGAGTTGAATACTTAGAGCAGAGGGTTGAATACCGTTGAAATAGACCGTGTGGAGCGACCGTCTTTTCTCAGAATTTTAGGGGACACCTTGCTTCTTACGGCGTCGCCAGTATATGAAATGAAATTGGCGAATCACTTGAACCAAAGACTGTGTTTTTCAGGTAAGGACAACCCTATCGCCGCCACCCTCCACGGCCGCCCCAAGGACATCCAAGGTCATCAAACCCCCGCCCCCGGCGACTACAGCCCGGAGAAGTCAGAGAAGGTGGTGCACGACAACTCCCCCAAATACACCTTCGGCCTGAAAACACAGCACGACAAGCCGAGCCAGACCCCCGCCCCCAACGTGTACAACATCCCCACCGTGATGGGCGCGACCAAAGAGGGTAACAAGAAACAAGCCCCCGCGTTCACCATCTCCGGCCGGCAGAAGGAGGCTCTTGACGACCGAGTGCTCACGCCGGGTCCCGGGACATACAACAACGCCAAGGCTGATAACTATAAGTCCCGATCACCCGCCTACTCCATCAGCTCACGCTACCAGATGCCCGGGGACTCCACGATGAAGCCGGGACCCGGAGCCCACTCCCCTGAGAAGGTACGCATTATCCGGACCATTCAGGAGTTTCTTAGTATTTGGTGGTTTACGACGCAGTAGCCATCGACCAAATCAGATCCATTGTCCTAGTAGGGAATCCAAAATAAGGGAGGTGTGGGGGGTTGATGGGCGTTTGGATCGCCAAGAGGGCCGGCAAGTATGAAGAAGTGAAAAAGTAGGAAGAGGACAAATGATGAGATATTTAGCAATGTGCGAAAATGGAACTACCTAAAATAATTCTGCTTCAACAAGGGGTTGTGGTTATATCATCAATCAATGAATCGAAACTCAACACCGTTAGCATTACATTTTATGTACGAAACACGGGATTAATTTTGAATTATGATACTTTTTACTTTCAGGGCACTGTATAGGTAGTTTAGAAGACTGATGCCTCTGCGAGAATGGACAAGTGAGAGTATAGAGAAGTTACACATTTCAAATCCACCACCGGAAACCGCGAAATCTTTACGACAGATCTTGAAACGAACCAACTATAGTAGAATCAATACCGTAGCATGTTCCTGTGAGATCTATAATGATAAATTTAATTAGGCTTTTAACTTGGAGTCTATTAGCTGCATGCAAGTCAGTGCAATACATCCACATCTAATGTTTCAGAATGGTGCATTTTATGTTTTTAGCTTGCGGAGAATAATTCATACGCGCATTTAGTTATAATTTCAGTTCAGTGATTTTATTACACAGTATACTTTATAGCTTAATTAATATAAATGTGCCTTTAAAGCGAAAGTAACTAAAATGACGGCGGTGAAAATTTTGATCTTGTCCATTTATACTGTTTCTTCTTTACTGAGAATGACAGATTGAGGCACCATGGATTGGTTAGTAGTACGTATTACTCAGGTAGCCAGTATGACTTAAAACAAGTGATCCGATAATTATTTGTATTACATTTCAGATTTGTTTTGCTGCACTGGAATCTAGTTTACCTATTTGATGTAATTTTCCCTATACACTATAATTAGTTGCTGCCTGCTGGTAACAAAAACAAACCACTTTAATTTGGGATATTGTAATTGCAATAACATTTCAGGATATCTAATAGTAGTGTTTGTAGCTCATGCAACATGTACAGATTGCGTGTCAACTGTGTAGGCCCTACCTCTCCGCTACGCAAAGAATCAAACATGATTCAGTAGAACAAGGCCTATAATGACTTTATTGTAGTGTAGTATGTGCCTATTAACACCATTAATAATACTTGGATATTACGAACCAGGGTTTATTATCAAAGCAAGTTTCCTGCATGGAGGAATAGCTCACAAATTGTTGTCATTTTATTTCTTTATCTAGATATTATAGATTCAAGGGTATACAACTTATTTTAGAATAGATTTACTTTTTACAATGTTTTAAATTGTGTAGGTTAATCCATGCTGTGTTATTACGGTTATTTTTTTACTTTCCTTATACACAAACGTATAACAAGATTTAAATTCGCTTGTATTTTATTCATTTTTGTTTTTTATTCATATTTTACTAATATTCATCATTGACAATATTCAGGTTTTGGCTTGGAAAGATATCGGCGTACATACATGCATAATATACGTCTGTGCATTGTGGCTATTCTATAGTCTTATATTAACCAATTGTGTACTTGGGAATAACATAATTATAAAAGTATTGCAGGGATTTATAACATTGATGTAATCTATAGTGCTGGAAGTGATATGTAACTTACTAACCACCCTCACTCCCGCACTGATGCCGCAGGTTAATGTTAACCGGCCTTGGAATCCCAGCTATTCCTTCGGAATCAGACACTCTCCTTTTTCGGGCGTGAGACACCTGCCATTTTCGAGGGATTGAGACTGTCCATCTGTCTTTTGCTCAACAGCTATATTATGGTACCTAGGTAAAGTACATTGCATCACTTGTCGGGGAGCACGGAGACAGACGGTCGTTTGTGCCAACCTTTTAGTCATGGATCTGATTACATTACCTATGTTTGGCTTTGGCACACTGTGATGTGGTTATAAGT
Organism: Isoperla grammatica; assembly: GCA_945910005.1. Lineage (NCBI taxonomy): Eukaryota > Metazoa > Arthropoda > Insecta > Plecoptera > Perlodidae > Isoperla > Isoperla grammatica. Next base: position 29,006,529 of record OX246739.1, read on the forward strand.
AACTTCGTTTTAAAAGCACGCGTTTCGTTTTTCCTTTTTCAAATTATTATAAATCCTGGAATAGACAGTCTTGTAAAAAGTAGATATATTATTTGTAAAATTGACTTAGACAGGAATTACCTGATTTGTATTTTGTAACGTTGAAAAAGTGTAACAATTTCATTATGTATGTGTCCATACGCACCCGATAGGGTATATCTTACTATCTTTGGTCCATACGCTACGCTACGACAATAGCCCTGTTGGGATTGGGTAGGCTAAGCGCCCAAGAAGAAAACAGTTCGGCGGCAAAGTTCCCTCTTTTTCTACAATTTTGTTAGTATTTCCTTGTATTAATAGTAAGTTATAGTTTCTACCGAAGGAAGAAACTAAAATTGATCTGTTGAACAGAAAATATAGATAATTTATTTGAATATTGTTTTCGAAAGTAATGGTCGGCGCGTACAAAAGTGAAGTTCACGTATAATGCTCACGGTGACATCTTCAATGTTAAAGGAACCCGAATGCTATTGTCGTAAAATAACGAAAGTGAAGAGTAACCGAGCAATGGTGCTGCTCATGATCTTCTAACTTCTAAATGATTAAGAAATAATAAGCCACCGTCTGTCTAAAGCCCCCAACTGTTCGTGGGAACAATTGGGTTATGGTTCTGCAAACATTTCTTCTATCTTTCTCCTTTCAAGAAGTCTCTCTCTCTCTCTCTATCTCTCTCGATAAAAGATTCCCAAGCACAAATAAAAGGTTTCACACATCATTTTACTACAATACAATAATATCACTCTTAAAATGTATCCTAATGAACTATCATGAGGCATGGCCATTATTTCAAGCGTATCAAATGAAAGAATTGAAGTACTGATAGTATATAAAACATTAAAAACATATACTGTAAAATTTCAATTTGTTATTTTACAATAACTTTACAAAAATAATATAAAGCATTGTAATTCTTATATATTTCTACGCTCAAACTTAAATGCAAACACAGGAGAAATTAAATGTACGGAGTCTCGTTGTACAAGCCGAAGATTTTAAATATTTATTATGAACATCGTAATGTCAAAACATCGTTTATTTTTAATTCATTGAGTGTTATATCATAAGAACAAAGATTTGAAATATTTGAGTCCAAAATAATAGCAATCTCCAGTAAGGTGTACTCATTGGTTGGCATGCTTTTAACTTAAGGTGTCTAGACTAATAATTTTTGTTTTTGTCACTTTCCTCTTTGTCCAGCTGTCCGTTTTATTTTGTCGGTTCTTTGGCTTATGTCTGGGCTAACATGTTATCTACATAATCATTCTTGAAGATGGTTGACAGCATGAGAAAACATAAAAATTAAATGTATCCTTCTCTGTTTCAGTCAAATGTCGGTCAGGAGCCAGCCCATACATTTGGAATCAAGCATTCTCAATACAGTTGCAATCTTAAAGATAACAAGTATTGAATAGTATTACTAAATTACCCATTGAAGGGCGTACATTCTTTAAAGATATACAATATTTCAGATGCCTGGAAAAGATAAATATATATTTGATGATTGTGTGAATCTGCACTGCTCTCTTTCTCTCTTTGTTCTTTTGTCTTCAACAAAATTAAAACTAATACGTAATTGATTAACAATGTAGAATGTAACATATTATGCTTTTGTATAACGTGCACAGCATGACTTAAAATTCAAAGTATGGCTGTTACTTATAACTAGCTTTTAAAATTTTAAGATTTTCAATCTGTTTAACTAGGACTAGGGTTCATCATTTTGTAAAATCGTGTGTATGACATAAAACAGTGTTAGTGGATGAGTGACATATGAATATTTTGTATACGATGTGACTAGATATAAATGATAAGGGGATGATAGGTTTGACAAAAACGCTTGTTTTATTTAAAAAGAAAGTGTATTTACATAGCCGTGCACTCCTCGCATGGATATTGATAACTAAGATGTGCTTCCCTACTTGTCGTAGTGAGCTTCTGTTCACTCATCCAACTACCTACAGAGTTCGCTTTTCCAATAGATAAGCACTGTGGCCTAACATTGGTGAAGGATGACGGGCGAGAGTACGTTCCTTAAGTTTGGATTTTTTTTATAAAGTTCATGGTACTGAAAATTAATTTCTTCTCTGAAATATCTGTAACAGATTTTCACGGAATTCCAAAAAACATGTTCCTTTTAACTACATCTTTAAATCAATATGTTAGTAACAGTATGTAACAAATAAAGGGTTTCTTGCCAAATTGTAAAATGTGTTTTTATGTACGTACATAACGTGTCCTCGACCACACGGAGGCCAATTCCTGACTTTTCCTGGCATGCAAACGGTTGTGATGAGTCGTTTTGTAGGGACCGGACCAGTGACGTTTTTATTATTTATCAATCATTATTTCAACAGCAAGATAATATAACATAGGCTTTGTCCTATCTTACGACAGGTAGAGCACCCCAAAGAGGGCAGATAGCTTGATCATGGATTTAGGGAACTTTTTGGGGTTTTGAATTCAACCAGCCTCCGGCTCAGTTACGAGATAAAAGTTTTTCTGGTTTTCTTCGAGATGTCATTCCTCGTTCGGCATTAGTTCTGTCTCAGTTGCTGCCGTCTGATTGGCCATACCTGCTCGGAGGTTAGAAAATGTACTTGAATCTGGGTATTTGAGGAAGCACATGAGGTTCAGCTGGTGTGCACACTGCAGCCGGGATTCCTACGAAAATTTGTTAATATCATTTCATTTCATTTCATTTTATTATTCCGTTGATATGTATTATACATATATGGACATCGTCATTACTAAAATTAATCATCATCTGGTGTGCTTCTCTTCTTGGGTACCACCGCGGATTCGGGTATAGGATAGGTATGGGAACAAAGACTACCCTATCATATCTCCAAAATATCTCAAAATAGGACACCTAGTTAATTCAGCAATTATTTTAAAGCTTTTCAAATCTGGCGCCATAGTTGACGCACCTCAATTGTTTTCCAGAATCCATCTCACAAGTAATCGGACTAATCTCGGATTATCTGCTTTGACGTTGGATGATGTATTTCAAAAGAGCCGCGCAAATCTGTCGCCCGTGCTCCGTCTGCTCTGCTCGGTAATAATTTGCTCAGATGACGCTCAGAGCATGGATTTATAATAGAACCATACAACTCCATGCTCGGAGCATGGATATATAATCTCAGAGTCAGTAAAAAAATGCTTCCAGCACAATCTAATCTGATTGCTCAGATATAATAAAAGAAACCCCTCTTGTAATCCCAGCATTTTAATGCATGTGTTATTTGCTTTAAATAATGTGTTCCCCTCATTTAGAAAAACCATGCAGAATTATTTTTATTATTATTATTGTTATTTTGTTACAACCACAACCGCAACCGTAAACGCATGAAACCAAATTCGAAGTCACGTTTGTTGGTCCCGCGCACAATATTTTGTGTTTGTTACGTTGGCACGCCCGCTGATGAATGTTGGAATGTCATTAGTGACACGTGCAATAGTTTGTTCTTCGTTATAATGTTTTGGATTATTGTTATTTTAATTTCATGTGTGAAATTACTACTAATACCTTCATAGTAAGTATTGACATTTATGATCTAACGTAATAAATACATAACTCCAAATAAAATGTGGCCGCACAATGCCAGAATTAGATCTAAAATAACAAATGTATATTCTAACCTAAAAATGTTTGCAGCCACTCGACTGATTTTGAGGTTCATCGTAATTGGCTTGCTATAACTCACAGTCTACCTGTCAAGAGATGGTATTACGAGTCAACTTCCGAGTGGACACTGGATTATCCACCGCTGTTTGCGTGGTTTGAGTTTGTTTTGTCACAGTTCGCAACGCTTTTTGATCCAGAAATGTTGCAAGTCAAAAACCTCAATTATGCATCACCTGCAACAATATTATTTCAGAGATGGTCGGTCATCGTTACAGACCTAGTCCTTGCTTACAGCACGCGTGAGTAAGTAACAAATAAAATAAGCAAGTAGATTTTAGACACACACACACACACACACACACACACACACACACACACACACACACGGTCATATTTGTCCTATAGATCTTGATGTAATGCGTAGGCCTAAGGTCCGTATGCATAGTCCAGACTCGAACCTTCCTCAACTCAGCCTCTCCTCAGCCTCGCCCAACCACCAATCACGGAACGGTAGTGCCACGTGTACGGCTCTGTGATTGGTGACTAGGTGAGGCTGAGGATCCCCAGCAGGGATACCTTTCAGTAAAACAGAGGCAGGGAGGAGATTACCAGAGGGGGGAATCCCCCCATCCCCCCGTCAATTCGCACCCTGCATAGGCCTACACCTAGGCAGTCTTGGTATTGACTACGTTTACCACGGGGGCCAAGTCTTGACTAGCCAGTACATATTCACTACGGTCTCAGTTTAGCACCGTATCTGTTTCAGTCCGTATTAGCATAATAGTTATGGGCCAGTTCAGACTGTATGCTAGTTCAGTGATTTTAACAAGCTGAACTCGGTTCATACCGAGGTATTTATCTGGCAAATCTAGTCTGAACTAAGTAGGCCTAAGTACCTGCGTATGGGCTAGTCCAGATTCGGCTGCTGTGGTAAATGAAGTCATTGTTACACGAATTTCCATTTCACGGTACCTAGCCTTGGCTCTAGCATGGACCTACTAGCAGCAGTACTGTAAATTCGCATTATCTTTTCGTAAGATTGGATGGTAGACCTATGTTGTGGCACAGGTGCACAGTAAAGTGATTGAATGAGTTAGGTATCTTTATTGTATGACATAGGCCTATATTAGTTATACGTCGTTTGATTTGATACATTGCAGTACCGGTACCATAATAAGTACCTATATAATCATACCTTTATAACCATGTAATTAAGTTACCAAGTAATAATACAATACTGCACTAACCCATAGAAAAGTAGAAAAAATGCCCAATAAAGCCATAGGTATTTGTAAGGAAATCTTGATTGCCTACCTAAATTACTAGAACCACTTGTAGTTCTTTGTCTCTCTTTGTAACATCTTACATTATCATTTACTATGCATTTTTGTTTGATATTGTAGGTGCTGTGTATATTTAAGTCGTGGAGTACGTAAAAGCAGTAAATGGAACTCATGGTGGGGTTCTCCGTCGACAACATTACAACTTATCCTCTTGGGAAATGCTGGGCTCCTATTAGTCGACCATATACATTTCCAATACAATGGGTTCTTGTTCGGCCTTCTCTTACTCTCTATGGCCAGAATTCTTCAGGTAAACACGCATCTCTCTCTCTAGCTGTAGGCCCAATTTGGTGTGGTTTTTTTATTGTAGGCCTACATAATTGTTAATTGGAGAAGTGTATATGCAGTGTCTTTTGCAATAGATGCTAAATCAAAAATTGAAATCGCTAACGTGATAAAGAGCTCTTTAGACGTGTAACTTTTATTGCATCTGGAGGCAATGTTTATTGCAGACATCGTCAATTCGTTGCTACTGCAGTAGTGTCACCTACAGGGATTATTTTTTAACTAGTGAATAGGCCTACCGAGCGTGGTGCGTGGAGCCGACGATAGAGTGTGTTACTAATGACGCAACATATGATGCCACCTATCTGCATTATGTCTGCATCTTTCGATTGCAGCCTTCTGGATGCAACACTCAAGGTCTACCTGATCTGGTGTATATATAATATGTGCTATGTACTGCTATCTTAGGTAGCCTTATCTACATACTATCATACATTATTGAATAATTTCCTACTTAAAAATTATTTAAATATTTTCTGTTTCTAGGAACAACATTTGTCTGCAGCTTTTTGGTTTGCTGTACTCCTCAATTGCAAGCATATTTTCATGTACGTCGCTCCTGTATACTTCGTCTACCTGCTACGCAACTATTGTTTTGTGCACCCTCAACCAGATGGATCAACCCGCTGGCAGTCTTTCTCACTGCAACGCCTTACAAAACTTGCAGCTGTCGTTTCATCAGTATTTCTTGTGTCGTTTGGACCATTCCTCTCTGTGGACCAGCTTCCACAGGTGAGGTGAAAGTTTTGTAAAACTCTTAAAACTCACTTGAAGGCATTGTGTAGGCGGAGGCCTCCGCCTATTGGTGGTTAGCATGTGACGTCACAGCAGCCATGTTGGTGTCATTAATCATTAAAGAAGATGAGCGGGTATGACTTTTAAATTGCATAATAGCAATGTTAAAGGGGTTCTCAGCCGCTACACCAAAAAAATATGTTTAACTAAGGCTGATTAGCTATGAAATTAGCGACTAAATGAAAAGAAATCGGGTTCACCATAACCCGGAAAAAAAATATCAAAGTTAGTGATTTTTGAGCTAGGTCCCATCGGTGAAAATCTCCCATAAGAAATAGCATTGGGACGTCCTGTATGCCTTGGGACCTTGGAGGATTCTGCTCCAAAATAAAAATGATGTAATACTTTTCGCTGCGTCTTTCTTTTCTGCGTATTTCGTATATTTTGGTTTTGTAATCGGAGCTTCTGTTCAGGTACAAAATAAAGATGTGTAATCGGGTGCTCCATTTCGTTTTGAGCGTTGCTGTGCTTTGCTGTGCACGTCGAGTCGGCGGGTGTCGACTGTCGAGTTGGTGTCAAGTAAGCCAAGCGAGAAAGAGAGAGAGAGAGAGAGATAGATAGATAGATAGATAGATGGTCTTTATTGAAGGCGGGATTAAGGCCAGTTGGGCCTTCTCTTACATCCAACCTACTTATACACTAACAAAAATCAACGTCTCATTCATCCATCCCATTCACTCTATTTATTTTCCATTGACATTATTATTAGAGAGAGAGAGAGAGAGAGAGAGAGAGAGAAAGAGAGAGAGAGTAGTAGTATTGGGAGGGGAAATAGTCAACGCATGCACAATGAACGCGGTCTGCTATGCGGTGTCGAATGGAGTACACCAAGGCCGTCTATTTTTTTTAGATATATCGCTTCGAGTACACTCGCACCAAAAGCCGGCTGACACCAACAGTCGCCGCGGCAGTTAACCAGAAATTTCATTAATTAATAACAATTCACAGGTTTCAACTCACGATGTTTAATGGTTCATTATCGATTGGTGTGGTGCAGTAGATCATATGGTAAAAAATAAATCTAGCGGGTGAGAACCCCTTTAATAATTAAAAATCAAGCTACTTGTACAATTAAGATAAAAATTACAAATTCACAAACAAATCAATTTTATAAAAAAAAAAAAAAAAAAACTAATAATCTTAATGAAATTAGTTTTTGGTTTCTACTACAATTGGCTTCAACTCTTTCTCCATGGCAATATACCCAAACATAGGGTACGTTCCGTAACCTCTTTGGGCGCGCCCAAAGATGCCCAGTCCATTCCGTAACCATTCTCCACGCGCCCATGCACCATTCCGTAACCTGCTTGGGTAGCGTCTTGGGCACGCCCGCAACGCCCAAGCTTTTTCTCCGGGCACGGCCGGTCATGGCGGCAATTCAAAAGGGAAAGTGCTGTCATGTGTACCATAGTGCCAAAAGGAACTGTTTTTGTGGTTCTATTGTAGATCGCCCATTATTATTCGGTGATAAATTAATTATCACTGGCGCAATCCTGGCCAAAACTAATTCAAAGGTGGACGGCCTTAACCTAAAGTGCTCCTTGAAGCCAGATGGGCGGTACAAGGGCACTACTTGTTCCACATAATTTTGGACACGAGGCAACCTTACATTGGACGAATCTGTACGAAAACCTGACAATATCATCAAGTCTTCCATTTCTTCCTCAGAACTGTCAGAATCTGACATGGTTACATTATATAAAACGCCCCTTCCGCCATGTTGAATCTCGCTGTCCGCACAAGGCGTACCGAAACCTGTCATGCCCATACAAGCCCGCAGACGCCCAACCTTGGGCATTATGTAGAGGTTTCGGAATGTACCCATAGCAGCAGTATTGCTGCCAAGCACATTGTTGTAAGGTTCCTGCAAACTATCAACTGGAGACTCAAGTTAATAAATAGATAGCGCTGCTAAGCAACCTCGTTAAATTTACGCCATTGATGATTTAACAATAAAGCAACAATGAACAATTGACAGTTAAACTCATCCTTATAGTACAGTTTATTTTTTTGCCACCAGAAAACATCGAGTCTATTTTCTGTGGCCAGCCTACTAAATTCTTTCAATCAGTTTGATCTAGAAAAACACATTTTTTATTTTAGTTGTAAAATACATTTTTCATTGACAAGTTGGTAATAGTCCTGGTTATGCTAATGACTGATAAAACGTTGAAAAACCAGGTGTAACCATGTTGCTCATCATAAATTAAGTTTTATATGTGATATCATTCACAAATAACTAGTTCACCACGTAGTGAATTAGTTATCTGTAATGTTATTGTGTAGGCCTACGGTATATTATTAATATTATATATCTAGATGGGGTACAGGCTATGCCACCTTAATGGTACACTTTACCTTCCATGCTCTAGGTGCTATCTCGACTCTTTCCCTTCCAACGAGGACTTTGCCACGCATATTGGGCACCAAACTTTTGGGTGCTTTACAACACTGTTGACAAAGTTGGTGCCACCCTCGCACTCCGACTTGGATTTCATCTTAACCATACAGCCGCAGCCATGACTGGAGGATTAGTGCAAGAGTTCAGACACTCAATTCTGCCGGAAATAACTCCCAAAGTTACCTTTGTCTGTACACTTCTGACTATCCTGGTAATTACTTGACTGGTCTATGCTTAGTGTGTACTCGCTATACTAGATGATCATTAAACACATTTTAGGTCCCACTTCCAGTCACATACAAACTAATGAATTATGATTGGAAAAAGGATTTCAAAACCTAGTGTAGGTTTAAATTTAATGGTAATGGCAATTACAAATATAGGTAGTCCTATCATTGATAATTTATGGAAACATAGGCCCACTAATTAATTAATTAATTAATTAGAATAATTAAAAATACTGTATGTAAGATGATTGATGATGGAAATATGTAAACAGTAAAAAATAGCAATTTTACACTATCTTTTGCTTCCATAAAAAAAAAAAATTTGAACTGTAATACATTGTCATTAGCATCTTATGGACCATCAAACATTAAAATTTTGAACGGTCTTATCCTTAGGCCTATACTGTACATATTATCGTCTTGTCGATTTCAGCCAGCTGTTGTCAAGTTGTGGTATTACCCCGGCAATCCATTCCACTTCATTCGAAGTATCGTTCTCTGTGCGGGTGGAGCTTTCATGTTTGGTTGGCATGTTCACGAGAAAGCTATCCTCATGGTCATCATTCCATTGAGGTAAGTAATTTTGTTTACCAGTTACGTTAGTTGCATCTTGCGTGAGAGAGATATGATGCAATCAGCTTACCCTAGCCGAGTGATAGTAAGTCACAATAAAGGAACATAAAAGCCACATTACAAACAATACTTAAATTAATGTTTTGTAAAGAGTTTTACTTACTACTGACAAAGGTAATGCTGACCAAAAATGTTGTTTTATTTGTTATGTGTATTTTATGTTCCTCTATCGTAGCTTACCGCACTATTAAGGTAAGCTGCTGGCATCCTGTCTCTCTCGACGAAACTCACATTGTATGCCCAAGCTTTTTGCCACTCTCCTATCAACACAGTTATTTACAGTAAAGGTCTCGAAACATGTTGACAACGCTGTCAACGCACAACGGGAATTAGGGCATCAATAGCCGCTTTTGTTTACCTCGCCAGAGTAACCCATCCGATCAGTAATGTCACGTGACTTTACGTCACTGGGTTAGAGTTTCCAACCCGAGTAAACGAAAGCGTTTCGGAGTAGGGTTTGTTTGCAAATGGATGCCGTGCGCTTGCATAGCTAAACCTAACCTTCAAATTGTTTTGAATTTTTTGTAATGCCTGATGTACTTACTTTCTACGTGAAATTCATTAGGCCTAATAGCCTACTCAAAAACACGGTTTTGCGCCCAAATATCCACATGCATCATCCACAGCCACTTTTAACACCATCAAAATCATAACATTTTGAATTTTCCGCCCAAACCTAACTTACCCTGCTCCCGAGGCAGGTCACTTTTTTGGTGATCGGGTCAGAAAACCGGGTTACTCTGGCATAGTTGCCGAACGCACCAGAGTAACCTGCTACTGATCGGGTTTGGTTTGCGGACTGACAGATTGCTCTGGCGAGGTAAACGAAAGCGGCAAATGTGTGACACTGGCATGTTGTTAATTTTTGTCTGCTGCTTATTGTAGCCTACAGAAAGAAATAGGCATACAAATTACATTTTTGTATAGAAAATGTGCTGTCAGCGTTTGCCTGCTATGTAATGTTAAATATCCCAGCTTTCCGGTATTCAGCTGCTTCGTGGCTGTGTAGGATATTTGATACTATGCAATATTATAAAGACCTAATCATTACTTATTTTATTTGTTACTTGTCATATGACATACCTTCACAATCATGACCACAAATAGGAAGCACCAGTTCGCAAGATTTTCTGTAAATAACTTTTCGCATCAGATTCATTCACAATACTGTATACTGTATACCCTATGCAAACACTGTCCTTGGCAAACCACACTGGAATGCCAAGTGCCATGGCATATGGTAAACCACACTGATGGGTGAATCTATAATATTTCTATAATAATTCTGTTGGGTTGTGCTTAGTTGATTACTACGTGTAGGCCTATACAAATTTGTTTAGGCTATAGTGTTAGTATTTTGTTTTGATTGACTAATTAATTAGCTTTCATTAAAAATGAGTCATTTAATACCATTTTAGTGCAAAGAGCAGTGAAGATAATCTATAACTGCGCTGAATTTTTAGCTGTTAAGCCCATTTACAACTTCAACCAAAACCCAACAGCCGACCTGATACTTGCAGTTATTTTACTATGCAAAAGTAATACATAATACATATGTAATGAAGTATGTTAATGTTTTCTTTTTCAGTTTGCTGGCTGTTGTGTGGAAGAAGGAAGCTCAAATATATTTAATATTTGCTACAGTGGGACATTATTCCTTGTTCCCCTTATTTTTTACTTCTTTTGAACTTCCTATTAAAGTACTGATTCTTTTAATTCATTCTAGTTATGCATTCATAAATCTCTCACACTTGTTTGACTCAAAACGAGATAAGTTCACATTTCCACTTCTATCGGTATTAGAGTCTATATACATAGCTGGTCTTCTCCCTTTGTTCATATTTCATAATATTTTGTACCCCTTATTAGATTTAAGTGTGAAATTACCATTTCTGCCCCTAATGCTTACTTCAATTTATTGTACACTAGGTATTACATATGCATGGCTTAAATATTATTGGTACTTTATGACAATGAGTGAAACAAGATATAAAAAGAAAGCCCATTGATTAGTTGTTGGCAATTAAAATATAATTTATTTTGTTATTTTTATTTTATTATTTAAAAGTAGGGAGGAAACTACTAATCAGTCATCAGTCATGAGTCGTCACAGATCACAATGAATGTGATAGAGTAAAGAGTGTATCTGCGTGGGATACTGTAGAGCTTGATAAAGTAAGGCTGTGTGGTTAAGACACTAGGGTAAGTATTTCAGAATTTGAACACTATTATCATTTTAATTTTGTATAAGATTATATTTTGTAACTTCCACGTATACTCAAACTTATTTCTGTTCAGTATATTATGTAGAATGGAACCAGAGAAAATAATTGTTAAATGTAGTCAAGATGTTCCCCTTAATTTGTTTTAGGCATTGGCGACAAACTTTAATAGGGAACACGCGTATGAAAATGTTAATCCATTTTTAAAAACCTTGTCTCTCATTTAACATGTTGTGTCTTTGAATTTTGAAAAACGGATCAGTCTATGCCTCAAAATAATTGGTTTAGTAACGATAAATAAAAGGGCGCGAAAAACGAGCCGCCGCCATGTAGAGTGGATTTGACGTCATGGTTTTGTACTGCGTACGGCGTACGCTCACCGCCTCAGCGATTGGTCTGTTACGCCACGACTACAGAATCATTGCGTCACAGCCACCTGTACGGGTTCCAGATCCCCGAGTTTAAACTTCAATAAATGCGACCACATTAAACCTATTTAAAAATTTCTTTTTTACTTGGGACTTGCAAAAATATACTTTTCATATCTGATACTATTAAACTAAGTGTTTGGTTTAACAAAAAAAATAGTACGCGTGTTGCCTATTAAAGTCAATTTCCCACTATAATATATTGTAGGCCTATTGTGAACTATAAACCATTATATATTATATAAATAATAAAGTATAAACCAACTCTTCCATTTCCAGTGAGGTAATAAAGTAAAATTAAGGAGTTACATTTGTAACGTCGTAGTTGAGAAGTTGCAGTGACATTGTGATAAAGATTGTATTTTCATTAGAGAAGAATATGAATAAACAATTTGTGTGAGAGGAGTATGTATAGGTAGGTGAAAAGTAGAGAGCCTAGATAGTCGAGGAGTGGCCATACAGGTAATCATTTTCCACCATTGGTTAGAGGTGTAATGTCATGCTGTCAACCATTATTCGTACAAGAGTTCAATCTTATCTTCTGGTACCAGGACCTATTCTTCCTAGAGACCTATTCTTACTACACCCTCTATGTGCTTATATAAAACATGCCATCGTTTTTCAATGCCACTGTCTTGTCCAAAGGTGTAGGCTCTCTAGTCAAAAGCAGAAGGACAGTTTTTCTAGAATGATTTGTCTTCCATGAGGCAATATGGACTGTGGAAATTTTAGTTTAAATTTCAGTTGAAGTCGGAAATCTATTTCGTATTTGTGTTCAGTAACAGAAATGTAACAAGAGCAATTAACATAATGTCCCTATTAGAGACAATATGTGTTGTGGCTTGTGGGGCCCAGCTTGTATTGGACACAATTCTAGTCAGCAGTTGTTTCATAATCCCATGGGCAATATATCCTATTGGTGTCCATGATTTGTTAGCTGTGACTGACTCGAGTAGTGACAAAAAGATTTCACTATGAAAAGACACAAAACATTTGTCTTGAGGATATGGCTGATGCAAGAAGAGAAGCCGTGACTGTAATACGTGTAATGGCAAGGAAAAGTCAATGAGGCAACTTGAAGGATCTGGAGACCAATGCTTTTTGTTGTGAATGTTGTTGTATTCATTCCTATTGAACAGGACACCTGCGAATGGTCAAGTGGAAAAGAAAAGTTAAAAAGCACCTTGACAGATTGAAAAATAAAGGGGGCTATCAAAAGTAAAACTGGACCATAGTAAATAAAATAATTGTATGGTATTTTTCCATAGGCTGCACTCAATGCACACTGGCCCATCTATTGTATTGTTCTAGTTGTTAAAGGGGCACTCAGTGCAGTCAGTGCAGCCATTGGAAAATGGCATTACAGAAGTTAATTTGTGTGTATGATATTGTAACAATGCACTCAACAGCCAGTTCAGTTCACATGGTTCCATTTCTTTTAGTTGGCTCGTACAGCATTGAGGCTGCTCTTAGCATATTCTATCACCCAGGGTGCAGGCAGAACATTTACAATTGCAAAACTTAATTTTTATAAAACTAATAGACTGTACTGTAACGTATTAAGTATTTCTGTCTAGAAATTGTAGTTAAGAAAAAAAAAACGCTTTTACACTTTTTTCTAAATAAATTGCAATGAACTAGGACCACAGATAATTTATTAACACGTTCTTGCTACGACTTTTTTGTTAGTACCTTCCCAATTATATTTTAGAAATTTTTTTGTCAAAACAACTAAATAAGATTAGAAGGAGAGTTAGCAAAATTTTCAAAACTCCCACGTGTTTTCATGAGTCAAGATAGAAACTATGATTTGATTTTTAATGCTTGCTTGCAAATAACAAGCATCTTTCAGCATTTACTCTCATTTGCATCTCCTTAATGGTCCATGACATTCAAACAAAAGTGCAAACACTTTATTAGGTAGTGTAATTTGTAGAAGCACTTCACAATAATTGTTCAACAGCCTTCTTCCTTTCTCTCCTCTTTCATTTTCCCTCTCCCTTCTCATTCATCTTTAGTTCACCATACTGTACTTGATTTAGCACATCCATAAACATTTACGGGTCATCCTCATCACTTATCAGCATACTGTCCATTTTATGATTATATTATAATTTTACTCAACACTGTGCTTAGATGTACTGTTCCATTTATTTTTTATGAGTACCATTGTATATAGAATTCTCATAATGTGATATATTATTTTGTTATTCTGAATAATGCCATTCTATTTTGTAAAGTGTTGTGTGTTTTTAAATTAAATACCATAATAATCAAAGTGTTATCTATCTTGTCTGGACTCTTATGGCCCTTCAACTAGAATGTAAATTGATATCACATATTATGTACCTAAATGAAATGGAAAGGGTTTTTGCCTCCATTTCAAGCATTAGTTTGCACCTTGTACATAAGTAAATATTTCAATGATAAGTGGGTACATTCTGATCAAGTTTATTTGTGTTCAATAAATAAGTTTATTTTAACTCAATATCTATTCTGTACGGGCTCTCAGTCATCCAATTGAATATTTTCAAATATTAAGTGAACATTTGCAAATTGAATGCAAATTAATTTCATTAACATTCAATTAACCCAATCATACGTGGATATTGCTTGATTTGATAGAAGGCCTATCGACATCGTAGATATTGGTGACACTAAATTGATCTTATGTTTTTTTCCATTGTATATTAGGCACTGGAAAAAGTGGTTAATGTTATTGATTTATTTTCCAATAAGTACATTTGTTATCATTCTTGATGATATTATACATTTACTTTTCATAGCATTATACAAATTCTATTGTCACTAAATAATTACTGTATGCAAGAGGAAGATATTCTTCTCAAACTCAAAATTGTTTTAGTAAAATGATTAGGAACCAAATTAATTTGGTACAAGTATTATTAAAAGTACAGTAGTGATGTATTTCAAACAAAATTAATTACGTATTCAGACAATTCAAACAAACCTTGGAAAACTGTTAAAAGTTCCAGGTGTTTAACAAATGATGATGTGCGGTCGGTCAAATAGGTTTGACCTAAAATATGAACTTCAAAATCAAATTTAAAGAATGTTTGATGATGTAGTCATAGATGTAAACTAAATTCTTTATTTGTCTACTAAGTGAATTGAGATACCACAAAATTAGTGCTTGAATCATTGGAACTGTCAATTCAAACCAAATATTACAATGTATGAACGAATTTAGTACTGAAGAGATGTTATATAGTTTCAAAAAATAAAAATGTAAATACTAAATGTGGATAACTTATATTTGTAGTGCAATGTAATATAATGGACCATATTATCAAACAACAATCAATAATCAATATGGAATTTTCATCATCGATAATCGAAATATCCATTAACATCTCTAAAACCCAACCCAACTCAAATCGAATAACTAGGTAATGGACAGTTACAAAAATTAATGACATAATTGATTCCAACTTTGGAAAACAAAAAGATTTATAAACACTGCTCTAATTGTTCATATTATTAAAATTAATTTTTTCAGGTAAGGTCTATGCAAAATGCATATCAGGTTAATTTGTGCCACGAAGATTTCTCTTGAGTGTGGCACAGAGTTGTATACTAAATAATTGTGACTAAATTATGCCTACTATCTAAGAGGTAGGCTATCTATAGGTCATACTGGTTATTATTATTATTTTTTAATTATATAATTCAGTACTCATTTGTAGTAACATAGTTTCTATACATTTATAAGAATATAATGATAATAAAAGTAATAATAAATGATGATAAAAACTAACTACATACAACTACTAGTAACCAAAGATAGATATGAGACATACCTACAGTATGACTAATTATTTTATATTTATAGGAGTTTTTAAAATGGAAGTTTTGTATTGTTTCGGCTATAATTTGTCGTAAGGTAAGTACGCTGAATTCGTTAAATATATTTGCAGTCCGGATGAGACATATTTTACAAATGATCTTTTTGAAAAAAGTTTATTTTGGTAGCCACTCTCGTGAGATTTTGAAATTCCCGGTATAATTGCATGATTATAGAAGGCCGTGTTTCAAAAGTTTGGTATCTTTCGGTTAACGTCTTTGAAATACCCTGATTGGTTCATCCTCGCCGTGGGAGTGGTATGGCTAGTAGTGACAGTCAGCCGATAAGTTTTGGTGTTTCTATCTCCGGCCCCCTGTACTATTTCTATGTGGTTAAGGTGTGGTTTCGAGACAATAAATTCAAGTTAAATACGTAGTAAACAAAATTCACTAGTTAATCATCGAAGGCGGCGTACAAAAATGACTGGAAGATTACCCGCATGCGTAATTGACGTAGGGACCGGGTAAGTAGGCCTAGCCTTATGATGTTTTGGGTGAATCATGGCCCTAGGCCTAGGCCTAGCCCTTTGGTAGGGCTAGGCTCGTTACTGCCACAACAGAGGAAATGATTTCTTATTTACGTACCATTATTCCTATTTGCCAATAGGTACACAAAATTAGGATTTGCTGCCAACAAAGAGCCACAATTTATTATACCATCAGCTATAGCCATCAAGGAGTCTGCAAAAGTGGGGGATCAAGCCATCCGGAGATTGACTAAAGGTGTCGAGGATTTGGATTTCTTCATTGGGGATGAAGCATTTGATGCTACGGGCTATTCCGTAAAAGTAAGGTTTAGGCCTTGGGCCTATTTGTTTGTTGTTGTGCTCATCCTCTTGCTTGCTATTTGATGCAAAGTCTTCTTTCTTTCCTCGTCTGCTTTTCATCACCCTGATTTCTGGGAATTTTCCACTCTCGGTAGCCTAGTAGGCTTGTTTCAGTTTGGCATGAAGCCCTAAATAGGACTAGCTTCTTCTCCTAGACCTGTTCCAACAAAGTTGAACATTCCAATTCATCAATGCTATCCTAGCCTATGTCAAGTAAGCCTACCTGCCAATGTTTTCTTCCTTCTCAACAACATTTCATTGTTGTTATCTTTATCTTAGCTTCCAGTTGAGCATCTCGCCTGGGTGCAACTTCCCTTAATTATTTCAGCTCATTCTTACTCCACTCAGACAGTAACCAAATCAATACCTTATCTAATATAAACTAGGACTAGGGTAGTTAGTTCACTTTCTTCCAACTCTCCACTTTCCCATTACGGTTCGTTCAATTTTACCATCAACTTGTTTAAAAGAACTTGTCCCATGTTCGTTCACATACCTTCTCTGTTTTCCTTATTGGTATTTCCTGTAGTATATTAAGGTTGGGCATAGATGATGACGGTGTTGCCTGCGCACAAGTGTCGCATGTAGGCCTAGTATCACTGTATTGCAGTCATTAAATCTAGTGTTTTTAAAGCTAACTATTTTTTTCAAACGTACTGGTACCACTGACTACGTTTACCACGCGAGCCGAGCTCGAGCTCATAAGCTCGAGCTGGACATTATGCGAACTGAATTTGCCTGATAAACATCTAAGCTCGAACCCAACTCAGCTCGGTGAAGAAGCCGAGCCAGCACGCTCCGTGCGATCTCAAATTGCGTGATAAACACATGCGGACCGAACTGTGTACATACGTACGTTTAACAAGCGGCTAACCACGCCTTCTTTTTCAGCACGAACCAGACCTGTAGTATTTAGTACGATCTCCAAGTCCGTGGTAAACGAATACCGAGCTATTGAGCTCGAGCTTATGAGCACGAGCTGGGCTCGCATGATAAACGTAGTCATAGTTACCTGTATGTAGGCCTACTTGATGTTTAAAAATAACTTAGCTCTACCTTTCAAGCTACTTGCTTTCAATTCGTTGCTTGCAACTTGTAGATCACCCGACAGGGTATATCTTACTATCTTTGTTGTAGATCTACGGCTTCGTTTCCTGCCTCCAAAATTTTGGCTCCCTAGATACAAACTTGATATAAACTTGTCACTAGGGTTTTATGGAAATTGTTTTTATTATTAGTAGGGCCACATAATAATTTATTCTACATAGATTCTAGACCTAAGTGTTGGGTAGAAATGTATTTCACCTTATTGTGGCTCACCTACCTTCTTACCTTAAATTCGGCTTCCAGTAAAAGAAGAGTAAGTATCCGAGATAATGTAGATCCTACTGAAACTGAAACATGTAAATTTTCACTGTGTTTATGCAGCTCTTCTTGAATTGCAAGGTATATAGATCTGTATCTGCTAGGTATAGAAATAAAATAAAATTTAACTTTCAAAACTTCTAAGTGCATCCTAATCCTAACACAGTTATTTCATTTGAGAGTTCAAGTTGTACAGTATGGGGGCAATATAAAACAGGTTTCACGAACAAAAATTGCAAAAAAATGCCTTGAGGTAACTTTTCTTTTAAATTCACTGTAGTCCTTGTTCCCAAATACCATTATTGTACACTATGTAACTTTCTGTTTTAGTATCCAGTGCGGCATGGTTTGGTGGAGGACTGGGATCTTATGGAAAGATTTCTGGAGCAGTGTATCTTCAAATACCTAAGAGCAGAACCTGAAGATCATTACTTCCTACTGACTGAGCCGCCTCTAAACACCCCGGAGAACCGAGAGTATACGGCTGGTATGACAACTGTGTTCAATTTAAATTTAAAAAGCAAAATTTGAAAATTGATACATTTTTTTTCCTCTTAGGCCCGGTTTTTCAATAGTCCGTTAAAGAGTCCGTAAAGCTTAATCGACTGATTAGTACAAGTTGGTGTTTTTCAATGGTTGTTTAGTGCTAATCAATTGATTAAAGCATCGTAACGGATCGTTAAAGTTACGGGTGGAATATCGGTTGGTTAGGGCTGTAACAGACTGATTAAAGACTTTCAAGATGGCGACTGGCAATCAGCTGGTAGTTTTTAGTAGGAGGTGGTGGGTCTTGTTTGAAGGTTATGAACTGACATTTCGAAAAACATTACGTAAATATTATGCAGTGATGGCTAATCGTCGAGGTTATGGTGGATTTGCGTTAGGCCTAGTGCAAATTGATTATTTAGATTCATTAACTGATGATGAACTAGAGGAAATGGCACACGAATTTTTAAACCATGCAAGGAGAGAAAGAGTAGTTCGGCAACGTCCTGATCATTTTGCAATAGGCCTACTTGCGTACCAACCAAAGCCATCAATAGCGCCTCTTCAGTGGCGCTAAAATTACTCGCACGCTTCCGTTTCGGCACTTTCTCATTGTTGGACATATTGCACAACAGAATGAATGTAAAAAAAGATAAAAATGTAACAAGTTTGGTTCTGGTTATGCTTCCTTCCGAAAATGTAGATCAACAGGTGGGGTGGGCACCTGACCCAGACATGTAGCGACAGGTGAACAACTTAACGAAACGATACGTGTTTATAATATCTTCGTATACACACGAACAAAGTACATAGATGTCTTCCTATATTTTTTTATATTAATATATCGTGCATTCTCATCGATAAACATGTTTAAACGAACCTTTTATGACTTCAATTATGTATAAAAAATATTGTTATCGTTCATGAGTAACCGATTTTTTTGTTCAGCGGTTGGCGAAGAAACCGACTTGTATGCGTACGCGGTGAGTGCACGCGCATTCTTTTCAATAGACTCGGAACAACAAGAGAGGCAAGACTGAATTGCCAGCTGTAACCAATCACATGCTTCGGAAGTGTTCGTTAGCTAACGGAGACTTAAAATCACATTGAAAAACGCAAACTGGATAACCATTGATTAAAACTGTCCGTAAAGCTAATCAATTGATTAGCTGACGAACTGTTTAGCAACTGATTGAAAAACCGGCCCTTATGCAATGATGACTTTTCAGCCATTCATTTTTCTTGCTATCCAATATAAATTAGCTTCTTGATCTGGCCTGCTCTGGTTGTCAGGCATGTAAACTGCTTCAGATGTGTAACTGTAGGCCTACAGCTAACCTACTGTAGAGGCAGCACTTTCTCCTATTTATGTTATGGCTGTTGGTATAAAAAAAATCAGCAAGGCAGAATAAATTATCCCGTAACAAGTAACAACCCTAGAATATTCAATAGCAATATTCAAATGTTAAGGTAAGCCAAGCCTACATGGACATCTGGTAGGCCTACCTATGTTAGTAATTTTTTAACGTTATTTTTCAATTGGGAATTACATGTACATTTACATTCCTTCCTATCAATGTACTTTTCTTCCTGCTTGTCTTTCTTCTATGTTTCCATTCTCCATTTCTTTTAGGAAGATATGATGATGCATCTTCTTGCGTTTGTGTCAATATGTTTAGTAAATTAAAATTTTCTTTTGTACTGTAATATGTAAAAGCATGCCTAAAAGTATAAATCCAATATCTTGCTTTTCAATAAAATGTAAAGGAGCACTACTACCGTAAGTGTATACACTATACCGGTACAGTGTATGTGCCTTACATAGTAGCCCTATTTTCAGGCCTATCCGTCATTAAATTCACCTACAGAGTGTGCTGGCATCATGACTCCATTCTCTAGTTCCCATTTCTACGGTATGAGCACGTATTGCAAATATACATTGAAATCATACAGAGGGCACTGGTGTCATGACTCCATTCGCTAGTTCCCGTTTTACCTCTTCAGTGTGTATTGCAACTTTTAACCACGAATTTTGTATGACACAGGTAAACAAATTCTGAAATTATTTGCAAATTTGTTGTTTTGTTGCAGAGATAATGTTTGAGTCATTCAACGTGCCAGGGTTATACATTGCTGTACAAGCTGTGTTGGCTCTAGCAGCCTCGTGGGCTTCCCGCTCTGTGAGCGAACGTACTCTGACGGGAATCGTTGTGGACAGCGGTGATGGAGTAACCCATGTCATTCCAGTGGTAAGCATCATTTTAGCACCTAAATGGACTGGACTGGAAAATGCTTTGCTGGTTATAGACCTGTAGTATAGCAAATAGCCTACCTCCTATAAATACATGCTCATACTCTTGACTACTGCAGTATATCAGTGGCGTATACACGGGGGGGGGGGAGGGGGGGGAAAAAACCCCCCCCTTTTGCAAAAGAAACATGAAAAATGACCGTTTACATTTCAATATACAGTATCAATAGACAGTATTTCAATAGACAGTCAGATGCTTTAATTTATAATTATTGTATATTGTTGTAATTAAAAGCAAAAGCAATACGAAAAATATGCAAATTATTGATTGAGGTTCCTTTGATTAGCGGTGCTAAGGAAAAAATGTGTTGCCAGAAACTGAGTAATCTTGTTTCAGTTGGCTGCTGTAAAACGCACAGATTTGCATTAAAATTACCTTGACGAGAATTTTTTCGGGGGGCAAGCTCCCCGAAACCCCAATTATGTTTCGGCTCCGCTTTCTATAATATGGGTTGAACCCCCCCCCCCCCTTTCCCAATTCCTGGATACGCCACTGCAGTATATAATAAGTAATCTTTCAAAACTTACCTACATGTACCCGTGTGTGCATGTGTATTACTATTACGGCAAGAATTCACAACTATAATTTTTCCAGTTGTTATTGATTATTCTATTAAAACTTATAACTTATTAAGACTTTAGGATGATTTGGACAATGTCAATGAGTAGTGAGTGTTATAAATAATTTTTAAGAAAATGGTGGGCAAACCCACCATACTAGTGCAGAAGTTCTGTAGCCTGATCCAGCAACTAAAATGCAATGCAATGTTGCAAGATACACTGGAGTCTCATAAGAAAAGTTACCTTGTACAGTGTATTGCAATGAATCTGTGGTCCTAGGATCCCGCCCACCTTCCCCTACTTCACTCCATACCTCGAATCGCCGGCTCGGCGGGGTACCCCTCGCGACTGGCTCGAGCCGACGATTCGAAGTATAGGAAGTAAGTAGGGGAAGGTGGGCGGGATCCTAGGACCACAGATTCATTGCAATACACTATAGTAGAGTTGCCGTTTGATAATCGATCGATACGATTATTCGCCGAAACGATCCATAATTGAATGGCTCGCCCTGCCGAGATTTTGAATTTACCGCTCATTACATCAAAATGATAGTTTTTTAGAGTACTTGTTACATAGATAAGAATTAAGAACGTTGATCAAGTAGTATCATAGAGTGCTGGAATAATCTTGAGTTTCATCATTAGAACAGAAATCTAAAACCAATACGTTTAAAAACAAAAATCTCCGAGGATAAACTCAATGACTACCGGTAGTGTAGCCTTAGGCTTATCATTATATTATGTTTTTTTCTACTTTATCTCATTCCATAAACATTTGTAAACCCTTTCTTACCTAGATGTAAAATTACAGGCCGAAGGATACGTAATTGGCAGTTGTATAAAACACATTCCAATAGCTGGCCGGAACATAACGTACTTCATCCAGTCTCTCCTAAGAGAACGTGAAATTGGAATTCCACCAGAACAGTCCCTGGAAACTGCAAAGGCAATCAAGGAACGCCACTGCTACATTTGCCCAGACATCGCCAAAGAGTTTGCAAAATACGACTCAGACTCCTCCAAGTGGATGAAGAAATATGAGGGCGTCAATTCTGTCACCAAGAATCCCTTTGTTGTTGATGTAGGATACGAACGATTTTTGGGCCCTGAAATTTTCTTCCATCCCGAGGTACGTAGACTTGTATTTATTGAACTGTTTTGTGAATATTACACTACTAGTGCATTTAGAAAGTAATTATAAAAAAAACGTATAGTACTTTATAGTACGTGACGCAATGCCGAGCGGCATGAAGAGGGTGGAG
The DNA here is from genome assembly GCA_945910005.1 of Isoperla grammatica. Lineage (NCBI taxonomy): Eukaryota > Metazoa > Arthropoda > Insecta > Plecoptera > Perlodidae > Isoperla > Isoperla grammatica. Next base: position 29,029,202 of record OX246739.1, read on the forward strand.
AAAGAAGCGTGTCTCTACTGGTTGACCAGATCCAGCATGATGGTATAATAGCCAAATATGGGCATTTGAGAAGAAGAAGAAGATAGTACTTGGACTTGCGTGCAAGTGCAACACGTATTATAGGTGTAGGTAGGCCTTCTTACTAAACATTCATTTTATTTTCTAAATAAATGGTTCCAGTATTATTAAGCCTTCTAGTTGCCATCAACATATTATTTTGTAGGCCTACATTATTATTCTTACCTGGAAAATCTTGAACAACAGTAACTTAAATCATAATTGTGTCTAAGTCAGTTCATGGAAGAGCAAATGCTTCAAACCTTGTCATTTTTGTGAAATGCTTCCATTTACAAAGTAATTAATTATTTTTATTTAATTAAGCAAGCGTTTCCACTTGACTCTTATGGCACTTTGTTCTGTTTTTTTTTTTTTTAATTTTTTTTATGTCCGTCGATAGCGGTCGAACGGAAAGTCCGATCAACTTGAAACTTGGACCATCCACAAGCCTCGATGTGGATTGAAGTTGTATAGTTTTGAGGCAAAATCGTTTGAAAAGTTACAAAGTTACACCATAGTTACTGCAAAATATTTTTCTTAAACAAAATGGTGGCAAAATGTGAGATAGCCATATTTTTTTAAAGCTTTCTCCAGTTACGAATATGTTCATTTTATGGCGATCTGATAAATATTAGCAAAGTTACACAAAAGTTACTCGAAAATCTGAAACACAGTTACGGCAAAATGTGAGGTGGCTATCTTATAGTAAATTTTTGTCCGGTTACGAATATACTTATGTAAACGCGATTTGATACATATTAGAGGCAGAAATTACATTTCTATTGCTGTCAATGACTGTTAGCAACGGTGGCGGACCGCGGCGAAAACATGACAGCGAAAATTCTTAGCAACGCACATTGCACTGCATCCAACAATGTCGGGAAGTATAAAGCCTTGCGCACAATTGGCACAGCGCAAGCATAAACACAACGCAAGCGCAACGTAAGGCCGACGCCAACGCACAATTCACGTAACACAACCACAGCGCAAAGCAAGTTTTGGCTGTCTAGTCGTCTGCACTCGCCATGGTTTGAGGTTAGGGACATACTACAAATTCAATATTGCCACTTGTTATCATCGGTCTAGGGTTGGCCTGCATTCACAGGCATGAAACAAGACGTATATAGTTATAATTAACGGCTTGCCTATATTGTATCCGTTTTATTCTAGGTCTAGGCCTACCTCGCATTCAACAAATTCTATCCGCGATAGGCCTAGTCAAAGTCTTGTAAAACAGTTTCATTTGATATAATGTTGATACAGTGCACACTTGAGAATGAAGAGGTAACATCTGTTCTTAATTTATTTTATCAAGGCTAGTGACGGTAAAGGGCTCTAGTCTGATACAAACGAAAGTCACGTAATAATATACTAAAAACAATTACTAATTTGACTGAGCTAGTATGACGAGACCACAGCTGTCTAGTTGGAACAAGATTCCTATTGGTCGATCGTTATGTCGTGCACAAGCACAACGCAAAAATATAAAATATAACCAACTCTTGCGCTCCGTTATGCTGCGCCATGCGCTCTTGTGTCAGTTGGAGACGAGGCCATGTAATAACATTGGTTCATATTTCTTGCGCTGCGCTTACGTTCCGTTACGAAAAGTTCTACTTATGTCAATTTATAGTAAGTAGACCTAGGCCTAAAAACATGTTTCTCACAAATCTTTAACACAATGTTTACCTACTGATGATTGACTCAAAGCTTAGACTCACCTTAAGTGGGGGGGCGCATCAATGTTGGACAAGTGTAAAAATGTGTTGAGTTTTGAAAAGAGCGACGTTTACAGATTTCCATATCACTTTGTTGGTTTGGTTACATAATGTTATTCAAACCATATGCAAAAAATGAACATTTTATGATAACATTAAAAATTTAAATGTATCCCATCGAGCACCTTTATAATAGTGACCTGCCGTTGGATGGAGGCTCTAGGTAGGCCTACATTGAGACGAATGTCTCTAATTTCTTATTTCTGTCCACAGTTTTCAAATCCAGACTTCACAACACCACTTTCCGAAATAGTGGACACTACTATTCAAAACTGTCCAATTGATGTCCGCCGACCTTTGTACAACAACATTGTACTGTCTGGTGGTTCTACAATGTTCAGAGATTTTGGTAGACGTCTCCAAAGAGATATAAAGAGGACTGTCGATGCACGGTTGCGGCTAAGTGAGACGCTTAGCGGCGGAAGAATTAAGGTACAGATATTTAAGGAAGTCTTGCTCTGTTGTAAGTGTAAGCCCCATCAGGGCCTATGGTTGCTCTGTCTGTCTGTCGTTAGGACTGTCAGAGAAGGCATATTTTAAGTCAAGCGATATTGAGCAAAATTTGACAACTCTGCTTGAATTTCAAGCAAAATAGTAGATCATATCGAGCAAGATAACAAATCTTGCTTAAACTTCTTACAATTTTCTTCTTACACAAAAATGGAATTTAAACAAAATAGGCTACAGTATGTAGTTCTAAACCCACAGTTAATAATTGTAGACTCCTGAATGAAATTCACCTTTACATTATAAATGTCAAGGATATTCATTATTCTTAGATGGACCACCAGATGGAACAATATTATTTTAAATTTTATTACAACTTATATAATTTTAGACCAGGAGTACAACAAGGAAACTGAAACAAGATATTGTCATGTTCCAGTTTGGAGAAAGGTAGAATAGAAGGACAGCATACCTTCAACACATTAAACAAATATACATATGTAACACATTGTGACATTACATATTATTGTACTGTACTGTATTTGGATATTGCATTTGCGTACCACTATAATTTTTTCTTTTTTCAGCCAAAACCAATTGATGTTCAAGTGATTTCTCATCATATGCAAAGATATGCTGTGTGGTTTGGAGGTAGCATGCTTGCATCCACGGTAAGCTAAAAATAATAACGTATTATTTTGCGTGATCCCCCCCCCCCCCCCCCCAATACTAGAGGTACTTGAAGTGTCTTGCTTGTTTTGTTTTTTTAATAGTAACTACTTTTTTCATTTCATAATTAAACTTGATTATTGCTTATTGGGGAAACTAGCTCGATAGTCTTAATATTTTATGGTTTGCAGCAAATTTTTTTTTCTTTTCGTCTTGATGAAATTTGGTAATTCAGGAACGTGAAATAAAATTTGTAGCAAAAACTAAAAAGTAGTTAATATTTTGTTTTACCATGGTTTGCACAAAAAAAATTAATACCTTTCTATACATATTGAAACAGGGGCAAGGGGGCAACGCTCTTGTTCATTGAACTGTGTTCGTATCATATGTTAACAGTGAATCAATACTTAGTGCCAGTTTTTCAATCGTTCAAATAAACATCGTTTCTCGGTGGCTTAAGAGTGGAGGCTCATTAAACATGATAATGACAGCCCTGCAACGCTTGTGTTAAATTAAAAACGGAAACTTAGTAAAACAGGTAAAACATTACCTACGTATTAAAAACCAACTACGTAATTAAGACTATTCACTGTTCCTTGTCAAGATTAAAAATTACGCAATATTTCAAGCGCTACTCAGCACCCTAGGCTAATACCAACTAACCAACCAACTATTTAACCAGCTATGCCCCCAACCTTAGCTGTTCACATGTTATTTTGCTTGTTGTGAACAGCTGAGGTTGGGGGGCATAGCTATTGCACAGCCTTGTTGTGGTAGGTGTAGGAGGCGTTGTCCGATGGGATCGTGTTGGCGGTGGTGTAGTGTCAGTGTCAGCTGGTTTGGATTTGAATGCTTATTTGGTATTAACCTTAGACCAGTAATATAGGTCGACGGAGCAAGCCGATGCGAGCGACCGGCCGCGAGTGAAACCAACATTGAGACCACGTGATGTGGGGACAGGATGCGCGGCAATTTAAAGCGTCTGCGTATGAACAGTACAAACAGTACATCGTTGTGTAAAGAAAAATGATCATTTTCAATTAGTGCAAATTAAAAATATGTTATCTAAGATTAACAGTACCTTCACTAATCAATCATTTCTGAGGAAATACAAATAATAATACCTACTTTGTCAAATGTCAAACGTAAATGCCGCGCACTTAACATCATCTAGCGGCAAACCTGCGAACTTCTCGCTAGCAATGCAGTCTATCGCGGATTGACCCGTCGAGAAGGCTGTGTCCCCACATCACGTGGTTTCAATGATGGTCTCACTCGCGATGACGTCATACTCCGTCTACCTATATTACTGGTCTAAGGTATTAACCTGTCGAAGGGTGCTGAGTAGCGCTCAAAATATTGCATAAGCTTGTGTTAAGTTTCCACTAACTCGTTTTTGTTAAACAACCTATTACTGTAATATTAAACTAGTATTTCTTTTGAGTTTTAAGGCTATTCATTAAATTATAATTGGTTAAAGTTAGACACATTGTTTTCTAAAAGTAAGCATACAGTGTAGTAGGCCTATGGTATCAACAAGTAGAGTGCACAGACCTCTTCCGTCAAGTAAGGGTGTTGCACCTCAACATACTGAGTGGAACTGCATTCAAACATACTTTACAAGCCCCATGCATAAGTTGTGTGTGTGTGTAGGTGTGCAAACATTCACTTGGCTGTTAGTTTCAAAATAATTCAGTTGTGTTCTACTACTACATTGCTCAACAGAATAGTAGTACTGGTACACACATTTTCAAAACATTCTAAATACTAAATATAGTCCAACTTGCCAACTTTGTTAATAGGGAACACGCGTATGAAAATTTTAATCGATTTTTAAATACCTTGTCTCTCATTTAATAATTTTGTCTTTGAATTTCGAAAAACGGTTCAGTCTATGCCTCAAAATAATTGGTTTAGTAACGATAAATAAAAGGGCGCGAAAAACGAGCCGCCGCCATGTAGAGTGGATTTGACGTCATTGTTTTGTACTGTGTACGCTCACCGCCTCAGCGATTGGTCTGTTACGCCACATCTACAGAACCATTGCGTCACAGCCACCTGTACGCGTTTCAGATCCCCGAGTTTAAACTTCAATAAATGCGACCACATTAAACCTATTTAATTTTTTTTTTTTTTACTTGGGACTTGCATTAATATACTTTTTGTATCTGATACTATTAAACTAAGTGTTTGGTTTAACAAAAAAAATCGTACGCGTGTTGCCTATTGCCTTAGGTTAACTATTCTTAAAAATGACTACCTGTTTAAGGAAGGATAACAGGATTACCCTCATTTCACTGTATACTTGACACAAATAATAATTATGGCATGTAACGTACCTGGTTTGTCGTTTTTACTTTTTAGTTTTACTAACTGGAAATTCTCTTTTCAGCCCGAGTTTTACCAAGTATGCCATACAAAAGCTGCATATGAAGAGTATGGGCCAAGCATATGTCGACACAATCCCGTTTTCGGCACCATGACATAAGGAAGTTTGAAACAAAGACAAATCATCAAAGCCACATAACTGAATTTATTCTGTATGACAAGAGAAGGCAATAACTTCATTTGGTCAATAAACATGTACTATTGCAATGATTATTAATAAATTTCATTAATACATAGTTCATTAAGTTTTGTTGACTATTCGTTGTTCCGAGTACAGAAGTATTAAAATAACATAAGACATGTGGAATGTAGCTTTTAAGTTTTCTAAGCAATAAATTATTAAATTTACGAAGAAAGTTTAACATAATAATGGTGCTGTTTGTAAAACAAACAACCAAGATCTACAGTAATTGAACACTATATTTAGCTCCATGCTCAAAATAAGTAATGGAGAATTTAAATAACATAAGCAGAAATGTGTAATTACAGTTTCACTGTATACCGAATAGACCTACAGATACAACACTGTAACGAATGCATTTAACAGAATTCCGAGAGGCATAAGCTCTTCCAACTGTGTTTGATTGGTTCTTATATTAGCAAATGTTTTACTTATTTCAAATATGAAAATAAAATATTTTATCTCTAATGTAGCCCTGTGCTTTATTTTCATAAAGTTACCCTGGCATTGAAATTAGAATTACTTTGACCTTAAATTGCGCAATGTTGGTATCTCATACTTGCTGATATGAAATGATTAACATGTCCTAAAAATGCTGCATGACAAAATGATCAATATTGATGCAGGAATGCACACTTGTTAGAGCCATCGCTATCAACATAGGTAACAAATATCCAACGTTCCTTAAGCGGCTGTTACACGGAGAAGTTAAAAAAGTGAAAAGAAAAAAGTAAAGAGAAAAGTTCTTTTTCTAGCCGTCACACGGGATTACACAAGTTGAAAGAGAAGAGCGCGCGTGTGGCGTAACCTATCGGTATTTCTACAAAACTACAATGCGCTCTTGCGGCAAATGGTGGCAACTGGAAGACTGTAGTCGGTTTATACGAAACTGGATCGTCGATGCATGTAAACAAATCACTGTTTCTTCTTCTTCGTCGCCGTCTTCTTACAATGGCGATAATTACATTAATATTTACAGCAATTGCAGCCTATTCCTCCGACGAATCCATCGGCATATGCGGTTTTTAACGAGAAGGCTACAAGCTGTCAAAGTGACAAGGTTCGTAGGTTAGAATAGCAATGTCTGGACGTCACAACTCTCCCGAGTCGTACTCAATGGCCGTGTCAATCGACCAATCAGCTTCAACTCTTCAAGGTCGTTTTTCTTTTCACTCTTTACTTGTCGAGCAGTGTTCAACTTTTTGGAGAACTTTTCACTTTTCTCTTTTTTCACTTCCTAGTGTGACAGCAACGCAAAAAGTCCCATAAGCTACAAGCTATCTCTACAAGTAAAAGCGTAACTTTTCTCTTTACTTTTCTCTTTCCACTTTTCCAACTTCTCCGTGTAACAGCCGCTTTACAACTATCATAGCAAATGCTACAAAGGTGTCAAAGCAAATGAATGCAAGAAAGCAATCGCCTTTATGTACTATGTACTTGTGATGAACACTGTTTATTGCACTTTGACAGATGATAGTGATATCATGATACAGTATGTATAATAATAATAATACCATGACTCTCCAAAGAAATGCATCTTTCTAGCCATTCCAAATAAAATGCATTAATTTGCCTGCTTGATTGTTGACAATCAATACAAGGATTGAAGTAGGCAGAGGCTCATGAATTATAATAACAAAAGTAGTACTAACTGTAGTATATAGTATAATCGTTGAATTAAGCAGTACTCAGTGTAATGATGTACTAACTCTGCAGGCTATTTCAGCAAGTATGCTAGTTTAGTATACCTAGTATATTTCATTGATCTATGTATAATGTACATGGCAGTCTTCATATCTTCGAGCAAGAGCCTTGATGGACAGTAAGAAAAATCTAAAAGGTCACGAGTCAAATTCGATTTTTCTACCTTGAATTTTTAACAAATAGTACTTGCTAACTTATGCATAAATCAACTGGCTTAGCCACGAACTTCGAGTAATTGTCTAATTGATGCCAATTTCTGTGTAGTCCGTAGAAATACTATGATGTAGGTACAAAAACTTGCCTGTTCCTAATTCAAGAAATTTCACACGAAATTATATCTTATTCTTATTATAACTGTGTTAAAGTTTGTTTGTTGTATGTAACTAATTCGAGCCCCATTAAAATCTGCCGAAGATCAACAAACCATTCTCCCACCTCCTGAAGACTTGTTTGTTGAAAATGCAGTACTTCGGGAACCTGTAACAGATATAGCTCAACATGAGTGCCACCCATGACAAATCTACTTGCATGCTTCCAATTTCAATTTGCAAGTGAAAATTGGGAAAGGCTTCTTGCAACTGAACTTTACATATTTTTTGTTACCACCTGGAGCTCTGAGCCCTTTATCCAACAATCAACTTTTTGCTTGATCTTCCCGGCATCAACAGTCCACCATTTATTTACTTATTGTCTATCCTATTCAGTTATAAAAATTGATTTAGAAAGGAGGACAATAAATAGAACTAGGCTGTGCAAACGATTATTGATATGTAATGAAATAATAAATACGTAGCAATAACAACAAAACAAAACAAAAATTACTATTATGATCGTGTGTGGTTGGAAAGGATAATTGAGAGATTGGATTACCTAGTGCGTGGGCTTACCGGCAAACTTGTTCTGATTGTGGAAAGTTTAAGGTAGCCTACCTGGAGTTGTGTGAAATTAAAACTGAAAACACACTGCTGTTCACATTCCAATGTCGGTGCGGTGTGTTTTTTGTTATCGTCACAGTATTTGAAGCTTTCTTAATTGTGTTTACTAGTATATTGTGCTACATGTCATGAGTCAGGCCTGGGGCTGGATTCACAAGAGGTCTTATCGTAAGTCAGGTGTCAAGTCTTACTGTAGGCCTATGGTAGGTGCTATTATAAATCCATGGTAAGCCTACTACACAGCCCAATTCATAGCTAATTTCTTGGAAATCACAGTGCAAGGTCTACTTGATCTCCGCCTAGTGGAAGCTCGTCTCATCAAACCCGCAACTTGGATCGTCGCAGTCCGTTTACAATGTTAAAAGTCACATGTTATTCAAGTGGCAGAAACGTTAAAGATAACATATGAAGTTATCTGTCAAAATAGCTTTGGCCTATAAAAGGAAAAGGACATATCATCACACTATTTTTAAGACAATCATTTGATTCGATCATTTACGTGTTTTAAGTATTAGTTTACATGATCTACAGTGTATATTTATTTATAAAAGCTGTTTTTGTAGTGGGCGACAAAATGGCAGTAGTTCCCTTGCGACGACCTAACTTAGGAGTTCGACAAGCCTCCGCTAGGCGGAGATCAAGTAGACCTAGTCACAGTGAACTTGAAATATTGCAAGGCGGTGTTTTCAAGTTTAGTGTTTTGTTTATTAATACATATACATTTTTAAAACAGACAAATGTGCATGTCAAGTAAGTGAACGAAATCTATTTATGTTCACACTTTAAGCTGATAGGAGCATTGCCACCATATTTGAACAAAGCTTGACCAACTCAGACTTGGCCTAAATTTTGGTCTCAAGTTTTTGTTATATCCTAAGGTTTCTTAGCAACGTCAAGTCGAGGGTATGTGCACGTCCGTATCAACCAATTATGTGCTATAATCTTAGTGTCCTAAAGTTGGCCCAGCCGAAGTTAAGACTTCTTGTGAATCGGGGCCCAGGTGTTTAAAACGCGTAATAAGAATTGTCCCTATTATTTTTTTAAGCATGAAGTGCTATCTAGTGAGCAACGCGTAGTGTCGCTTCGGCATTTAATTTACTGGATAGTGGATAAGCAATGATCCAATGAAATATCAAGCGTTTCATATTTCTTTAAAAGGTTGTGCAAGGAACTTTACCTACCTTATGGGGAGGTGTACAACAAACAACTAAACAACTACACTGCAGCACTTTGAACGTTCCGGCCACTGAGCACTGCCTGCAAGAATTCACCGAAAACCCCTCTAGAAGGCAGTGCATTATTATTGTATAAGATTCCAAAGAAGCCAAAAAATTTTTTCAATGACTTGGAAATTCTTATTGTAGAAAGTTGTATGTGTATCCAACATACAGTGATTGTTGGCCAGATTGTTCGCAACGTTCTCTGTGCACTTGCTACACCTCCCCATTATCTGAAAGTTTATTCCTGGGCATAAACAAATGATCCAAGAAGGGAAAGACGGACGCCCATAAATCAGATTACTTCCTTAAACCATAAATTTTACGGACGGAATATTCACGTTGAAAAACAGTTTTAAAGAATATTTATTAATTTTGGCACAGGCACAAACAAATGATCCCAGACGTGAAACACGAAAGTAGCTATGTCAGATTATGTCTCCAAAATGTCAATTTTCTGGGTGGAATGATAGTAAGGACTAAGGACTAATTTTGGCCTCTAAAAAGAATGCCCAGAAGCGAGAGCATAGGAACATAGACCTACCGTTAGTCCTTTACATTTTAAACTTGCTAGATATGATTTCAGATTTATCTACGTACTATTCTGTTATGGTTGTAGATCAAGACATTTCCTATTGTCTAGTTATTTGAATGTTGAACGCAGCTTAGGTTACTCACCAAATTGATTTCAGCAGCCCTTTTGAGCATTGAGTAGTCCGACAGACTTGCAAATGTGTGGCACCGTGTTCATGTGGTTGTAAACACCGAGTTGAAACACCTGCATAAATTTAAAACATGTAGGACTATAGTATTCTCCTACTTGAGCAGTTACCTTTACTGGTTAGTGATTACTGATAAGTGATTATAGTATACAGGTACTCAAATTAATTTTTGACCTGAAATTATTGTTGGATACCAAAAAACACCAATTGATTCAATAGCATTACGGTCAAATTCGGATGCAAATGTACTTAAAACTACATACTACACTGTGAATTGTAAAACATCTTACTATACCTTCTGCATGAGCGGTAGTGCTCTTTCCTCGGCTATTGAGACCATCTCCGGTAACCTCTCGAGAGCAGAGTTGATCACTTCGGGTTGATCAGAGTTAAAACAGCGAAGGAATGCATCAACTCCTATCATATTATTTGCTGGATTATGTCTAAGGTGTCTTGCTAGCAATGTGTGGGAGATAGTTCGTATTTGCGCCCAAGGGGAGAGTAGTAACTGACACAGGTGTTCGGCAAACTGATCGAGGATGGCGGGCTTTCGAAGTGTAAGGTGATCCAACTCCTGTAGCACAGAGTAGACTTCTTCACCGTATAGTTTGTTTAAAGTCGCCAGCATGGGGGCAAGATGAGGGGGCTCGGGGGGAAGGGGGGCAGGTGCCAAAGTCAGAGGGAGGGGGAGTCCAATGAGAAGCGATCGCACACTGCTGCTGGCGTGAGGGTGCAGACGGGTCACTTCCTGTCAACACAATTCACACATTGCTCCAACAAATTAAGAATTACATACTGTACAGCATATGTTGTACTTATTATTATTTTATGTATTGTGTGATATGATTGCATGCAATTCTCGTATTTTTCAGCTACCTGTAATGAACACTTTTTGTAAGCAGTATGGTATTTTGGTATGGTATTTATTGTAACCTAATGGTATTAAACTGACCTGTAACACAGTTGTGTGACCCTGAATGTATTTGAGCGCACGACTTGCATCGTACTGGACAAATTCTTTCAAGATATCTGCCACCTGGTTTAAGAGAGCAAACGCTTCCTTCTGGCCACTCTGTTTCTTCAGGATTTGAATTCCTTTCTCTTCTACTAAATGCAAGTTGAAGAGGGCAAAGTAGACGTCCAGCGATTCTTCCAAACTTTGGGAATACTCCTCACGGAACACATGGGGCTTGAGAAGATCAAGAATACCCAGAACTTGGTGTAACAGGATGAGATGATGCCGTGAGCGCAGTATGAACCAGTCTAGATGGACCCTTCCCCTGCATAACAATCCAAGATCAAATCAAGTGTCCTCGTTTACATTGTTTCTATATTATTTAAATCACGGTATGCAATAGAAGCTTCATTAAAACAATACAACAATGACTCTCATGCTACTTATGCAATAGTTTTACACTCATTTACCTGAGAGATGCCGCCAACATTGGCAGCTGCCTCAGCACTAACACCGGATGAACGGATGCCAACTTTCGAGTGGCCAGTTCGTAATCCTGACTCCTCTTGGCCCAGTCCTTTGTTGGACTGATGGCAGTTAACGCAGTAATTAAAGAATGTGAAACGTAGTCTATTGCACAGCTGCTGCTGTCGGTAGTTGAAGCCTTGACCAGTTTCTCGTCCTGCTTCAATTGTGGAACAGTGAAAATGATCCCGGGGCTGCGGAGGTACAGTTGTATCAAGAGTTGATAGCCAATATCAGTTTGCAATCCCTCTTGCTTTTCGACAAGCGACGACACGTGTTTGGACACGGTCAACATCTGTTGCTGGGTGACAATGCAGCGGCACAGAAGAGGCAGACGAGACTGGAGTATATCGTCGCTCGTGCCCACACTGTCGGCAGCTTCTTGAACCATGTACATCACCAGGTTCTGTAACATGAGAGAAGTTGAAATATCGTTAGTATGTGCTGTCCTCATGAGATAAAAGGTGAACCCTTTTGGATCCTATGTCGGGAGAGGCTCGACGTCACTAATCCTGCAGTTAGATGCCAATAAAAAATAAATAAAAAATGAGTTCATCAGGTTGCTATTGGAGCTCGCCATCATAGCACATGTATGCTACAAGTGCTGACGTTGATTGATTGGCTGTATCTAGGGACACCGAAGAATATTTATTTTTTTATTTATTTAGTCTTGCATCATTTTACAATTTTTGATTGTGTAATGCACGTCAATATATTTGATATAAACTTATAATATACATTATTTTCAGATTAGTTGTACATAAGGCACATGAGTCTCCATATAATATCACCCAACTTCGGATACATCCATCAACTGTGAAATTCATCCCGCAGAAAACCATTCTTAATTTACAGAATCGTGCACACTAATACATTTGTAAAATATAAAAAGTAAAAGTAACATTACACTTTAAGTAACAGTACATTACATATTTGTACTTAGGAGCTATACAATATCAACTTAATTGAGTCACTACATTCATCAACAGATACTAGATAGTATACACCTTCATACACAGTATAACATTCTTGATTTACCGAATAGTGCATGCCGATACATTTGTAAATTGTAAGTGATAAACGTAATAACTTTTACTTATGGCATGAGAGTCGCTACACAATATCAACAAAGTTCAGAGGTTGCATCATTACTTACATTCATCCATAGTGCAACCTTCCTAATTCACATGGTACATGTCACGTCAAAAATCAGTCAAGTCAAGTGATAAAGTCTATAAACTAACATTATAGATTATTTACAATATAAATACTGTACACATAACAGACGTCTCATATGTTATAAGCTTATTTAGGATTTAAGGTATTCATCCACTGTATAGAATTCCTGATCTATAAAAAACTTCTTTAACTGTCCCTTAAAGTTCTCCACCGAGTCAATATCCTTGACATTATCTGGCAGCCTATTATACAGTACTATTCCCGCATAGGTTGGCCCTTTTTCGTACATTGATAGATTATGAGGTAGTATATGCATATCCTTCCTTCCTCTTGTATTGTACTTATGAATATTATTGTTTTTTAGAGTATCTGTTTTATGTAGCTTTAGGTATAGTATTGTTTTGTACATATACAAGCTTGGTAACGTCATTATATTTAGTTGTTTAAAGTGCCCCCGGCAAGATTCTCTGGGTTTAAGATTGGCTATCATTCGTATCGCCCTCTTTTGCAAGACAAAGAGTCTATCTGTATTTTTCTTAGAAGAATTCCCCCATACAATTATTGCGTAACTTAGATGTGTTTCAATCAGTGAGTAATAAACTGTTTTTAGAAGTCCTTGATCCTTATACACCCTTAATTTTCTGAATACATATAGGTTCGAGCTTATCTTTTTAGCAAGGTGGTCAACGTGCACATCCCAAGTCAAATATTCGTCTAAGTATATTCCAAGAATTTCAGTAGACTTCACTTGCTCTATACCTGCTCCATTTCCAGTACATATGTTTATATTATGCTGATTCATTTTTTTTTTTCCAGTCTGAAAGATCATACAGTTAGTTTTTTTTATATTTAGTATCAGATTGTTTGGCTTCAGCCACTGAGCGATTTCACTGAATGATATGAAACCATTAATTTCTAGTTGTGAAATATCTGTGTCTGCTAGAAGGGTGGTTGAATCATCTGCATACAGTATCACCTGCCCATTTGTGGTTGATTGTGGCATGTCATTAATTTGCATATTAAAGAAGGTTGGCCCTAGAATTGACCCCTGAGGAACTCCAATTTTGATTTCTATCTCATCTGATCTTACCTCCGTGTGTGTATCCCTATCCAGTAAGTTAACAAATTGTCTTCGCCCATGTAAATAGGAATATATCCATTGTAATGCGATTCCCTTAATTCCATATGAGTACAGTTTATTTATGAGGATATCATATTCAACACAATCAAAGGCTTTTGATAGGTCCATGAACATTGCCAGCACATATTTGCGATGGTCCATTTCACTAAGTATTGTATCGGTCAAGGCCCCGATTGCAGTTTCAGTTGATCGCCCCTTTCTGAATCCATGTTGGTCTTTGGCGATAAGATTGTTGTTTTCAAAAAATTTGGTTATTCTGTCGTTCATGGCCATTTCAAAGATCTTAGAGAAAGCATTTAAATTAGACACTGGTCTATAGTTTCCCATTTCCATACTGTCCCCTTTCTTAAATATGGGTTTGACTCGGGCTACTTTAAGTTCACTTGGGAATACACCTGAGCTAAAAGAGTAATTTATTAAGTGTGCCAGAGGTTCAGCTAATGGGATGCTACATTGCTTAATTAGGTGGCTGGATATGCCATCAGGTCCCACCGACTTTTTATTTTTCATCCGCCTAATCAATGTAATTATTTCCCTGCTGGTAACATTGCTTAATATAAAGTTATACCCAAACTCTGGAATTGATGTGAAATTTGTTCGATCTAACCCCATTTCTTCCCCTTCCAAAAGTTTACTGGCTGCTTCAGCAAAATATGTATTAAACACATCTGCCACCTCTTTTGTATTGTTTAGCATCTCTCCGTTTATCTTTAGTTTAATCGACTTAATGTCATCATTGTTTTTATTAGTTCTCTCCTGGTTAATAATTTGCCATATTGCCTTACTTTTATTATTTGAATTTTTTATGAAGTTCTTTGCTGATTTAGCCTTAGCCTCTTTGATTAGGCCTTTATATGCCTTCTTATACCTTTCTAATCTTACCTTAGTTTGCAAATTATTATTAGTTTTTTGTCTAATTGCCCATTTAATGACTTTGTTTCTCATGTCTAAGACCTGCTGTGTTATCCACTGAGTGCTAATCTTTTTTGCTCGACCCGCCTTAACCCTAACTCGCCTTAGGCAATAAGAAGTTCTCGTTTTAGTATAGAACATAATCTTTAATTTTAGTGTGTAAACTACTGTACATAGGTAGACTTCATATGTAGAATGGTTAATTAAACACCAATTGAGTGTCATTGGAATAACCTGTTATTTTGTTATTGTCCATTTTCTTCATACTACACACTACATACATAGTATCATCAAATACCAACAATACAATTACAAACGTTCAGCAATGTTAACTGACCTGCAGTTGTAGTGCCGTTAGACCGAGAACGTCCTCTTGGATGTGATGTTTGGGTGTTTTCTTTTCTCGCCCCTGCCAGAGACGAGGATTGGAAGTGAGAGCCCATAGAAAGTCTAGCACTGCCTTGGGATCATAGTTTGAATCCACATCCGCGAGCAGCTTTTGCATCACCTCGTTCAGGGTCCGCCACGAGGCACGATGGGTCAGTAAGGTAAGAAGGTAAGGCCGGCTAGACTGGCCAGAGACAGCTACACTATCAGATCTTTTTGAGAACAGAAGTTTCATCTGCAGTTGTGGATTGGAGCCAATTAGTTCGGGTTCTAGTTCGGCCAGCCAGTCGATGAGTAATCCTGTACGTGCCGGCGTTAACGTTTTATCGTTTTGAACCAGAAGGTTAGCCATTGCTTCAACAAGCTCCTCGGTTCTATCCTGAAATCAAATTAACCATGCCTTAAATGATTGCTCATCTCCTAGTTAAATAGATAAATAAACACAACGTATCACTACAAATTAGGGATCTGTAGCCCTAGGTACCCGAAATTTTGGTTAGTTTCAGGTAGTTGTACATAAGTTGTACATATCCAAAATTTGGGATATTTAAATTTACTGCCATGTCTGACAATTGACAATTTTAAAAAGATCAATTTTGTGCTTTTCCGGTTGCTTTTGGACAACCTGCTGCATTGCATTGCATCTCACGTGTTGAGTGATTGGGGGGAGAGGAAGATGCATATTGAAAATAAAACACTTATGAGACATATCAGATAATTTTCGGTGGCAAATTTGTCGAAAAAAAAAACACCCTACCCCTCCTTTTTTAATAATTTTTTTTTTTAATGTACATTATTTTTGTTTCATTTTATTCAATAGTAATATCTCAGAGCAAGGCTGCACCCACTTAACACTAACATTTGACAACACTTAAGGAATAGCACGGTACGCCACAAAGTTATATGTACCCAAATAAAAATGTCAAGAGATAGCGTTGTTGAGCACCATTCTAGGGAAGGCAAGAAAAGCATGCTAGTTCTCGGATGGCAATATAATGTCAAACCTGGTCAATGAGTTGTCGGCCAGTCCTCTCGAGTGTGGCCAATGGACTGCTACGTAGGCGCTCCATGGCAGGCACTGAAGTAGGCCCAACTGCACTTCTGGTAATAACCCTTTTTTTCACTTTCTTTGTCAACTGCTTTAGTAAACTCACCAGGGGGGAGTTTGAGCCTGAAATTCGAAGGAAGGAATGGAATTCGAAGAAATCTTTCACTTTAAACTAGGCAGTTGAATATTGTTACAAATATTGTTTGTTAGTACTATGGTATAGGCCTACTGAATACTGTACAAGATTTTAAAATCCTAATACTTTGTAGATTAACTGATTAACCCAGGCCTGCCACCAGCGAAAAAATTAAATCCTGTTGGAGTGGGTCAAATATCCTGAAAATATCCATAAATTTTAAATTTACATTTTTAATCGATCTCGGCAAGTCTAATATTAAAAAAACATACTTTTTACTAGGGATGTCATAGGGTACCCGGGTTACCCGGATCCTGAAATTACCCGAATCCATTTTTAGGATTCGAATCTTAATCGGGTAGTAATATTTTGTAAAAAAAAATAAATAAAAAAAATACGCGACGATATTTTTGCGACTACTTTCCTTGAAGCTACAATGAATTCCTGCTTGTGGGCGTGGCGAGCTGGTCGCTGGGCAGTACGCGCTGTCATTACTGCGGGCGAGTTCTGTGTTACCTCACAGCTGTTCACGCCTACTTCACGGAGAAAATTACTACGTGCGGACTATTTACTGGCCTAAGTCGATAACGTCATGGACTTCTTTATCGATCGCGTTCTAACATTAATATTACCCGCAAAATTCAAATCCGCGAAATACAATATTTTCGAAAAATCCGTAAATGACTGTAAAAATCCTGCTGTCCGTTTTCCACCCCAAATATCCGTTTTCCACCCCAAATATTCGTTAAAACGGACAATATCCGTAAAAACGGCAGACGTGGATTAACCTAATACTTAAGTGTGTATCAATGTGGCTCCCTGATCATGAGCATTTTCTTACTTCCACTTTCATTACATACTATGCTACTATAACACTGTACGATACTATACTAGGTCTATGAGTAAGTACAGTAAAATACTTTCAAACCAGAAAAATCGGCAGACATCGGCATCAACAGACAAACATCCCTACTGGAGGAACGTGTCGAGGGTTGGTTGTGACTGCAGGCAATAGCTTGCAAGTTGTAACCAATAAAATAAAATAAACTAGTTTTAACGCATGCAGTTTAATGCATACCTGGTGGAAGAACTTCTAGAATTTTGTGAACAAGATCTTGAACCCTATTCTCATAGATTTTGGATCCAGCAGCCAGAAGTCGCAGAAATGGACACGAAAATTGAGGGGACCTAAGGAGAGCTGCAATAAACAAACTTTTTGCTTGTTCAAGGAGGTACACCATGGTTTCGATGACTGAAAGCTGTACTGGCTGGGTGGTGCACAAAAGTTTATCTGTGGATTTTTGTATGTCAACAGATAACCTGGAAAGCAAAAGAATAAATGATTACCTTCAACATACTAAATAAATCTGGTTTAAGTGGAAGGGTCAATAAGCTAGCTGCTAGTGCAATAGTGCTAGATTAATATTAACAGCTAAAATACTATGTGTTGGGGGGCTAAAACATAACCATTACACACAACATGTCAATACTTGACTAATATCTAATGAGTATCACAAAGACCTGAAACTGGATACAATTTCTGCTATTTTATGATGAAAATCCCGATTCGCGTTATTTCACAGTATAATTTTAATTTTTACACTATAATTATACGTATATATATGTTATATACATATCCAAAAATAAAATAATCTATCTAGGCATAAATAAAAATACATATCCTCTTTTAGCCCTATGTATTTAGGTGTAATAGTAAAATAACCTGGATGTAAACAAATACTAAACTTTGTCCGAGACAAAGCTGAGAACGCCGCAGGGCATTTGTTTCACTACATTTATAATTTGTTTGTACTACCCTAGTGCGACTGCAGATTCCTTGAATTTGTCGGGTCCGAACTGTCAAAAAGTAATCAAATGTAATCGTTTGTTGTGTGGATGCCTATTATTTGACTAGATGTTGTGGTTCCAAGAAATGTTCGCATGGTTGAACTTCTGTTATGGCTTCCAGTAATGAATTCCGGGACTTTGTCTCATGTTTGTGCTAGCCAGGTAGTGGGGGTGTACATCATTTAAGAAATGCCAAGATCGACGAAAGATCGACTGATTTTCTTGTTCTCAACTAAGCCACAGACCCACTGTAGTGATGTTAAATGGTTAAGTAACGAACCTTCGCTGTAGGTCACGGAAGAGAGCTTTTTTCTCAGCCACAGGCAAAGACTCTTCCCACTCCCCAAACAGTTTGTGGATAGAGATGGTAACCTGCTGCGGTGTTAGGGTGTGCGGCTTGCCACCATCTACGTCCATGGGACTGGGCAGCGGGGGCCGGCCAATCAGAGCTCCCCGATAGGAGGACGTGGGGAGTCTCGGCTGTTCGAGCTGTAGTTCGTGAACAAGCCTCTCTCCGCCCATGGCTCCCCTGTGGTGTTGAACCTACGGCAACATGTTCAATGGCATGACTAGAGCGGCGGTTCTCCAACTATGGTAAAGACGGACAAGGAAAAGACACGCTAAATTTCGGGCCGTCAACTCAGTCTTGTCCTAGGTAGTATTTTAAATTTAATACAGTACTTAGTTTAATTCCCAAATGCCTAAGATTAAAAGGTGTTGGGAGAGTGCGACCTACCTCTACCAGCTGCGCCATGTACGTCTTGTCCAGCACGGCCTCGCTGACTTGCTCCCGGTCCGTGACGACGGCGCTGTCCAGCTTCGCAAGCAGCTTGTTCATCGACGGGACGGGGATCCCGAACGACTGGATGAACAGGACCAGCGACGAGGGTTCCAGGTCCACTAGCGCGGCGTCCACCAGCCGGTCCACCTCGGAGCGGATCATGCGAAGCTTCAGCCAATCGGGGAGCAGCAGCGCCTCCTCGGACGTGTCTACCAAGTAGGCGTGCGGAGGCTCCTGACCCAGTGGGAACCTGTGTGCAAACACCTCCGTTAGACGTGAGTTAACCCATGATCCCGTCATACATTGACACAGACTCAACATCACAAGTCCTGTAGTATGATGACATAAAAATTTCTAAAAATGAATTTTTTTATTTTTCAAAATTTCCAGTTGTGGTGCCTTATTTTGGACCAAAATATATTTGTTACGAGACAACAAATACACTGATTCTAATATATAGTAAATTCATACAAAATATTACACCAAAAAGGGTTAATCTTAACTCTACATTTGATGAGAGGAGAGATAGATTGATTGATTGGCATCTTTATTTATGGCGGGATTAATGCCTGTTAGGCTTTCTCTTGTCCAGCACGGCCTGTCCAACTTCGCAAGCAGCTTGTTCATTAACGGGACGGGGATCCCGAACGACTGGAGAGAGAGAGAGCGGGAGGGAGGAGGATGATGATGATGGAACGATCTTTGATAGAAATATAGTTTCAAGTTTGCCATAGCGATTGTATCATGGTGGCCTACAAACAAACTAAATTTTAATTTATAAACAACTTAAATCCAAGTCGGCCAAATGAACATGAAACTACTAAGTAAATCCTTTGTAGAACAGGCCTACCAACATACATACCAGATCTCTAGCATCTTGTCAAACAGTTTGGCATCTAGCCCAGGGCCATGGTTGAGCAGGATAACCACAGCATGTACCACGAGTATGTGCATTGTGCACTCTTCTCTTGTAGACCAGGTGATACGTATCTGATCCATACTCTCCGACCATACCACACCCTAGGATGGTAACACATACATATAAGGAAGCAATTGTATGTTGAAAGTGAAGACGCATACAGTATGTTTATTTACTACAAGACGTTATACTATTTAGCAAAATACGTAGGCCTACTACCCCTCTCAAAGCTCACAAATTGGTTTTTGAATGTGCAATTACCGATTATCACTTATTACCGGGGTGTAAGAGTATTCAAAAGTATCTAACATTCAATTCACAGAGTAGTATCGGAAGTCTCAAATCCTTCAACATGAAATATAATACGAGGTAATATGGTGGTTGGAGCACCAACTTGAATGTTCTCACCTCTCTCTGCGGTGAACGCGCCTTCTGTAGGTATATGTAGAACATAGTCATGAGTGCATGATGGGTCTCCAGTGCTGCTCTGTTATGATTGGCTGGTAACAGAGCTGCCACGATACAACTTCGCTCCACTATCAGTTGAGCCATATCTTGAACCTAAAATGCAAATCACAGTGATTACGGATGTGCAGTTAGTATATTTCGTCGCCTCTATTTTGTACACGGTTATGTAAAAATTGATATCGATATAGCAACACCGATTTTTGGCATAAATAAAACGATATAAAACACATTCAGGAAGGCAGAAAAAATTACGTTTAAAAGTAAACCTTAGCAGATAACCTGTAGACCATAGTCAATTACTACCTAGGTATTTACTCTCCGGTGCCAAAAACAGTGTCCTGTGTAATTACATTAAATTTATAGCTTATAATTTCTCATACAAAATATAATTATTAATTTTACATCTAGCTAGGTATATGCTACCTCTGCAAAAACTGGGAGACGACCAGTATTACTACTGAACAGGAAATGTCTGCCCACCAAGGCGGAAGAACCTGACGAGAGGGAACTAAACAAAGAGACCCACCAGTTCAGTGAGGTCCGCAAGTGAGTCGTCGGCAGTGTGTTGCGCAAGGAACACGATGTACGCAGCCACCAGGGGAACCTCGTTCTCTACTTGGCACGCCTGTCGCAGAGCAGCCACGACCTACACATTTAATCAATCAATTACTCAATCAAAATATGGCTTTATTCTTCCTTGATCAATACATATACATTGCACATTTGAATTTATAACCTGAGCACATTAGTCTAATAATAGACTAATAGTGTATGTGTATAACATTTTGTGGTAGGCCTAGCATGATTGTTCAAGTTTTTTACATTGTATGTTACCAATATCAAACTGGAGACTTGAATACAAATTTTATTTACAAATTTGTAAAAAAAAATTCAAACAATAGAATGCAAGATTCTTTAGATGTATTAAAGGACATCACAACACTGTGATTTTCCGGCGTTATAAAATGCGTTATTTTTTTTAATGATTTATGGCGAAAACTAGAAGTCTCTAGCTTGTACCAGAAATTTATAATAAATTATTGAAATTACCCAAGTTTTGGTGGTGCGCGCGCACCCGATAATCGTGACGTCACGCTTGCGCATTTTTCAAGTCGAAGCAGACGCTAAATTATGAGCCAGCGCCGTGAAAAACTCTCGCTGTAGCTGAAGATATGATGCTCAGAGAAAAACAAATGATATCATCGTGTTCTGCGATCTTTTCTCTTCAATAACATTGTTAAAGAAAATACTTTTGTTGAACAGAAAACATAGTTAAAAAAAAGAAAACATAGTATGCATGTGTTAAATGTTGTCGGTCATCATCACCTATTATACACTCATCCTCTAATGTATCTCTATAATAAATCATCTAATAAAAGTGTAAAACAATAATAATAATAGTTAGCCTATTATTATTATTACTAATAATATTACTATTAATAATAATAATAATAATAATAATAATAATAATAAAAAAAATAATAATAATAATAATAATAATAATAATAATAATAATAATAGGCCTAATAATAATAATAATAATATATTTAAATAATTAATTAATTAACAATATAATAATATAACTAATAATATTGTTACCATAGTAATAAATAATATTAAATTACTACAAACAAATCCGCATAATAAGAATACTAACGGTTACTATGGTGATACCCGTGGGCTAAGTTTCAAAAGAGTAGTAAAAAGGTTAATGTTTTCTGAAAAGCCGCAACGAGATTTCTGTCATACAGCGGTAGGCTGCTGCGCGAATCAACAACAAAACACGCCTGGATATACCACACAAATACTTGCACATTTTGAAAAGAATTATAAGTGACATTTTTTTTTTATTTTTCTGCATGCATGTGGCTATATGTCAGTATGAAAATATCTTAACATTTCGTTTATCTTATCCGCTTGCAATGTTGTTAAAAACACGCTAATTTAGTGAAATTGAAGGCATTTGGAAAATTAATCAAAACTATATTTTCTGGTCAACAAAAATATTTTCTTTAACAATATTATAGGGCACTAGCAACACCAAAAGACAACAATGAAACAAATGAATTGAATCGATGGACAAACAACAAGCTGTCAAAAAATAATTTCTTCTGATTTTGGAAAACAAAACAAAAAACAAACAAATACACATACAAAACTTTCACTTAGTCGTTGTCTATCATAAAAAGTTTTAAATGGCGAGCAGTTACTATTGCTACACTTGTTTTTATTTCTATGGTTGCAATTTTATTATTTTGACAGATGGTTGTGTGTCCATCAGTTCAATTCATTTGTTTCATTGTTGTCTTGTGGTGTTGCTAGTGCCCTATTGAAGAGAAAAGATCGCAGAACACGATGATATCATTTGTTTTTCTCTGAGCACCATATCTTCAGCTACAGCGAGAGTTTTTCACAGCGCTGGATCATAGTTTGGCGTCTGCTTCGACTTGAAAAATGCGCAAGCGTGACGTCACGATTATCGGGTGCGCGCGCATCACCAAAACTTTGGTCATTTCAATAATTTATTATACATTTCTGGTACAAGCTAGAGACTTCTAGTTTTCGCCATAAATCATTAAAAACCATAACGCATTTTGTAACGCCGGAAAATCACAGTGTTGTGATGCCCTTTAAGATTGGGTATGGGATTTTTTGAACAGATTTTAATATCAACAATATCAGTGACGAGTGATGACTTAAACAATTTTTTTTTTATTTCAATCGGATTTAAATAAAAAAGGCTCAAGTGTGAAAGGACTCTTTGTAACTGAAATGATTATGCTATCTGCAAGAAGTCGTTACAAACTGTCCGTGCACCGACCTGTGGCCGTACGGCAGCAAAGTGTGGCAGCTGCGGGAGTTGTTTGAGTAGCCACCTGTTGTCTCCCTCGTCTCGAAGTACCAACTGAAGCCCCTTGATGGCCTGGCTGCGACTACCGGCGAGCGGCGCACTCAGACGCCGCAGGAAGTATTCCAACACTTCGCACGGTGCCTGAAACATCAGCAGTTAGTTACAATAACAACACTATGCAAACTTGAAAAACAGTACAAACACATTTAGACATCAAATATTTTCAGGACAGACAAAACTGTTAATTTCATCGATAGGCTTCATATCGAAAAATATTGTTATTATCGATATTTATATTGGCATCGAAATCGAATACATATACATAGTATCGAATGTAGTAGGCCTATGTAATATGTATGTAGTATGAATTTGATTATTTATTACCAATAACTTAATGCTTTGTGCACACGGTGAAGATTCACGCATTGACAATTTATGACTATGTATATCAGGCAGTCCAAACCGACTTGATCAAAACAGTTTGAAAGGAATCGGTTTGATATCTTCCCGTATATCAAGCAAACTCGAATTGGTTTCTACCAAACATAAGACTATCAACAGACTAACCTAACCTTACCACGACGAAACGCGGGATCGGAAGCAAGGCCTTGTGTGATCAAAATAACTGCGCGCGCATCGTGGAATCGCTTTGACGTGTATAGCAGGCTAATGTCAAACGGTTTCATAACTCCAAATCGCCTTGTGAACCGATTGGTAGTCAAATCGTTTTGGGTCTAAACTGACGTGTATATCACGCTTCCCAAACCAGTTTGGCCCAAACCGTTTCCGTTTAATCGGTTGGAACGTGTCTGATATACGTAGTCAATTTCCATTTGTGAGTTAATGCCGCTTTTCAGTCCGTTTTTTTTTTTATGTAAATGAAAGTGCTTTACATGCTGACATGAAAGCAGTATATTAAAAGCGGAGCCAGCAGCTGGCTCGCTTGTTCGCTAATCTCGAGACACAAAGTTTGTTGGAACAGCCATTGCCTACAAAACTTTCAAACTATATAGTAGAGGAGCAAAAGGTATCTCGTGCGCCTTTCGTGGAAGAGTATTGCGGTAAACGGTATTCTGTTACGGCATACCATACGAGTATTTTGCACCTACCTGGCAGATCCTGGCACGCTGCAGAGGGCGCCAGGAGCGTCGTGACGTCATAGACACGTTTTAATTAATAACTTTTGAACGGTTTATGTCACAGAAAATATCAAGAGGACAATTTTATGATGTCATACTAGACGAGCATTTATAACCTATATGCCATATTCTGGCGGGCTGCAGAGGGCTCCAGGAGCGTTGTGACGTCATATACACGTTTGAACTAATAACGTTTGAACGGTTCATGTCACAGAAAATATGAAGTGTACAATTCTACTATAAAATACTATACGAGTATTTTGCACCTGCCTGGCACATCCTGGCACGCTGAAGAGGGCGCCAGGAGCGTCATGACGTCATAGAGACGTTTTAATTAATACCGTTTGAACGGTTCATGTCACAGAAAATGTCAGGAAGACAATATTATAGAAAATTTAAATACAAATCGATTGATATGTACCAATAGGGTAATCATGTAATATTTAAGGGAGATATTGCTAACAAATAATAATAATTAGATGTGCATATGAAATGCAGGGCATCCCTCATCGTAATATCTATTTATTACTATTTCGGAGTTATAATTGTATCACTGTGAAGGACTTAATAATCGTAGTCATCCCAACATACCCATGGATATCTGTTGTTTAACAATAATAATTATTATTATTACATACTAGTTACTATTCATAGACTGATTAGTAAAACTCACGTTTTTTAGAAGTTCTCTTCATCTTCATCATCATCGTCTTCATCCTCATCTCTCGTGTTGTCGGTATTCAAGCACTCTTTTTCCTCGTCTTCAGTAGAGCAGCCACAAAGCTCGGTGCACCTCATGTTATTTGCTTTGCAGCTGCATCTTGACGCACACCTTGATTTTAAGCAGTTGCACTTAACTAGTTGAATGACGGCAGCCGGTGCAGGTTCGAGGGTTGTCATGACTGACACACTCGTTGCTATCAAGTAGCCATCCGTAGTCTTCGGGTAATAAGTTGATAGGGTTGGCAACCTGGTCATTATGCCACACCCAGCATTGATGGTGAGCACGTAGTATGGCTTTGAGATATGCGGCTTTGCTGGGTGGAAGCTTTTGGTGGGTGCTTGGCAAGACTTTTTGTGAAACATGCGCCATCGAAGGTCAGACACTGATCTCAGTTTAGTGAATGGACAGTACAGTTTGCAAACAAACTTCTCTAGACCACTTATCACGGAGTCTTTTAGAGCAACAGTTTAACCTAGTTCTTTAAATGCTGAAAATATTTCATAGTCGGATTTTTCCACACACCAGCACTTGTGAGGATCTAGCCAAACTTCTTGTCATGCGCATTGACAACAGTTATAGTGAGTTTTCAGAGGTCCACGTGGTATTTGATAGATATTAGATATGACATTCCTGTTTCATTAAAATCGGCTACTCGAAAGACCCGGCAAGGAGGAAAAGCTGCTGTAGCTATTGCATTACAGACAACACGCCAATCGGGCACTTGAGCATGTCACAATTACTTGGTCACACCAAAACCAAGTATGAGTTGACAGAATATTTTTCACAGAAGATAATCCGAGCCTCACAGGCCATGGAGGGACAAACAGTTGTCGCATGGAGTAACAAGACTATTAGTAAAAAACACTTCTATCACACTTAAATAGTGAACAGGAAGAAACCGATACAAAGATGTTGCTTCATGCAGTAGATGCGACAAAACGAGGAGCTACTCAAATATTTATTTTTTCCCCAGATACAGATGTCCTTATCCTGGTACTGCGACGTTACACCGATCTCTGTAAAAATACTGTGTTCATTACAGGTAAAGGGGGAAATAATAGAAGGATAGCACTTGGGTCACTATACATACAACACACTTGGGCACAATCAAGTTTCAGGACTAACTGGATTTCACGCTTTCAGTGGTTCCGACAACACTGGGGGATTTTCAGGAAAGGGGAAGCTTTCGTGCTGGAAAGCTTTCAGAGAATCAGACTATGAAATATTTTCAGCATTTAAAGAACTAGGTTAAACTGTTGCTCTAAAAGACTCCGTGATAAGTGGGCTAGAGAAGTTTGTTTGCAAACTGTACTGTCCATTCACTAAACTAGATCAGTGTCTGACCTTTGATGGCGCATGTTTCACAAAAAGTCTTGCCAAGCACCCATCAAAAGCTTCCACCCAGCAAAGCCGCATATCTCAAAGCCATACTACGTGCTCACCATCAATGCTGGGTGTGGCATAATGACCAGGTTGCCAACCCTATCAACTTATTACCCGAAGACTACGGATGGCTACTTGAGAGCAACGAGTGTGTCAGTCATGACAACCCTCGAACCTGCACCGGCTGCCGTCATTCAACTAGTTAAGTGCAACTGCTTAAAATCAAGGTGTGCGTCAAGATGCAGCTGCAAAGCAAATAACATGAGGTGCACCGAGCTTTGTGGCTGCTCTACTGAAGACGAGGAACAAGAGTGCTTGAATACCGACAACACGGGAGATGAGGATGAAGACGATGATGATGAAGATGAAGAGAACTTCTAAAAAACGTGAGTTTTACTAATCAGTCTATGAATAGTAACTAGTATACAATAATAATTATTATTATTATTGTTAAACAACAGATATCCATGGGTATGTTGGGAAGACTACGATTATTAAGTCCTTCACAGTGATACAATTATAACTCCGAAATAGTAATAAATAGATATTACGATGAGGGATGCCCTGCATTTCATATGCACATCTATTTATTATTATTTGTTAGCAATATCTCCCTTAAATATTACATGATTACCCTATTGGTACATATCAATCGATTTGTATTTAAATTTTCTATAATATTGTCTTCCTGATATTTTCTGTGATGTGAACCGTTCAAAAGTTATTAATGAAAAGGTGTATGACGTCACGACGCTCCTGGCGCCCTCTACAGCGTGCCACGATGTGCCAAGTAGATGCAAAATACTTACAAAGTATTTCGTAATAGAATTGGTTCCTTGACATTTTCTGTGACATGAACCGTTCAAACGTTATTAATTAAAACGTCTCTATGACGTCATGACGCTCCTGGCGCCCTCTTCAGCGTGCCAGGATGTGCCAGGCAGGTGAAAAATACTTGTATAGTATTTCATAGTAGAATTGTACACTTCATATTTTCTGTGACATGAACCGTTCAAACGATATTAGTTCAAACGTGTATTTGACGTCACAACGCTCCTGGCGCCCTCTGCAGCCCGCCAGAATATGGCAGATAGGTTATAAATGCTTGTCTAGTATGACATCATAAAATTGTCCTCTTGATATTTTCTGTGACATAAACCGTTCAAAAGTTATTGATTAAAACGTGTCTATGACGTCACGACGCTCCTGGCGCCTTCTGCAGCGTGCCAGGATCTGCCAGGTAGGTGCAAAATATTCGTATGGTATGCCGTAACAGAATACCGTTTACCGCAATACTCTTCCACGAAAGGCGCACGAGAACTTAAATGTTACCTTTTGCTCCTCTACTAATAGTGGAACTGTTTCAAATAAGACCAGTTCAGCTAAAATAGAGATAATATCAAGACATAGGATTAGAAGAATCACATATCTAGCATTGTGGGAATGTGTAAGCCAAGATCTAAAGCCTTTTAAACCTTGTTTTCAACACTTCACTTTATCACATAACATTACCTGTGGATCCTGTTCTCCATCTGTCAACACTTGTTGGAGATGCAGCAACAGTTGCTCATGTTTGGTCTGTCTCTCTGGCTGAGTCAAAGAACTCGAACTGAGCAGGAACTCGCATAGACACTGAACTGGTAGGTGACCCAGTGCACCTTCAGAACTGTCCACCAAGTCTGCCAACCACGGCATGGATTGCACCGACCCCTGGCGCTGTGACGGTGAAAACAAGTGGTTCAGAAAACTGAATTTACCTTCAATAGCTTACTAGATTTATGATTATGATATTTGTTAGACACAAAGTACGATCAAAACAGAGATAGGTAGACATTGGTAGTTACTATAGCCTGCTATACAAAGGAAAGAAACTACTGTCGAGGCCACTTAAATAGGGAAGCTGCTTTTAAGGAAGTTCCTCTTTGTCAAGGAGTCAGGTTCATTCCCCTTTACAAGTGACAGCACATAATATTAACCCACATATAAGGAAGTTTGGTTTAAGCAAAGTAATTTTGAATTCCTTTTAGATTCGTTTAAATTTTAAAAGCGGGCTTGACTGTAGAATATACATTAGGCTATGCCAGTACTTGATGCAAACCAATGACCAATAACTATGAGCTGTCCATTAGTGTAATCCAAAATTGAATATGTAACAACTGTTTTAGTGTTAATGCAACATATTTTAAAATCAGGATTTACTTGAATACAAATTGATAAAATGGTCTTTAAAACCCACCAGGATGGCCACAATGAAATAGGTACTAATATGTAATGATCAAATAATAGAATAAACATATACCAGTAGGCCTACTAGCTGAGTGTCATACTGCATATGTCTATACCATGTGCATTTAGGTACCATGCATTACAGTTTACAGTACAGTACTACAATACCAGAAACAGACACAGATTAAGGCAGCCCATAGAGACTTTAAAATGTCAAGAACAAAAACATACTAAAACAAGATTGAAACATAAAATACAAGCTGGTGTACTGTAAGTTGTAACTTACTTGTATGATGTCCAGCAAAAAGTCTGGTTGCCGGGAGCGACACAGTAAATGTCCCAACCGATGAGATGCATTTAAAGCTTGCAGCTGGTCTAGAACAGTCTGCGGAGGTTTGCGGCACGGACCTGTACAAAACAACGTAAACATGACAAGCGAAACAAGAAGGAGCTTTGGTGGTGGCACGTTACACTTAAATGGGAATACCAAAACAAACAGAAATTTATTTGACACCCAAAGCTATGTTGTGCCTGAATGTAAAAGAAAAATGCATGATGGATTTAATAAGTAAAAGTCAAACAAATTACCATAACAACTATAGAACTTCAAATTGAAACCAGTAGAAGAAAGAAAATTCAAAGGCTCAGCAACTAAAAGCTGTCCCCAAGACAGAAAGGCACTTGTAAATGGTAAAACCAGTTTAAGTCAAGTAGTCTACTTGCAAAAATATTTAGCCGACTTGAAATAATGAATTAATTATTAGGGGTGTGCGAGCCTACGATTTTTAAGTCGAGCCGAGCCGAGCCGAGTATGAGAAAAAAAGCTTGATTTTCGAGCCGAGCCGAGCTTTTGAAATAGCGTTAATTTAAATGTATGGCTGCATTTTATTTCAGTTGATGCAATGCGATAGGAAGTGTATGTATACCGAAATTTCGGTACATCAACTATATCTTTGTTTATAACATATGTAAGTTACAAAATTATATTATTATAGGGTTACATAATGGAACCCTATACAACCCTGTTATTGTTGCGCGGTAGGTTGGTAAAACAGTTTAGTTGAACTGTTTACCGACCATGGTTGCGCTAGCGATGGCCATTTAGTTCACAGTACCGATCATAGATCGCACGGTAGTTGCATTATTAGAGAGCTTGGAGAGTGTATGAATACAGTAACAGCAACTTTTCAACTTCTCGGCTTGTTTGTAAATTGCATTTGTATTTCAGTAGAATATTAGGTCATACTTAAGTAGACTAAATTTCATGTGAAATAGTGTGAAATATTGATTTTATTGTAACTGAAGCTACAAACAGATCGAAATTCCATATCACAATGTCGGATATAAATAACGTTATAATACAGTTGGGGTTACTTTGTACTCAGTGGACGGTTGCAGTCCCCTTACCACCATTGCTCAACGATGTGTGTCTCCAACTTTCGTGAAAATTAGAGCTAGGGCCTAGGCCTAGATGTTTATTGTTTACTGTGAAAAGCAGAAAGCATATGTTTTTCTACTCGCAGAATTACAAAACATCGTGCTGCATCTAGAGATGTAACATTTCTTTCTCACCAGATCGGGGCCTAGGGAAAGCCCAGCTAGGCCTAGGCCAGGTACCCAGAAAAGTATAGGCCTAGGCCTATACGTTCTCTCAAGTATATGTTGGGCCTAAAACCCCGAAATTTTTCTAACTTCATCGTACTTGCAGACACCTAAATATTCGTTTCTGCCTTTTGGATTCTTCAGTCTGCGTTTACAGAAGTATATAATTAAAACCGCGCGACGACTAACATTTTTAGGCCTAGACCTTGGCCTAGACAGCTCGGCTCGAGAAAATCGAGCCGAAAATGAAGCTCGGCTCGGTTTCGAGCTTAAAAAAAAGCTCGAAAAAGCTCGTAAATTTGAGTACTCGCACACCCCTATTAATTATTGATTCAAAAGAAATTCTAAAATCCAGCTCAAATGACAGGCTTTCTTTAAATTGAAGTGCCAGAATATGTTTAGCCAAGTTAATCATATATATGCCAAGTTTATTAGTACTTCATTTATGTATTTATTTTCCTGTTCTGTACATGAGAAATAAATAAAGATTAATCAATCTATCTAAATAAACTCCCCACCTAGAACCACATAGGTATTTGAAAACTTCAATAGGCAATATGATAACCAAACAAGCAGCAGACATATTGAATGTCGTCAATGGTCATCACTGATAACTTTTCACACACCAGAAAGTCCCAAACTGCCCCGAAGTTAAAACCGACCGAATTGCTCAAGGTGTCTGACTGTCTGTACTACTTTTGATACTACATACATATATCTATTTGTCTGCGAGTACCTGTAGGATCCATCGTAATGAGTGTGGTCAGTAGAAGACTCGTCTGTTCGGTGATGGTCTTCTTAGTGGAGCCGGCAGCCAGCAACGACTCAAACTCGAGAATCTGGCTCTTCTCTCTGGCGGCCAGCTGCGCTTCCTTGATCCGATGATCCTCGTCGGCACTGGACGGGGGTGGGTACGTGAAGTGATTCGTGATGCACATCTCCATGAACATTCTTAGCGTGGGGTATTTCTTCCACATGACGTAACCGAACGTGGTGGGATTGTGGGCGGAAAGAATGAGCAACATTGTCCACGCTTTCCAATAGAGGGGGGAAATTGCCATCTGAGGGGGTTCGTAGTCTTCTGGCAAGTCTATCGTGTCGGGGTGATGATAAGCCGACATGTTAAACAACAGATCAATGATGTCCAAGTTGTCGGCTTGTAGCATGGGTAGCCCATCAGTGGGCAACAATGCTGCTCGCTTCAAAAGTTGGTCGGCTAACTCCAAGGTGTCTGCTGGAGATAGTGGGTGGTCCTTCGATAAGCTTATTATAAAGATCCTGATGAGCGTATGTTGCAAAATCGGTACTTCTGAAGCCAGTCGCATCATGAGCACTCGATCTGATTCCGATGGCCAGTTGTCCACCTAATCAAAAATGAGATGTTTAAAATTAAATGCATCATGTCAAAGGTTATCTGTTACAGAAATGATAGTGCTATACTAACAATATGCTATCACTAGAACCCTACAGAAATGGTTTTATATTTTGTTCCCAAATTTCGCTTTTCAGAATATAAATTTGAATTTCACGTTTTGGCAGTGTTACTTCTAAAAGGCCCAAAAAACAAACGTTATAGGCTACTCAAAATAGACTATGTGCAATCTGGTGGCAAGCAAATAAACTTTTATGAGGAGGAGATTACTCATCGTTGATTTGTTGAAACCATCAATGGCGCAGATAAGGGGTAGCTTAGCAGCGCTATGGATCTATTGCTAGTTTGAGTCTCCTATGATAAATTCATGAATATCACACAAATAAATAAATACGAGTCTTTGATGTGTAGGCCTATAAACAGTTCTTCCTAATTATTTATTTTATATTTTAAATTCTTCTGTGCCTTTTTTATTTTTTACAACACTTATTTTTAACCATTATTTAACACTTTTTCGTTCTTTTGGTCTTATTTTGCGTGGTTAAAGCTCTAAATTGCTTTATTTCGCGATTCAAAATTTGTATAATTAGCATGCTGACACGACGTCTCATCCACAATTATCATTTTTAGGGGTATAACTACAGTTTCGTTGTTCGTAATGCGAATTTTACTTGGCTCTAGCAATCACGCACGCACACATCCTATTCACCTTATAATATTGTTCGGGAGACTCGATAAAGAGAATCTTGTGAAGAGCGTGGACAAACTCGACAGAGCCAGGCCTGTACATGCGAGGAACAGTTTCATGAAGCCACCATACTGTATCTCTCTGAATGCCCGCTACTTGCATCTGGAAACTTTGTAGTACCTGCAAATAACAATAACAACACATTGCTCAAGGATGACATTTGGACTTCACATTTCGTATGCATGCACCATTATACTAAGCCGCAGAGTAGCACTTGAGTAACTTGTACAGGCACAGAGAGTTCATACTCACAGCACTATAGGGGGAGAAATTTAGCAACGTTTTATTGAAAACACGTGCCTTTGTTTATAGCCCTACAAATGACATAAGATCGTGAACAAATCAACAAATTCTACCTTTTGGTCGCCTCCTACTCTTACGACGACAGGGATGTTAAGGCGAGAATATTGGTAAATATGTGTCACTGACCTGTATATCTCTTTTATCACCTCTGGCAAGCAAGCCAGCAGCTTCTCTGACTGCTGGTGAGATGGTCAGGAAGACGCACAAAGCCACTAGATCAGTCACTGATGTAAACATCCGCTCCTTATACTCAAAGTCCCTGAATTGAGGGAAGTCCTTGCGATCTGCCATGAGCCCTCGACACAGCATTGGCAGGTTCATGTCATGACGTACCACGCGAGCAATCTCACGCAGCAGAGCACGCAGTGGGCGTAGGTAATCCTCGCGATTTAGAAGCAAATCCTGCCAAACATAACAGAAAAGCCTCAAAACACTCTGCATTTTTCTTCCAAATAGCTAGTCCACTAGAAAATTCATCTTTATGACAGCTAGACTAGGCATCAGCACTTCCTACAAGGCTACAAACAAAATTTGCACATAAAAAAACTAACAAATGTATGTCTACATCTGTAGGCAGCAAGTGGAAGGTTTTTGATTTGTGTTTTAAGGTCAACCATTCTCATATTTTCTTATCTTTCTCGTGCACATAGTAGGCCTATTCGCTTTTCCAATAGGGAGGTCAATACCAGGGAATTGCCGTACCAGTGGCCAGAACGCATTTATGCAGATAATTACATAAAACTAACTGTGTCATGGGTGCCAAATGAATCACATAGGCTAATCATTGACAGTTACATAGCAAGCCTAATGCTTACAATTAACATAGTAATATTGTTTTCCACAGAACTTGATTTATGAGGAGTTCAAAAGAAGTCTACATGTAAAAGCTATAGCCCACAAAGCAAATGCGTTTCTTGCATAATTGCATGACATGAAGGAACAATTTAGAGCTTTTTCAAACCTACGAATTAAAAACATGAAAATAAGCTGCCCATGAAAACTCGTATAAAATAGACCATTGAAAAAAACCAACTGTATGTTTTTAGATGTTTCTGATAATGTGTAGGCCTACGCCTATCTACCTGGAATATTTCCGCTAGAAGGGTTGCAGCCTCCTCAGGTGACGATTGAAACATGACCGTCAGCATAGCCATGTTATTAGGGTTACGTGATGTCGTGGACAGTTCGTTGTAAACTGTGTGCTTCATTATCGTTTCCAGGTTGCTAGGGTTAGCGGTGATTAGCTCCCTGATGCCGGTAATGTAGAGCTGTACAAGCGCTTTAGTCTTGAGCCGTATTTTGATAAGCTGCGTAATGACTTCAACGTCTCTAGTGTTGTGCGTAGTACAGTTTACACAAACAGACATCAGTAAGTCTTGGGCGGGGCGATTCAACTTCGGGTTTTGGAGCCACAGTTCCAGACTGGGAAAGAATTGAGTTACATTAAAATTTAAAATCTTTATATATGCAATTTCATTAGGTAGGAGAAATAGTATTGAACTGAAAGACAAACAACGTGTAGGCCTACTAGTTTAATTATTTAATATTTGGGCATAAGACTAGGCCCTAAAGTATTTTGCATTTCAACCTAGGCCCCTACATAGTTGTAAAATCAAACCTGAAAAGAAGTTGTTGGTATTATTAGAGACCATAAATGTCAATCACACCTTTCTTCTGCAAAGTACTCCTTTGTAGTACAGACAGCTCCAAACCATATAAGCCTCCAATGACAGCACAAAAAATACTTTACTATCCCCACTGTATCAACAATTAAACACAATTATGTATTAGTTTTGATTATTAACTTTAGCGATCCAAATTTTGTACTTGATGTTAATTTAGATTTTAGGTTATTCATTTTGAGGACAAAATAATCGGAGGTCGCTTGTTTTCATGGAAGTTATGCATCGTTTAAAGAACCGGTCAACGTGATTGAAGTTTACAACCTCGTACAAAGAGAGCAATAAACCAGCCCGATTGAACCCATAATTTGCTGCTATGGTAGTTCATATAGAAAATACTGTAGATACCCAAGTAATTGTTTTGAAATGAAGGAACAATTATCGTTAACATAGCTAACAGACTTAGCACGACATTAAAACTTACCGAGGAGCTATCATCGCTCGGATCTCAACCAATCCACACGTGGCAGCCAACAGTTTCAGAAAGTTGCGAGTGATGTTTTCAGGAGGCTGACGACGGTTCAGCTGCTCCTTCACAGCTTCCGTAACAATCTGCTCCACAGAGTCAGGACAGGCAGAGTATCTGTGAAAATAGTGTCTGGTTTTACATTTAATGCAGGCATATGAATACTAAATGGTAGTTTGAATAAAATTTAGGCTACAGTATTTAATTGCTCAAAGAAAGTTGCATTTCATTGGCCTAATATTGTCTCTTGATTATTAAAGGGGTTCTCACCCGCTAGATTTATTTTTTACCATATGATCTACTGCACCACACCAATCGATAATGAACCATTAAACATCGTGAGTTGAAACCTGTGAATTGTTATTAATTAATGAAATTTCTGGTTAACTGCCGCGGCGACTGTTGGTGTCAGCCGGCTTTTGGTGGGAGTGTACTCGAAGCGATATATCTAAAAAAAATAGACGGCCTTGGTGTACTCCATTCGACACCGCATAGCAGACCGCGTTCATTGTGCATGCGTTGACTATTTCCCCTCCCAATACTACTCTCTCTCTCTCTCTCTCTCTCTCTCTCTCTCTCTCTCTCTCTTGGCTTACTTGACACCAACTCGACGTGTACAGCAACGCACAGCAACGCTCAAAACGAAATGGAGCACCCGATTACACATCTTTATTTTGTACCTGAACGGAAGCTCCGATTACAAAACCAAAATGTACGAAATACGCAGAAAAGAAAGACGCAGCGAAAAGTATTACATCATTTTTTTTTGGGAGCAGAATCCTCCAAGGTCCCAAGGCATATAGGTCGTCCCAATGCTATTTCTTATGGGAGATTTTCGCCGATGGGACCTAGCTCGAAAATCACTAACTTTGATATTTTTTTCCCGGGTTATGGTGAACCCGATTTCTTTTCATTTAGTCGCTAATTTCATAGCTAATCAGCCTTAGTTAAACATATTTTTTTGGGGTAGCGGGTGAGAACCCCTTTAAGCCTACTGAAAGAATAGCTTAAAAGAACATTTGCTCTATTACACATTTCTTAATTTATATCATATCTGTTACAGACGTACTTCATTGCTGATGTGACAATGAACTTGAAATTTGAATATAACTCCAAATGTATTGACGTAAATCCCCAGTTACTTATAATTGGTTATTTTCATTTACTTGTAATAATAATTTGTAATACTCTACCTTGACCTGACAGGTATGTCCAAAACTGGCCCATCATCTTCAGTCACCTGGGTGGTGATAGTTTCACTAGGAGATGCCCTGCCTAATATACCACTTGTCAGAGGCTCCAGCAAGGATTTGGGAGGAATTCGGCTGTTTATACTCTTCAGTATGTTGTTGACAAACCCAGAGCAAAGATCGTTGTCCACCCAAACACGTTCATTGAGTGCATCTTCCACATAGAGTTTCAGAAATGCTTCTGGCCAGTGTTTCTTCTCTACAAATGCATTTAGAAGAAGAGTAGCTCCTAGTACTGGTACAAGGGCATTACCTAAAACAAAATGGTATTTGTATTTGGTGAAAGGACAAGACAAGCATTGTAAAGTGGTAGCATGATTATTAACTTATTAAGTCTACTGATTGACGCAACTAAATACCGGTATGCTCAGGTCATAGAAACTGAAGATTTGTTTGGGTGTATCCTACCTATCGCCTACTAGGGGTAGCGAATAGTGTTTTTTCAGTTAGATTACGAATGCTGAATAGGAGGCATACAAACTAAAAAAAAGTCGATTATCGAAGTTGAATATCGAATATTTTCTACGATAATGCAGACACAATTAATTAATACATTATTAGCCTATTAGTTTTCAAGGTTTATTGACCGATTGTACCAGCACTGCAAGCAAATACAAGGAAAATACTTATGCAGTAAACTGCAAGTTTGGGGCAAACGGCGGGACGTTTGAAACCAATTCAAAACGAATACTTCGTAAATATCGAATACTTCGAAAATTTGAATAGGCCTAGTTACTAAATTCGAGTTTTGAATCGAATATGAATTGTAAATTATTCCCGAATTTACTTCGAAAATTTGAAATATTCGCACACCTCTATTGCCTACCAAAGCCAATAGAGACAACCCATTACTTAATAATTGTTGACTTGTCATGTGACCTCATACCAGTCGTCAGCTTTGCTTTTGCTTCTGACAATCGAAACTAAGAAGTTTATTTAGCAATTATGTTTGACACTGCAGTTTAAAGCAGGTCGGAATTTCATTTATGCTTGTTTACTGAAGCTTATTTGCAGGTATACGGTCCCGCCTCCGTATTTACCTAACTTCTGTAGGCTAGTAGTAGTACCTAGTAGGAGCAGAGTAGGCCTAGTTCTTTATTTAGCCATAGATAAATACCGTAAATATATAAATACATAGGCCTACTTGTAAACCTACATATAATTAGGCTTTACAAGAATGCCTCTCCTATTGAAAGAGAAAGATCTTAAAATCTAACATAAAACTAGGTCTAATTTACAATACGTAAATTAAATTAAATTAAAGTAGGCCTATGTGTTTGAAAGTCAATACATGACATATATATTCTACTCTATATTATATTATATTCCATTATATCCAATCTGACAAGCTTAAATAATCAGTTGCCTTGTGCTGTGTGCACCTTCTTGGATGTAACCAAAAGCGCTATATTAAATAAAAAAACAATAAATAAATAATAATAGTAGGTTAGGCCTGCCTACTGGGACTTAGGGAATTTAATTTAGGCCGTCCCTCATACCAACCCAGTTGGAAGGAGTGCGGCCCTATACGGAACACTTCTGCCAACCCCACAACTAGTAAACCTAGCGTAGGAATGTGGAACTACCACGAAAACCCCCGTTGGCAGGAGTGCGCCCTGCTACGGAACACTGCTACCAACCCCCTTTGGAAATCAGCTGTTTTAACACGTGGGTAAGGAATGTGACAGCTAGACAACCCCCGTTGGTAGGAGTGCGCCCTGCTACGGAACACTGCTACCAACCCCCTTTGGAAATCAGCTGTTTTAACACGTGGGTAAGGAATGTGACAGCTAGACAACCCCCGTTGGTAGGAGTGCGCCCTGCTACGGAACACTGCTACCAACCCCCTTTGGAAATCAGCTGTTTTAACACGTGGGTAAGGAATGTGACAGCTAGACAACCCCCGTTGGTAGGAGTGCGCCCTACTACAGAACACAATAACGTTTTTGTAACTTTGAATTATCTTTCTTGATGTTGAAATAAATGTGTTTCAAGTGACATATTAAGTGTGTTTATTTTCCTGCATTACCCACGTGTTCAAACAGCTGATTTCCAAA
Organism: Isoperla grammatica; assembly: GCA_945910005.1. Classification (NCBI taxonomy): domain Eukaryota; kingdom Metazoa; phylum Arthropoda; class Insecta; order Plecoptera; family Perlodidae; genus Isoperla; species Isoperla grammatica. Next base: position 29,067,402 of record OX246739.1, read on the forward strand.
GGGGGGCAGTGTTCCGTAGCAGAGCGCACTCCTGCCAACAGGGGTTGTCGAGCTGTCACATTTCTTACCCACGTGTTTTACAGCTGATTTCCAAGGGGGGTTGGTAGCAGTATTCTGTAGCAGGGCGCACTCCTACCGACGGGGGTTGTCGAGCTGTCACATTCCTTACCCACATGTTAAAACAGCTGATTTCCAAAGGGGGTTGGTAGCAGTGTTCCGTAGTAGGGCGCACTCCTACCAACGGGGGTTGTCGAGCTGTCACATTCCTTACCCACGTGTTAAAACAGCTGATTTCCAAAGGGGGTTGGCAGCAGTGTTCCATAGCAGGGCGCACTCCTGCCAGCGGGGGTTTTCGTAGTAGTTCCACATTCATACGCTAGGTTTGCTAGTTGTGGGGTTGGCAGAAGTGTTCCGTATAGGCCGCACTCCTTCCAACTGGGTTGGTATGAGGGACGGCCTAAATTAAATTCTCTAAGTTCCAGTAGGCAGGCCTAACCTACTATTATTATTTATTTGTTGTTTTTTCATTTAATATAGCGCTTTTGGTTACATCCAAGAAGGTGCACAAGGCAACTGAATATTTAAGCTTGTCAGATTGGATATAATGGAATATAATATAATATAGAGTAGAATATATTATATGTCATGTATTGACTGTCAAACACATAGGCCTACAACTTAGTAAAAATGACAACTTCTCTGCTCATTATGGGAATATTGTATGCCTACTAGCCTAGGCAGAGTAATTTTAAATTAGGAAATACCTAAACAAGATTTTAAAACAACATGCATCATCCCTACCTTTGCTTTTGAAGCTATGTTGAGGATCACGGCGCAGTAACGAACACAGCGCAAGAGTTACACACTCTCCGTTAAAGAGAGACGTGCGAACTTGACAGAGATATTGCAGTCCAAGATACAGAATGGGGTCTGGCTTCCAGCGCTGATTACGCAGAGAACGAATAGCCCCACACAGCAGTCCCACAACTTTGTCTGCTTGATCTAAATCACAAGCCTCAAGAACAGATGGCACAAGATCAGGAGGATCACATTCTATTGCAACAATTTCCCACGTCTCAGCACCACCACTGCTGGTACCTACACGAGGTTCTAGGCCTACAGACACCACCTTAGTCTTCTTGGTGGCAACCATTGACGGAATTGTTGATCCCTCCCGTTTACCCAGACTGCCACTTGTGGGTCCCACTTTTGAGTGGCTTGACACAGAGCTAACGTTCCGCTTACCATCATTGCTGGGTTCTGAAGTACGAGACTTCCCAAGTGCAAACAAATCACTAGGGTATTGGGGTGTCTTACTTTTACCACGGCCCATGCCTGGTTTTCCTTTTCCAATGTCCATATTCACTGTGTTTATTACCTCTGATTACCCAGGCTTAGTGAATGAGGCCTAGGGCCCTAGATGTAGCCTAGGCTAGGTAGCCTAGCCCTAGGCCTACGTCGACTAGGCCTACGTTTAGTCCTAGGCCTAGGATGCCAAGCAAGGTTTTGTTGTGTATTTTAATTCCAAATATAAATACAATCTCCGAGAGCTTCCGCCTACAAACAACATGATCCAGGAACTTAATTTCACTTTTAAAAATAACTAACAGTAACTAATTAACACAGCAATCAACACATAAAATTTACGAGAGTGACAATCAGCTGGAGATGAAAACTAAAACTAGCGGTAAGCATGATGCCGCAAGACAAGTACGTATACCAACAACACCAAAATGCAGCATGGCCAACACAAAAATACAAAATACTGACAAACAGTTTTAAAGGCACAGTTGCCAAATTCCCTTATAAAACCATTTAATCAAAAACATAACACTCGGCACTGGCATAGGCAGCCAAAACTTTTATATCGCAAATTGTATTTTGTACACAATGTATTTGTCTGTGTTTCTAAATCCTTCTTGAGCTATAATAACTGTTTTTTCAGTAGTCTCGAGTCTTTCAGTCCTAGCTGAACGCGCCCAAACACGTCATCATGGTATTATGATTTGAGAACCTTTGGCAACTGTGCCACTCACTCACTCCCCAGCAGTTTGCACCAGAGCACTGCGCTTGCGCATTTGTTGTGTCTCTCTTGCGCTTCCCTTTCCTTCCCTTTTGTTGGGTTGCTTTCGATCGTTGGTTACGTTGTCGTTTTTCGAAGGTGAAGTCCAGTTTCTGTAATATAATTCATATAAAACAAGACTCAACTCTTAAACGTAAGTAAAAACACGTTGTATTATCAAAGGATTGATGCCAAAGGCTTGGGGAATACGGCACCTTTATAATTCATGTTAAATCAGCAAGGACACACCCAAGCCTTCGATTTTTTACCTTCAATGCATAAGAGCAAAGTAATGGCTGCCTTGTGCAGGCCCCTAGGGCCGCGGCGCAGGCAGGCTAGCTAGCTAGGTCGGCCTAGGCTAGGCGTAAGCGAAAATTATAATATTTATTTGCATTAATATAATAGGCCTAGGTACGGCGTACTTCTGGTAATGGCCGTTGGACTTCTGGTAATGGCCGCCTAGCTAACGGACGCCAAATCGACTGCTGCTACTTTGCGTTGACGATATCGGAAGAAATCAGTGTGATCACGAGATTTTAGGGTGCAATTGGGTATCCAAAGTGATCGGGAGTTGTTTGTGTTAACAATTAAGGAGAGGGAAGGATCGGTGGATCGAAAAAACTGCGAAGACGCGCAAGGAAGGTAGCGTGGCTGTGCGGTAGCCCAACGTAGGAAGCGTAGGCCTAGCAAGTGGAACGTTGTGTGGAAGTTTTGAGGTTAGGGCCGGCGTGGAAGCGTGACAAGAGAACATTGTGGCTCTGAAAGTGGACTGGTGTTGTGGCTTCGAAAGTGGAAGTGGAAGTTTTGAGGTTAGGGCCGGCGTGGAAGCGTGACAAGAGAACATTGTGGCTCTGAAAGTGGACTGGTGTTGTGGCTTCGAAAGTGGTAGGGAGAATGAGTAAGAGGAATTAAGGAGGAAGAAGGACTGAGTTATCGTGAAAGGGATAGTGTGTGTGAGAGAGGTAGAGTGGCTGTGCGGTGGAGTGGGGAAGCGCCGCGGAGTTGGGAAGCAAGCGGTCGTTTTTGAGGTTAGGACCGACGTGGAAGCGTGGCTCGAGGAAAGGCGTGAAGAGGAACACTGGGGCGAAAGGAGGACAGGTGTTGTAAGCGGGGATAGGGTGTGTGAGAACGGTTGTACGGTGGAGTAGGGAAGAGCTGCGGAGTGTGTGAGAGCGGTAGAGTGGCTGTGCGGTGGAGTGGGGAAGCGCCGCGGAGTTGGGAAGCAAGCGGTCTTTTTTGAGGTTAGGACCGAAGTGGAAGCGTGGCACGAGGAAAGGCGCGAAGAGGAACACTGGGGCGAAAGGAGGACAGGTGTTGTAAGCGTGGATAGGGTGTGTGAGAACGGCTGTACGGTGGAGCAGGGAAGAGCTGCGGAGCTGGGAAGCAAGAGGTGTTTTTGAGGTTAGGACCGACGTGGAAGCGTGGCACGAGGAAAGGCGTGAAGAGGATCACTGTGGCGGAAGGAGGACAGGTGTTGCAAGCGGGGATAGGGTGTGTAAGAACGGTTGTGCGGTGGAGTAGGGAAGAGCTGTGAAGTGGGAAGAAAACGGAGTCCTGAGTTTAGGGCCGGCCTACCTTTCCGCCCTAGGGGGAAGGTCAACAGCTGAGGCTCTTCGCAATATTATCAAAATAAATTCGTGAGTAGCCTCAAACGAGTGAGTAAATAAATTACTACTCCTACTTTCAATAACAGGGAGATGTCGTGCAGGCATTGCACCAGGAGGGTTGTATATAGGGGTGTAGCATGTGATGAGTGTGGGGGGTGGTTCCACCCGAGCTGTGCAGGACTCACCGAGGTCCAATACATAGACCTAAAGAAGGACAAGCAGAGATCGTGGAGGTGCAAAGGGTGTTGTGGCAGGGCAGGGAGGGAAGCAAAGAGGACGGAGAAAGAGGAACTGGGAGGGAGTCGTGTTGAGGGTAAGGGAGGATCAGGTGAAGGAGAGGAGAACAGAGGGAAAAAACAAGGGGATAGAGAGGAGAGGGAAAACAAGGAGGCTAGGGAGATGAAGGGAACTGGATCGGGAAAGGATAATGGGGAAGGGGGTAAGGGACGGGCGGAGGAAGACTGGAAGAGGGAAATTAAAGAAAAGCTTAATGAGGAGGTGCGGGTTAAAAGTCAAATGCGGAAAAAACTGGAGGAGGAGCTGAGGGTGAGCCTGATGGCATTGAAACTTCTGGAGGAGGGGGAGGTCGGGAAGGGGATGGCGGTTATCGGGGGGATGGAGGCAGTGGGAGTGAAAGGGTTAGGTCAGGATGAGCAGTGCATGGGGAATAATGGTGGAAATAGGGGTGAAGGGGTGGGACATGGCCGGGCGGCGAAGGCAATAATGGACAAGGAAGTGGAGGTAAAGGATGGGGATGAAGTTGGGGATAGGCAGGATGGGAAGGCCAGGAGGGATATGATGGATATGATGGATAAGGAGGAGATGGAAAGGGGAAACAGGAAAGGGAATGAGTCGAACGAGAAAAAGCATCCGGAGGAGAAAGAGGGGGGGGAAGGAGGAAACGGTGGGAAAGGACAAGCCGAGAACAAAGAGAGGGAGGAGGAGGTGAAAGAGGGAGTGGAAGGTCGCGACAGGCAGGTACGAGGGAGGGAAGGAAAGGGAGACACGTACGAAGGAGCGAGGACGCAGGGGGCTGGGGGGGGCGAGAAAAGGGAGGAGGGAGAGCTGGAGTCTACGGATGGGGATGAGGATGGAGATGGAATGACGTCTGAGGGGGAAAAGACGTCTGGCTCATCAACGTACAGGGGCCCCACACGTGAAAAAAGGGTGGGGGGTGCGTTGAACGAGAGAGATATAGGTTGGATGACAGGAGGGGGGCGAGATACGCGTGAAGGACCCGGATCACAGGACAAAGGAGGAGAAACGAGGGGGAGGGAGGGCCCAGGATGGCTGGGGGGAATCGGGGGGCTAAACTGGACCAGGGCCGCTAGGGGTGGGGGTGTTGTTAGAGGGAGGGGAAGGGCCAGGGAGACGCACAGTGAAGGGCGTTGGGGCAGTCAGGGAATAGGAATAGGAGGGAGGGCCTGGATGTCGGTGCAGGGGCAAGGTCTCTCCCCGAGACCAAGGGTTGAGAGGGACGCAGGCCGGGACCTGGGTGCAGGGAGGGGACTAGGTGCAAGTGGAGGCAGTTGGCATGGGGGCAGGTCAGAGAGTGGTAGGGAGACATGGAGTGGGAAGGGTGACAACTGGTCTGTTGTGGGAGGAGCAGGAAGGGAGCTGGGGGCAGCGGGAAATAGGACGCAAGCAACAAGGGTGCAGAGTGGAGTTGGGGCAGGGAGCGCCAGGGGACCGGGAAGTGAGAGCGGGCAAATGGGGAACTTCGGGAGGGTCAGGGAAGGAGAAGGGAGGGGGCTTGGTGGAGAGAAGGGGAGATCCCTAGTAGTAGGGGACTCGATGGTGAGGGGGGCATTGGAATATTGTGAGAGGAGGGATGTCGAAGTGTGGGCTTACCCAGGGGTGACAACAAGGACCCTGGCCTCAATCATGAGCGGGAAGAGGTCGGGTGCGAGAACGATTGTTGCGATGGTTGGAACAAACGACATAAGGAGGGTGAAGCAGGGAAGATATCGGGAAGAGGCTGGAGTGGATATGACAAGGCTACTAGGGGAGTTGGGAGGGGTGACTGGTAATAGGGCGGAGTTAGTGGTACTGGGGGTTTTGAACAGGAGTGACACGAAGAGGTGGGTGGTCGAGGAAATAAATAGGGGGATAGAGGAGGCATGTCGGGCAGGCGGGGCAAGGTACGTCGACACCAGGGAGTATATAGGAACAGAGGACTTGGCGAGGGACGGATTACATCTGTCAAGGGAGGGGGAGATGAAGCTAGGGGAGCTTATCATCAGGGAGGTCAGGAGGGTAGAGAGGATGGAGGGAGAGTGGGGACAAAGGAAGTGAGGAGGAGTGGGGAGCGTAGGGGTGGAAAGGAGGATAGCAGGGGGATGTAGAATGGAAGGGAGGAAAGAGGGGTTAAACAGGGTGGAATGCAGGGATGATAGAGGTCGGGCGAAGGGAGCGATAAACGAAGGGGAGTGGAGGGGCAAAGGAAAGGAAGAGGAGGAGACAGGCAGGAGTAGTGGTGGATGGGGCAGAGGAAAGGGGCAAAAGGAGGTAACGGTGGGAAGAGGGGAGAGGATGAGGGGGATGGAGGGCGGGGACCAAATCGGGAATATAAAAAAGTGGACCAGGAACGGGGGGGTCCGGACGAGGGGCATGCTGAGAGTCCTGCTGGCCAACTGTAGGAGTATCAGAGCTAAGATTGTTCCCTTCTGGACATTAGTGGAACTACAGGAACCAGACATCATCATTGCTACAGAAACATGGTTGGATGAGGGGGTTACGGATGAGGAAATAAGCCACCCAGACTATAACATTTTCAGGAGAGACAGGGGAAGAAGGGGGGGGGGAGTAATGATATGTTGTAAAAGGGAACTCAAGGGGAGGCTGATTTGGAAGGAGGAGGACTGTGAAATGATGGGAGTTCGGATCATGATGGGCGGAGACAGCGCAGAGGTAATTGGGGCCTATAGACCTACAGATAACCAGGAGATGGAGATTATGAAGAGGTTAAGGCATAGAGTGGAGGGGGAGGGGAGAATAATTGTAGGGGGCGACCTAAACCTGCCAGGGGTATGTTGGGAGGGACTAGGAGGTGGGAGAGGAGGGATAAGGCAACAACTTGTAAATGACGTACTAAATGAGGGGATGATACAGATTGTTAGGGGACATACTAGAAGGCAGGGGGATAAGGGAAATCTTCTGGATGTAGTGTTAGTTAGGGGAGATGAGGAGTGGTGGGAATGCAGGGTGGAGGATGGTATAAGTGATCATGACGTCGTATTAGCCACACTAGAGGGTAGGGGAAGGGGGGTGGAGAAAGAGGAAGAAGGAGGGAAAAAAGGTAGAAAGAGGTGGATGTACAGTAGGGCGCCCGGGGAAAGGATAAGGGAGGACCTTAGCAATAAATTCAGAGAATGGAGGGATAAAGGAGGAGGTACTAACCAGCTGTGGAAGGGATTTGTAGAGATATGTAATGAGGCCAGGGAGAGATGGGTTCCCTGCAAACTGGAAGGTAGAAATGCGGACCCACATTATTATACCAAGGAAATAAGGAAACTAAAGGGGAAGGGGAGGAAAGCATACCGCAAGTATAAATTAACGGGTGACATACTGGACAAAGAGGCAGCGAAGGGGATTGAGAGGGAACTGAATGGGCAAAAAAAGAGGAGATGGGAGGAGTATATGAAAGGGATGTTGATAGAAGGTGACAGACAGGGGAGTTGGAGCAGAATGTTTAGATATGTGAGGGGAAAAAAGGGGGCAAAGGGAGACTTACCAGTCTTGGAGGGACTGGATGGGAAGCTGCTAGTGGAGAACATGGAGAAGGCGGAGGAACTAAACAAGTACTACTCTGGGGTCTTCCAAGTGGCGGAAAAGAGGGGAGACTGGAGTAAAGAGGGACGGGGAAATAACCCGATTGATATTAATATAGATAAGGTAGCAAGGGTAATAGCTGGACTAAAGAACGGGAAGGCTCCGGGCAGGGATGGACTGGTAGGGGATTTCCTGAAGCTGGCGGTCGGGGAAACGGCAAGATTTATGGTAGTAGTGATGATCGCCTCGCTAAAGGAAGGGGTCGTGCCGGATGATTGGAAGGAAGCGGTGGTTATCCCCATCCACAAAGGCGAGGAGAAGGGGAAGATGAAAAACTATAGGCCCATCTCTTTAACATCTATTGGATCGAAAATTATGGAAAGGGTGGTGGGGGACTACGTTAAGGCAGAAATAAAAAAGATGGGGTGGATGTCGGAAGGGCAACATGGATTCAGGAAGGGATATTCCTGTGAGACGCAACTGCTGGGGATGACAGAGGACATTGCAGGAGTACTGGATAAGGGGGGAGAGGTGGATGCGGTCTTTATAGATTTTGAGAAGGCTTTTGACAAGGTTCCACATCAGAGGCTATTGGGGAAGATAGGGGAAGTGATAGAAGACGGTTGGGTAGTAAGATGGATGGGCGATTTCTTGGAAGGGAGAAGTCAGAGGGTGAGGGTGGGAGATGTTCTCTCATCAGAGGTGAAGGTGACCTCTGGGGTGCCCCAAGGGAGTGTGCTCGGGCCTCTGATGTTCGCGATCTATATTAACGACATAGCGGAGGGGATGGGGGCAAGGGTGAGACTTTTTGCTGATGACTGCGTCATATACAGGGAGATCAAGGACAGGGGGGATGAGGAGTTATTGGGAGACGACATGAAAAAGCTGGGGGATTGGGTGAGGATTAATATGATGAGTCTGAATGCGGCAAAGTGCAAGTGGATAAGGTTTACAAGAAGGAGACAGGGGAGGAGGGTGGGACCGACGTATGAGATTCAGGGACAAGTGCTGGAGAGAGTGGAGGTGATTAGGTACCTAGGAGTGTGGATGGCGGATACGCTGGAATGGGGAGAGCAGATAAGCAGGATGGTTGGGAAGGGCGTAAGAAACCTAAACTTTGTAATGAGGGTGCTGAGGGGAGCAAGTGGGGAAATAAGGGAGCATGCATATAGAGCTCTGGTTAGGCCAGGCCTGGAATATGCAGGGGCGGTATGGGATCCTCATGACAGTAAGGGGAGAGAGGCACTGGAGGGGGTCCAAAAGAGGGCGGCGAGAAGGGTACTCAGGAGGGCTAATAGATGGGTGGAAATAGACATGGGGGAAGGAAGGAAGAGAAGAGAGTACGAGAGCGTAACGAAATTGGTCAAGGAACTGGGTTGGGAAACTCTCGAGGACAGGAGACGGAGGGACAGGCTAGGGAAAATGTACAGGGTGGTAAGGAAGCATGAAGGGTGGGGGGAATTAAGTAGGGCAGTGGAAGGAGCCAACTACATGGGCAGGGGGGACCACCAGTGGAAAATAGAAAGAAGGACTTGGAGAACGGACATAGGCAAGTTCTCATTCCTAGGAAGGGCGACCGTGGAATGGAACCAGTTGGAGGGGGAAGTCGTGGGGTTAGGAAAGGTGAAGGCGTTTGTCGACAGGCTGAGGCCAAAACCGGAACCCAAGGGCAAGGGAAAGGAAAAAGGCAATGGAGAAGGTGAAGGAAGCGGGAAGAGGTCAAGAGGTGATACGGAAGGGAGTGAAACGAGGAAAAAGGACAAGAATGGGATGAAGCAGCAAGAGGAGGTTGGAGGAAGGAGGGAACCTGCGAAGGAGGGGACAGGAGGTAGAAAGGAAGATAAGAGTCCCTCACCACCGGCAACCAGCCAACTGTGAGATGAGCGAACAACAACAACAACAACAACAACAACTAAGCTTAGTCCTAGCCTAGGGCCTACCCACGTTTGTGTTGTCCCTTTAATGCCTTTCACAATAATAGATTCAGGGCCCCTAGGCCCTACGCTTAACAAAGCTGCAATCTCTTAGGAGACCATTGACTTGTTGTTGTTGTGTGCTTCAAATGTAGCCTAGGCCTAGCCCTAGGATGAAAGATCTACAGGTCTCTAGGCCTAGGCCTAGCCCTAGTAGAAAGTGATGTATGCCTATGCTTAAGGGATGATGATAATAGGTAGGCCTAGGCCTAGGGGCCTAGTCTTTATTTAGCATCAATGTGCTAGGCATAGGCCTCCAAACATGCTAGGCCTAGGCCTAGGGTCAACCTGTCAATAGATGAACACCTCCTCACGCTTCCAGGCTTGCTTTTGTAAAAACTCGGGTAAAACTTGCGCATAGGTGATCGGCTGTTATTGTGGTTCAAGGTCAACACTTCCTAACCTTTTGAACGTCTTTAAACTAAAGGCCGTTCCTCATACCAACCCAGTTGGAAGGAGTGCGGCCCTATATGAAACACTTCTGCCAACCCCCCAACTAGCAAACCTAGTGTAGGAATGTGGAACTACTACGAAAACCCCGTTGGTAGGAGTGCACCCTACTAGCCTACAAAACACTGCTACCAATCAATACCCCTTGAAAATCAGCGGTTAACACGTGGGTAAGGTATGTGAATGTGACCGTTCGACAAGGTAGGAGTGGCCCCTACTTTGGAACACTCCTGCCAACCCCCCTTGGAAATCAGCTGTTTCAACACATGGGTCATCAATCAGTAGGCCTAGGCCTAGTCTAGTAGTCAGTCTGTAGTAAGCTGCACTCCTGCCAATGAGGGTTGCCAAGCTGTCACTATTGTTATCTTTGCTGTCACATTCCTTACCCATGTGTTAAAAAAGATTAATGCCTAAATAATGTGTAGGCATACATAGTCCTACTATCTGGATAAGAAATACCGCCAAGGAATCCGAGAAATGTGGACACGCGATAAGACAGTTTGACCAATATTTTTTATATGCGTACCGCGGAAAGTTTTTAAAACCACCCATTGCTGCGCTGGGCATGATCCAATGAAGGCCTAAACAAGACCTAACTTACCATAATCGATTCTGCCAACTAAGCCTAATTCAGTTCAGTTTTATTGCATAGGCCTATGGTTCAAATTGAATACTATGGTATGCATTGTCAAATTTGTGGAACTTAGGAAGATTGCAGGACAAATTGTTTAGCTGTTACTCATGGTGCTTTATAGGCCTACAGTGTAAGAATGGCCTCGGCTCCAATACAGCGACCCCTCGAACGGGAATGTTGCGCATCGCTTGGAGACTTCCATTGCTTCGGACTATGGTGATGAACTGACGGTAGTAGGCATAGGCCTATACTTTCAACTATGTCCTCGAACTATTAAAATTACTGTAGGCCTAAGTCAAGATTTTGTTCTGTCTCCACCAAATTTATAAGCATTGGTCATCATTGGACCACAAAATAGCTGTAAATTTTGTATTTATCGACTCTTGGCTGTCCGAGTGTGACGCGTCGATTATCAACATTTACACTAAGGTTTAATTAAGTAATTGCTGCTTGAGCGTAACCGGAACCAGTCTCAATCCCTGCATGTGACCATTCCCAAGTAGCTGATGTTGTCTTTGATGTCTAGCCTGTAGGATGCCAAATCCTTCTTTCCTATGCCACATGCCCACCTATATTTCTGATTGTGATCTACATTCTTGTTTCAGTATGTCACGCTACAGAGAGTGGGATTTATCCTGTAAAGTGTACGTTGGCAACCTTGGAAGTAGTGCATCAAAGCATGAAATTGAGTCTGCATTCAGCAAATATGGACCACTACGTAATGTGTGGGTAGCAAGAAATCCGCCTGGGTTTGCATTTGTTGAATTTGAAGACCCTCGTGATGCTGAGGATGCGGTGCGGGGTCTTGATGGAACGTAAGCTCAATCTGACAGTTATTAACTTTTGTGACCAAGCTATTAATTGTTTACTGTTCTAGTGTAGTGCCTTCAGGAAGTTGTGCTAACCAATCTCTGTTCTAGAAAATTATCTGGAACTCTCAGTTTATATAATATGTCCAGTTTTGTATTTTACATAAGAAGGCACTTTGCTTTGCATTTAGCCCAAGTGTATCTTTCACTTCTTTTGTTATATTGGTACATATTGGTTTGTGTCCTACAGAACAAGCAGTTATCAGATAGAAAGAGCCTTGCATAATAATGTTAATAATATTAATAGGCCTATACTGTACTTAGAATCTACAGAAAAGTGTAACGTAACTAGACTGTACAAATTCACTGTTGTGCCTCTAGAACAAAATGAAAAATCAACTCATAAAAATTGTTTGCTTAAGGCACTCAAAGGAGTGGAGTGTCCGGCCTCCACCCCCCCCCCCCCCCCCCCCCCCCCCCCCTGGAAGGGTTTAGGCACTTATCCTAATTTTTTATTTTTGAATCAGATGGTGTAAATGAAAATCCATGTAGGCTTAGTCCCTAGTCATTAATATGTTGTATGCCAGCCTACATGATGGACGTCCTATAGAATTTATAACAGAAAGAGTGGCCTAGATCTCATTTCGGTTGTAACAAATGGTTACATAATACGTTATTAAGTGGTGATCAGGCCCGATCCAAAGTGGCCTAACTACAAACTTGGGCTGAATTGATTAAACTTTGATGCCTTTTATCTACTATACTGTAGCTTACAATAGGCATAGCCCTACCAATTTTACAACCAATTAGAAGATAAATACATACCTATTAGGGATGACGAAACCCGACTTTTTTACGACCCGGGTACCCGTTCACTATACCCGCGGGTTACCCGGGTAGGCCTAGGCCTAATAAAACAAAAAAAATCGTGTGGGGTGTCAAATCAACCTCTCAACTCTCAATATCGCTCTCGTCGAAAATAACACCACAAATAGTGTATTGTAGAAGCAGGGATTAGGATGTTTCATTATATTTCGTGATGAAAAGTTGAACACCCATGACAAGAGAAAGTTACAACAGCGCGGGGGATCGAGGATCGGAGCGTCACTCACAGCTGCCGCTCAAGGCCACGGGCCGTCCGGCCCGTTGAAGTGTCCAATGGTTGTGTGCTTTGGGTGGGAGAAAGGGGGGTGGGGGTGGGAGTGTAGGGTAGCAGCACCGCGGCCAGGCTTACATGAACAGGGAATCGGGCGGCATGAACAAAAGAAACTATCAAAGTGGACAGTTTATTTATAGACACGATTCTATTTCTTAGGGAAATACCGCCAAGGACAAAAATAAAATACGTAATGACAGATTAATCAGTTCAAATTCAAAACATTTAGCTAATTCGCGGTTCTCAATTTCAGGAACCGGGTTTTGTCGGGTAAACGGGTAGAGAAAACACAAACCCGTACCCGACTTCGTCGGGCGGGTATCGGATACCCGGGAACCCGTCGTCTTCCCTAATACCTATATAGGCTATACCTTCTAGGCCTATAATCATTGAGCTAGGAATTGCTTTTTGTGCCACTGCCTTACCTTAGACGTAAGACAGTCAGTGTGTCCTTCCATCATAGAACATGGAGAGTATTTTGTGTCTTACACACCTAATATAATTATTTATTTTATAATACATGTTAATATTTTACGACATCAAAAACTTGTTCAACTGACAAATAATTTTTTAGTCGATATAAATTTATGTGGTAGTTTGACATAGACCTAGGCATATATACATGTTCAAAATACCTTAATATACATGATAATGCCCACCTATGTAATTTTACATGTGTTTTTTTTTTCAGGAGTGTTATTTTTAAATTTGTATATGTAGGCCTATGTAGGCCTATGTTTGTAAAATTGTATGTAGTCATGTCACAAAGACTTCATTTTCAATGTTTCAAAATATGTATTACTTAAAATTTAAACCTTTTTGAGATTTAATTGAAAACCTGAAAGCCTAGGCCACACCGTATTTTCTCGCAAATAGGTCGCATAATTATTTTTAAATGTATCTTAACTTAGGCCTAATGGAACTTGGGGATGCGACCTATAGTTAACTTTAAATAATTAACTTCTGCTCATTCATTGCATTATTAGTTTTAATTTTTAAGTTGATTGTTTTTAATAAATAATACTTTAGAATTGTGCATTTTGTAGGCATGCCTTAGCTGCAGATGTCGGACAAAAATCAAGCCACAGTAGGTACGTACTGGTACCACATTACCATCATGTATTTCTCTTTTCTTAGATAGTATTACCAAGTGTTAAAATGTCAGGAATGAGACTTCTAGTCAGTTTTATCCTATTAAATCATGTATATTGTTAAATGTAGGTTAAAAAATGTCTTAAGTTATCATACTTGCCAACTAGTAAGGTGTAGAAATTGTCTGTCCATTTTGGAAGTAAACTGTGGTACGGTAGGACTATTACACATCTTCTACACAATCCCTTGTGAAAGTGCCAAGTGACAAGTTCTTGCAACGGATGCTACGTTTACAGCTACGCGTTGACAGCGAAGCGAGGGCGCGAGCTCCAATCACCAGCCGAGTTTCAAGCAAAGAAGTTAATGTTTCACGCAAACTCGGCCGCTGATTGGAGCTCGCGCCCTCGCTTCGCTCGCAACGCGTAGCTGTAAACGTAGCATAAGTGGGTGAACATTAAATACAAGAAATGTGTTCATTTTTCATGTGATATTTTGCCTTTCGTTAACTGAAAAGTCGAGGGATTTGTACATTTGAAAATATTAATTTGAATGCCTAAATTTTATGCAAGACTGTCTTACATAATGAAATTTATTAATTGTGACATCTGAAGAAATCAACAATAATTAGCCTTACATTTTATGAAAAGTTGAATAGTGATCTAGATTTACAGTAAGTTCATGTAGCAAATAAAAAATAATAAACGTGTTGTATGCCCCCACTTCTGGACAAACAACCCTAGTCTAGTGGGAAATCGGTTGGTTTTCGCCATCAATTCTAGTGGGTAGCCTACCAATTACTCAACTCAAAATTTTGTGTATTTGCACTCTTCTATATATGTTATAATTAGGGCTAGGATGTTCAGGACATCTCTTTTTTTTTCTATTGGTAAATACTCGCCTGGAAAATAGTTTTAAGTGTGTTTCAAGTGTAAGGGATGCCAAAAATATGCATTTTATTTTGCCTTAAAATGCCTATTTACATTATTTCATGAGAAAATGTCCTTTTTGGGCATTTTTAAGGGACTATTTTCCTATTTTGATATAATTTGCTAAAACGGATGCAAAACGTGCGTGCAGTGTCGAGCTTGCCACATCATCGGGCCAAGCATACGCAATGATTTGTTTGTTGTTGAATACTGTAACGATAAGTCAGAGATGAGATGAGCCAGCCGATGTCTGCAGCGACGCATCTACAAGAGAAACAAGTTTGCAACCGCAAAAAAATTTTCTTCTTGTGTTTGATACATCGACAAAACTATTCACCCCCCCCCCCCCCCCTCTCCATGAAAGTACATTGGTGTAATTGCATTAATTTAGTAAAACAATACTGAAAGTAATGAAACCAGTAGAATTCGATTAAATAGGCAACACGCGTACGATTTGTTTTGTTAAATTAAACACTTAGTTTAATAGTATCAGATACAAAAAGTATATTAATGCAAGTCCCAATTAAAAAATAAATTTGTAAATAGGTTTAATGTGGTCGCATTTATTGAAGTTTAAACTCGGGGATCTGAAACGCGTACAGGTGGCTGTGACGCAATGATTCTGTAGATGTGGCGTTACAGACCAATCGCTGAGGCGGTGAGCGTACACAGTACAAAACCATGACGTCAAATCCACTCTACATGGCGGCGGCTCGTTTTTCGCGCCCTTTTATTTATCGTTACTAAGCCAATTATTTTGAGGCATAGACTGATCCGTTTTTCAAAATTCAAAGACACAAAATTATTAAATGAGAGACAAGGTATTTAAAAATCGATCAAAATTTTCATACGCTTGTTCCCTATTCAATAGGTCCTTTTTAGGTCCTTTTTTGCTGTTTTAAAGGTACTATTTGCCTGCCTTTTTCTCACTTTGAAAGGTCCTGAACATCCTAGTCCTAGTTATAATTAATAATCATTGAATCAATCAGGACTTACAAACTTAATTTGAGTAGGTAGGCCTACAGAAGGAGTCGATTAAGAATAGAGTATCTGGTGTCTTCCCTAGTAATTATTATACTTAGTCCATAATAATCTTTAACAAAGCTCAAAATGATTTTGAGAATTTAATCACTAATTTACATAGAAAACTTTTTTTTTTAAATGTGGCTTTATTTCAGAGCTTAGTGACCCATACAGATAGGACATCTTTTGGCAAGTTGTAGACATTTCTTTTAATGTTGGCAAGTGTGATGACAAAGCGGTTTCTTGAACAGTCGTATTAAGTAACTAGGTAGATAGCAAGAACGGGTACAACCTCTATTCTCTTGTGACCTATATTCGAGCAAATACGGTACACGTGGAATGTTGGAGACCCTAGTTCATTTGTTTTGTATTAGCCATAACTTACTAAAATTATGTTTCTGTCAAAATGTTGATAATATTCTGAAACTTGATTTTTGCTATGCATTCTTGGCTACCTTGTTGTTGAGCAGTGATATATATATGTACACGGTAATACCTTACACAAAACCTTGAAAAGATCCAAACCTAATCTAACCAAATTTGCGTGTGGCTCCTGTTTTGGTCATCGCAGGCCTAGTATTACGTAATGATCGCCTAAATGTGTGTAGGTGTAATTTTACTAGATGGTTAACATATTATCAAGAAGGAATGACTTCAGATGCCCGGAAACCAGTTCTATTTCGAACAAGTCCACATTTTGAAAACTGGTGCCATTTTTTTTTTCATTTTACTAATTTTTTACCCAATTATCCAAACATCCTTGGAAAATGAGTCAGTCCCACGAACATGCAGTCGATACTTACCTCCAGGCAGCAGAGCAACATGTTTTCAAGGACCGGCATTATTCAAACTTCAAAGGGAAGTTGATACACTTCCTTTTATTTTTGTATGACGAATAGTCGATTTTATGATTTCAAAAAAATGAAGAAAAAAACGGTTTCGAAGTCATTCCCAATATCAAGTGTGACTTGCTTAGTTGGTGAAAGTGAAGTTTTTGATAATGTTATTCTTGACCTGGAGTTGATATGTATTGTGTTGTTGCCCAAACACACCAACATTATTTTAATTTATTTTCCGTTAACTAACTTTAATGTTGGGAGGAAAAAACGGGCTCAATTTTTGTTTGAAATAATGGAATATACCTACTGTTCAAAAGTTGTCTTAAATTATAATTTGTATGATTCGTATGGTATTTCAAAAGTCAATATCACAATATGTATTGCAAATATTTTTCAAATGATCTTCGGTGCTTACGAACCCAAATTGAGTCCAGTTCAGTTTCCCTTTTTTCATTTGGTTTATTTATGTTGTATATTTATGTAATGTATTTATTTTTTAAAGAATGTTTTAAACTATAGACTATACTAAATATTATTTCATTTGGTTCATTCAGTTGATAATAACGAAATAGGCCTACAAAAGGTTTCTATTGTGGCTGACCTTCTAATTGTATACCCACATCCAAATCATTCTTCAACTGGTTGCATATAGCAGTTCTAGTATTCAATACATTTAGAAAACATTTCAAATACGTTTGTCCATCCTGCTGTTAGTAATAAGACTTACATAGCTGGAATTTATATGGTTCCAAAGACCCGTCACTTCAGCTTCAAAATCAAACTGTCACGATCTGTTGAATTTTAATGGAACTATTGCTAGGCCTATAATATGATCTTTTTTTTTTTTTATCGGCATAAACTCACGTGCAACATTCGTAATTTTAATTCTCCGAGTTAATTGGTTGCATTTAAACTTAAGACATTACTTTTCATGTAGCCTACTACAAAAGTGCTAGTTGAATTTTTTTTTCCTCTAGGGCTGATACTAAACTCAACTAGGCCTAGATTAACAACGACTAGATTGACAACCTGGCATTGACAGCAAACTCACGTGCTACATTATATTACAGCTAGCTACATTATTAATACAAAATGTTAGTAACATTATAGACTAATGCATTTTAAATTGAAAGGAAAGTTTCACAATGAAAATCACACAAGATTGCTACACAATATAAAAAAAATGTGATTATGTCCGAATTGTGGTTTCGTAAGAACTAAAGAACTGGATTCAAAAAGTTTAAATTATTTGTGCCGTTGCTGGGTAATTAGTAATTAATTTCAATTATTTTGTAATGATTAAAATATTTGTCAACTGTTTAATCTACCAGTACTTCTTAGTTCCTATGAAACCACAATTTGGGCGTGTATCACTTTTTTAATCTTATGTAGCATTCTCAATAGTCAATATATGTTACTAAAAATCGTTAATTTCACATGGTTCACACTACCTTTGCTCTTCAAAGCTGTGCTATCTTCACAAAATTACTGTCATAAATCTAAAGTATTGGCTGAAGTGTAGAGTACTTTATAAGTACCGTGCAAAATCACATTCAAATTCGATTTAGGTATTTTAAGGCACACCTTTGTTTTATAATCGTTTGCTAGGTGCTAAGCTCAATAAATAAAAATTCTCTTTTCTTGACTATTTTCTTTGGTCCATAAGACGTGTAGTTTTACTGCGATATGTACCGTAACTATGCATTTATATTTTTTGTTTTGACTTTCAGCCGCATGTGCGGTACTCGCGTGCGAGTAGAAATGTCTTCTGGCCGAAGCCGCCGTGGGGGCGGCGGGGGTGGTGGTGGAGGTGGGAGTGGTGGGGGCAGAAGAGGTTCTGCTCCAGCTCGCTATTCGAGGTACGTAGTATATGCATTCAGCTGCCGCTTAGGTAATGAATGTTTGTATGATACTGTGAACAACATTTTTGATGGAGGTTCCTTTTAGACATGTTCCTGACCATAATGTCATACATAATACATACATACAGTAACCCCCCAAATTTGATAACATTCTCATTCCTTTCACATATGTTGAGATTAACATTCAATGAGTAATCAACTTTACTTTCCATTTTCCAACTATTTGTGCATAATTAGTGCTTACCCTTATTTTTTCATCCACAGATGTAAATGTTTGCCTTAAATAATGTGACTTGATATTTTGGTGTTCACTTATTGTAGTCGGAGAGAGCGATCTGGCCAACAGGTGGTTGCGAATATTTCATGATGTGACACAATTTACAGGAATATCTTCTCGACTCTTGCCGAGCTTCTCTTGCCTCTGGCTCCAGGCAACCCGAACTTCGTGTTTTTGCTATCAACATGATTGGAACGCCTATCAACTTCCCCATAAGAAACTACGCTCTACTCAACGCATCGCGTCCGCAAAACTGCACAACCGTTTTAGGCCAAAAATAAACGATCAGCTGTAGACACCGGTATCCAAATATCAACCTTCCACCATGACCACGCATACACCATACCTGCCCTGGCATCCGACTGCGGGGTTGCTTCCAACCCTCGACACAACATTCCACCATCACTTGACGTGTTGCCATCAGCACAACAATAGCAACTTCTCATCCACCTATCTTCTGACTTCATATCAACGCCCGCACGCACCGGCTACAGTACAGTCTGGTATTCTAATCATAACTTCAATAAATCTAGTTGACGTTCTTGTGAGAAATTTTAACTGGAAGTTGTGAGCAGGCAGGGCCATCCTAGTAACGTAAAGTCAGTACCACATAAGGTTATTGTTTTGATAGAAGGAATCTTCTATGGGCAAACGTTAAACGATTGGGTATGTTTTAACTTCATACATAGGGCCTGATACCATGTTCTTCTATTAACACAAGCAGTTCATATTTAGAGGCAATCATTACATTTCATGTTCCTATTTTTGTGGTCTTTTAAAAGAATATAGTTGCATTGACAGGGTGTCTATCATAGATAAAAAAGTTCTGAAGAAAATTGAGACAGTTTCGTAAAACCATGTGTCATTATAAAATTTAAGCTACCTAGTACTTCAAACTAAATTTAGGTTAAATTTTTCTCATGGTAAAGGAAAAAAGGCTTTCATACCCTTCCTTTCTTGCCTTCAAAATTATTAATTTCGCATTGGTAGACACCCTATTTGGTAATTGCTGTATTGCTGAATAAAGGTATGTTTCCATCTAGCAAACTGTCCAAATCTGGATTTGTTTGTGGTTAGGTATCCATTATAGAAACCCGTATGCTGTCATAACCCGAAGCAAACTAGTGTTATTTATTATGTATGCTCATTGCCAGCTGTGCATGGGAAAACTGTTTTAACACACCCTCAACTAGCTGCAACATTATGCTATGTTGACAATGTGGGTAGTTTATTTTTGGATGCAGTCAGGTTAATTATTTAAAAGCAAACAACCCTAATAGTAGGCATATGGGTCACCCGTCACCCTGTTATTAAATAAATATTCGCCACAACTGAAATTTTCTTTTTGTGATCACCTTAAAAATTTAACGTTCATGTTTGGTGACTGGCTTATGATGGAAACAAACCTTTCAGGCTTTAATTAATTAATATACATTTTCTCTGAACCAGTCAATCAGGTATAGTATTACATTGCTTAACGCCTTATTTTGAAACAGCATGATCCTTGTTTTCATTAATATTACTATTAGCCTATAATAGGTAATGACAACCTTTTCTTTTTTCAAAATGCTACATTCAAATCACATTCATATCTTGCAACTATACGGATTGATGGTGGGTTCTCATGCTCAAAGGTATCATTATATCGTAAGGTGTTGGCAAATCGGAGTGCGTTACGCTTACGAGGCTCCTCGCCACTCGCACCACTCAAAATTTGACTATTTCAAATGCTGGCATAAAACTTCTCTGCCTTGCTGATCCAGAAAATGGAGCTTGTTTGGATACAAGAATGTGCTAGCAAGGCAAATAAATTGATAGAATAAAGCTCACGCATTGCTGGAGATAATGATGCTCGCTGTAGAAAGATCTCCTGTTCTTGCGACGTGATGAGTTTATTATAGGTTCTAGAGTAACAGATATCATATATTATAATTGCTCCCTTTAAAATGGAAGAGCACATCCATAGCATGTTTCTTCATTTTTTACTCTGTATTTGGAATATGTGAGGAAGAGTAAGAACCGTTCACTTGCTTTTACGAATTCGGACTGTTGTCCATGCCTGTATGCTTTATGAAAAGCCTGTATGAAAACGAACTGTCAACTCTCAAGAATAATATGCAGAACCAATAAATACACGTTCATGCATGTGAATGCCAGACATTAACACTAAGTAAAATACTTGATACTCCAGTGTATGACATTGGGCATGAGAACCTGGCATAAAGCAATCTGGTGTATCACTATTTGTTGGATCAAATCATAGTCTAAAGCTGCGATTTCAGTCGAGGATGTGCTCGGCGCGGCGGAGCGTGGCGTGGCTCGGATTCTCCTCGCCAGCCATTTCACGTGCAGATAGCACCATGCGCTATCTGTGGCGGCCCTAGGCCTAGTCGTTTTGCTTACCTGTGTTGTAACAATCATGCGCCACGTCCTTCTACGCTTGAACGCGCAAAACATTACTTTTATAGTGTTTGTGGAATATATTATACAGGATTTCTCTCTTTTCGACAGCCAACACTAATCTTTCGGCAAAGTCTTCAGACATCTTAAGTTTTAAATGTACGTTTGGTAGTCACTTGTTTGTTGTCATAATCCCGATTTTCTATTGGTCATTCAAAGTGACGTCATGCCGAACGTGGATTTCGCCTGCTGAAATATTGAATATATTCAATCCACGGATAGAAATCCGCGGCTCTCCTCGGCTGAGAAATAGAGCACGCTGATTGGCTGCAATCTTCATCCGCGCCGCGCCACGCCGAGCATATCCTCGACTGAAATCGCAGCTTAAAGCGTGGTTAAACAAAAATGGCCCTTGGTGGTTGATGGCCCTAAATATTTTACTGGGAATTGACAGGAGCATTAGATAGTTGTCCCACGATTTTCACGTGTTACTGATACTTTGCTTTTGTTACATGTTAACATTTTGGCTCAGTATTAATGTATTTTAAGATGCAAAGAAATTGGCTCACCTACCATGATTAAAAGACAAATTCTGTAGTTATTATGTGGTCACACAGATTAGGAAGTATGTAGTATAGTATGAGAGCATATTGCAAGTATTAAGATAATGTGCAAGGGCAAACAGCACACTAATTACAATAACTGCACATTCGGTGACAGATATGTAAGATTCGTGAAGGGTAGGCCTGTGGATTCTGTCGAAGGTTTCTTTTAGAATCTAGCTCCAACTAGGGCTATTCCTTCAATGCTTTCTCTAATAATCTCAATTTGTTATTTTTATTTCCTTCATTCATGTTGTATTATAAATAAGGTGCAATTTTAATCACACATTAGTATTCACTATTCATGCACTGTTATTTGTGTTCAAGTCGCACACTTATAATCTTTAGAATGCGAGAGACAACATTGAATATGTTGGTTGGCAGTTCTGTAACAAATCATAAACATCGTTGAGAATTATAACATCACAACCCATGATGTCCAGTCGCTTGAATTAAAACTTCGCTATGCCTTAAATGCCACAACAAAGTACTGCAACTATTTACATCATAAAAGTCTGTTTTGAAATTACAAAAAAATAACATTCTTACTATTCGTTTTTACTGTAAATTGTGTTGTGTTAGTACATAGTAGGCCAGTTTAATGTTTTTTTATTCCATGGTTGTGGTTTTTGATTGTTGTTATTATTATTATTATTATTATTATTATTATTATTATTATTATTACTACTGCTTCTTGATTGGAAGTTGATCCATTTGCCCCAAGTTTGTCATTAGCCAGCACTTCCAGCGATTGTAAGCGCTTGTGTTTTGTTGTTGCAGGTCGCGCTCTCCACCTCGACGCAGGACTCACAGCCGTACACGCTCGCGTAGTCGATCTCCCCGCAGGTCGCGCTCCGACTCGAGGGACAGACGGTATTACTAAGACGTTTTCTAAGGTCCTGGTTTCACTTGTGTGACAGCTTTTTTATCATAGATTTGTGCATTAAGACACTTTTGTGTTGTTAATATTAATATCCATTTAAAAAAGGACTTGGTAAAGTGAATCCTAAATGGTGCTGTATACAATGTCCAAAAATAAGAAAATTATGTGTTTGGACAATGCATACCTGCAATATTAGGAACGAAAGAGTGAATGATTGTTTGTTTTTTATAATTCCTTAACACGACTTTGTTTATATGACGATTGATGAAATTTAGAAGAAAAAATCAATACATTAGTTCTTAGTATACACACGTGTTTTGGTTTGCCAGTACAAAACAACCAGTCGCACCTGCACAAAAAAGTGTGTATATAGGGTACTTTGTGTCGATACACATTTTTGTATGTCGTGTACTGTAGCCCTGATTATCGAAAAAGCTATTGTTTTTTCTCATTGTTTCCCTTATCTCATGTGTATCTACTCCAAATAGTTTTGTGACTGTCAATAGCTTACAGCTGCTTGCTTAAGTCTCTATCGCAGTTGTTAAAGTGAATGTGTGTGAGTAAGTACAGTAAGTACTTGCTGGTCTTCCTTGAATTTTAATTTCAGGAAACCCTACAACTCATTTTTAATTAAAAGAACATTAATACTAGCATTAGGCCCTATACCTAAACTTTCTGCAGGAACTTCGTGTTTGAATTAACATAAATTTTAATTAATAAGGGCTATATCTCTATTCATAGACGCTAGAGACTTTCTTATCATAGAATTACCCATAGAATTTATTGATGCACTTGAGTTCTGCGAACGTTCCAATTTTCCAAACTTATAAATTTTGGCTTGGGTTCGAAATTCAAAATTAAGAGGGCACTTGTGGTATTCCGTATTTTGAACTTTTTGGGTGATTTCTTTGTTTGTTTCCAGAATGTATTGGCCCTAATGCTTTTATTTTATGAGAGAACCGGTAGCACCTTATCATAAATATGTGCTTATTGTATTAGCGCCCATTTGTAAATTTTAAGCAATCGAACATGTACAAATAAAGCTAAGTATTTACTCATTTGGAATCTATTTTGAGATGCTGGCACATGTTGAATGATTGTTGGAGTTGTTGGAGATTTTTGCCAGTCCTTTTTTTTTTAAGTTCGGTTAGAAATTTTAGTTTCAGAGTTGGATTAGAAATAAACAAATCTGTGTTCACAAAACCCAAGTTAATAGTAATTAGTAACACTAAATGTTGAAGTTACTAGCACAAATAATACGTTAATTTTTCTGTTTTTTACAGATGATTCCACATGACACAAGTTTAACTACAATCACTGAAGGGAAGATGCGTATCTATAAGTGTTTATCTCACATCTATATACAGTAATGTGTATAATTAACTATTGTGGTATATCTTAAGTAGATTAATATTGGTGTTAAAATGTAAATGTTGTGTTCTGTCCACCAAAAGCAAAAGACCTCTTAATTATAATGTTGTCAACATTGATAATGTTGTGAGGAAGATCACACTGTATTTGAAAAACCTTGTTAGCCTGAAAACAATTCTTTTGTATGTTTTTTTTTTATGTAGCCTGCATATTATGTATAACATGGTTTCTTTCTGTTTGTAATCCTGGCACATCTTAGAATTCACCTTTCAATGTGAATATATTACCGTACTAGACTACTTCCATTAATAAAAACTTACTTTTTATCAAATAATTCTGTGGATGTCTACTGTTTTTTTTTCTCTGATTTGTTCCAATTTCCTTTGAGATAAACAAAGCTTCTCTCCATTCTATCCATCTACAGCAGGTGATATTGCAGCTTCTCTCCATCCTATCCATCTACAGCAGGTGATATTGCAGCTTTTATCTTATTTCCATTCTTAGTGTAGCAGGTGATGTAAACTTGCACTTAGTTGAAAATGTATGGTCACAATAATAGGTGTGACCTAAAATCGCATGCAAGATTACTAATTTTATGGGTAACAAAACTGTTGTTCGAAAAATATTCATGAATACGAATTGTTACTTTATGTGTGTATACTAATACAATGTGGTTTATTTACTCCTTAACATAAAAAATATACCAAGTTTATAGAAGGACATTATTTTGGACTCATTTTAATTCAACCAGGATTTTGAGATACTAATAAGTAATAATCTAATCTAGGCCAGTCCTCTATACCTAGGGATCCCAGAATCTTGGATTTTTCACAGAATTTCTCTCAATAAAACGTTTAATAAACAAGGGAACCGCTTAAGACCCTCAATTTAGCTACTATATAATGCAACACATATGTTATTTTCTTCATATCACTGGTATGTTGATCACCTACTCAAAAAGAGAGGTGAATCATAATATTGATGGCAAAAACTAAAAATCATAATTCATAACCCTGCCAGAATGACTGGATTTTAAAACTTTAAAATACCTTATCTTCTAATACCGGAATGTTCATGCACCCGACGAATTCCCGAATTATTTTAATTTCTATGTGGGGCAGCATTGTACAATACCATTTGTTCTGTCTCCGTCAGTAGCAGCCTTGTCAACGGTGTAGGTAAACGTGAACTGTCTGACTCTGTTCCAAAAGTCTGTTCCATTCTCACACAACGTATTCACATAGAATAAATAGACAAAACTTTTTTGTAGGTGTGTTTTAAAATTAAATAGTGATTTTTCCTCGCGAAACATTGTTATCCTACTTGCGCTACGCTAAGCTTAAGCCCTTCTTGGAAGCATTTAGAAACATTTTCCTGTCATAAAGTCCTCAAGTAACAATGTAACGCTCTTGTTTGAATGCTTGCCAAAACAGTACGTCGTTAAAGGCCAAATAATAGTTCTAAAAAAAATAATGGATGCTGTTGACAAAGCAGGTGTTTCTACTACTTACAAATGGAAAGGTATTGGATGAAACATGAGTCCATTCCTACGGATCTGTTTTGTGTTCACAGTGATTTTGAAGAGTATGTGTATAGTAAATGTTTTTGTAGTTGCTTTCAGTCTGTGGAAAGACTGGATCTGGCACAGTATCTGACCACGACTACTAGTGTATGAACCCCTTTCAACGAGTTTAGTTTGCCGCAAAATTATTACCCTAGTCAACAATGAATGCGAAGAACTGCTCTATGAAATTGTCAATAAGTATAACTTGAATTAATGAATTATGGTATAGGAACAATTTCTCTAAACTAAACTCTAGATTATACCTTTGATTATACATAAATAATATGTATTGTCATTGTTGTGTTGTCATGGAAAACTATGAAAACAACCTGTGTTCCAGAATTCTAATTCCTCTCACAAGTAATTTTGGATTACCTGCCATGACGCCAGGACATAAAATGGACACTATGGGACTTGTTTTGCTTTGTAAATGAAGAGAATATCCATTGTAAACAAGTGAACAAAACTCAAAATTTTGTTTTGAAAAGGTGTTCCAAAAAAATTGAAAGTTGCACGCAGACCTATACAGTAGTTTTAATTGACAATTTAAAATTTACACATGTTAGTATAACATAATAAAGTAAAGTTAAAAAATTGTGTCAATCAAACAGTTTCAAAGTTACCTATCTGAAATAGTTGTGAAAAAGTCAGAAAAAATCTTTCAAAAATTTAAAACAATTACCTATTTGTTTTTATTTTAACCGCAAATCCAAAATTTGGAAAATACTGTCCAAATAAAAATATTCAAATTTAAATTATTTGAAAAAATCAACACATTTCTTATGAGTATGCAATAATAAAATGTCTCAAACAAACAAACAAATGGTTCCTGAATGGGGTTTCATTTTTTGGATTACTCCTTCATTTGTACAATCTTCCACAAAAACCACCAATGCAATCTTTCCACAGACCGAAAGCAACTACAAAAACATTGACTATACTCTTCGAAATCACTGTGAACACAAAACAACTTACATTATTTTCAAAACTAATCAAAATATTTGTTTACAATAATTCTAAAATGTGACTTCAAAATTCAAATACTGACCTGACCTATGACGAGCACGGAGCACTGAGAGGACCCGTCAAAGGATTCAATTTATATGTAAACATATCGAAGTGCTCAACACTTTTTTTTTGATCGAGTTGGTAATGGTTTGTAATACCGAGTACTGTACAAAAATAATAATATTATTCAGTAATTAATTATTTTCCAAACGAAGTCGTCAGCCCGAGTAATGGAGTAGCTGCCCGCTAAGAGTGATAAGCGGGGTCAATATATACATGTATAGGCAGGTAATTCTAGGTGTTCGAGATAAACCGCGTCCAGATAATGAAAGACTATGTCAGAGATAGATTATCAAGGTGAGTGTCAGTTCACAAGGTTGAAGCCACACAGTTCCGCGCGTTCTCCGAACCGACAATTTACTGTGGCTTCAACCTTCGTGAACCCACAGTCACCGCCACAACACATTGCTCACGTAGCTCAGACTTTGCTCAGACAATGGATTTATATTTACTTATATACTTACTAATAGTACCTACAGACCATTTCAGACGAAACGTCAGGATACAAAGACTTAAATCATCTCGACGCGCTTTATCCCATCCAAAAACATATTACATTTTTTATCTATTCCGGGCCGCGAAAATCTACAAGAAGCCATACATAAATATATATTATTTTTATGATTGTTACTTCATTGTTTGTATATTTTGATGGCGCAATGATTGACGCATGCAATTGCGAATATACCCAAAGCTACCGCGATGGCAAATTGTTTGCTGTGTGAAGGTTTTTTCCGAGGTTTTCCTCAGTCGTAAAGGCGAAATGCTGGGACTGAGTCATACTATCAGTTCTCGGACATTCCTTCCCAACTATCCAAACACCCTAATATACGGTACCTATTTAGTCACCTGAAGAGGGGTACATCAGGTACAGCTGGTGTACACCTTATAACAGGGATTCCTACAACAATTATTATTATAAATAACATGTCAGTTATATTGATAGCTTAAATTAAACAATAAAATTTACAATTTAATACGCGAGTCTGATAAAGTAGATATAGTACGTAGTTTAGGCATATACGATGCTCGAGGGGATGGCGTGTTGGGGGGGGGGGGGGGGGGTGATTGTAACACTAAGATATATATGAATCTATTGTCATTAATTGGTTCATGATACATACATCTATCGTTCGTTTGATGAGGACATTTATTTTATAACTCACTTTTTGTTCGGGAGAACCTATGTCCTATCAGAAGTATTTCCGTGTCCGCAAATTGTTAGCGGTATCCTTGTAATGTCCATCAGGCATCAACATACAATGGCCCTGCCAGATTGTCATGCTCTAAAGCCAGCATATCGCGTGAAATCGTGACCAATCAGAAAATATGCCTTATTCCTACCTTTCCTGAAAATTTGTTTCTAAATAATCTACGACGACGTATTTTTTTACGAGGGATTGTGAAAATCACATCGCGCTCACTGTTGATGGGCTTTATAATGGTACCTATAACTAACTCATTGAAATTGGCATGTTATCATATATTTTTTTGTACATACAGGTACAAGAAATATAACGTTGTCGACTTGTACGCGTACCTTGCACAGCTCCGGGGAAGGTTGTCAACTATCCAATTAGGCCTACGTTGGTCCGTCGGTGTCTGCGAGTTATCGCTTTAGGGTATATATTAATTAATTATAGAGTCTTTAGACGCGACCGTCGTTCCAACTTGCTAATTGGACTGCAGAAATTAAAGTCGTCTTGTAAATTCAACTCTTTTCAAATTCAATATTCAATATGTCAAATTTGAGGTTTGTACCTTTGTTTGTACTTAAATTGCGTAGTAAAATTTGCAATAGCATTGCATCATTGAATGCAATGAATCAACTTGAATTGAAGGGAAAATTGTGTAAGATTATTATTATTATTATTATTTTTATTATCATTATTATTATTATTATTATTATTATTATTATTATTATTATTATTATTATTATTATTATTATTATTATTATTATTATTATTATTATTATTATTATTATTATTATTATTATTATTACTTAGGGGCCAGAATATGATGGGATTAAGTTCCTATCCCCTACCCGACTTCATTGTTGGACACAGGGAGCAGATATAAAAAATTACTATTGTTATTATTACAAAAAAAATACGTTATATTCAATAATACAAATAAGTTATATAAATATGAAGGAACATGAAGGAGAAATGTGTAAAAAAATAATATGTATAAGGAAAAAAATTAAGAAAAATAAAAAATAAGAAAAAATAAAATAAAAAACTGATTTGTTACAAGTGGAGAAGTAAGAAAAGTAAAAATCATAAAGTAAAGAGTAGAGATAGCGTGTAGCTTACGGGTAGAAGTTAAAAGTTGTATATATGCTACCATACCATATATCGTACAATTTCATAATTATTTGAATGTTTGTTTCTGCTCTATTTTTTCAATTCAACACCTTGTTACTTATAATTAGGACTACTGCCACACCACTGTAACCATATGCCGCTGTCTTGCACAAATAAATAAATAAATAAACAATATTAGAAGACTCCCACAGAGGTCTCCAATCCTCGGTGGGGTTTCTTCCTAATTTAAACTACTATGTACTGAAATGCAATTGATATACTGTATAATAAGGAGAACATAAAGTTCTATTCTATTCTACTTTCTGATTTTTAATTTTCGGACTTCTCCGTATCCCAGCTCAAACGAAAATGAGGATTGCAAAAAATGAGGAACTGCAATCTGGGAAAAATAAAATAAAACTATGCAGTTTTGTTTTGTTGATGATGTTCTCATTAGGTGTGTTGTTTTGTTCGTCGTAGGCTGAGGCACGTCACGTAAGGTCACGTGTGGTCACGTCTTGGGTCGTGATCTCCGCTCAATGCAAAATGTACTTGGTGCACGGTGGTGCAACGCAGTTGAACGAAACTCCGTGTGCACGAAACCGAATATCGAACACATGTTCACGGCCTTTTGGACCACACAGCCATTATGTTGTATAAGGAAGGCTGTGTTAATTGACGTTTTGTCTGCTGGCTGCTGAGAGAGCGAGTAGATTTCTCTGCCATCGTTTGCTTGTCATCTTTCTTTGTCCTTTCACTTCTCAAGAAAGTTCAAGTTGTTATCCTTGGAGCTGATGGTGTTTACGGAAATACGTCTTGACTTTGGAACAGATTTCTGGTGTGAGTGAAGAAGGAAATGTGGAGCTCTCTGCGGTCATTTAATATCAAGGTATGGTCCTCATCTAGGCCTAGCCTAGCCTAGGCCTAGGCAGGCGTAAAGTTTATAGCTTTAGGAATATTTTTGAACCTAGGCTTGTTCATTGTTATTATTTATATATTTATGACTCAAGCTAGGTAAACCTAAGCCCTAAACCTGCCTAGTCACAGGTGAGTTCATCCATCTGCCACTAGACCCTAGGTCCTAGGCCTAGGCCTAGGCCCAAGCAATGCTGAACAGCCTGGACGTAGGCCATTTGAATTGTGGCAGCTGCTAGAGTGCTAGGGCCTAGGCCTAGAGATGAATGTCTAACAATTGTAGTAGTAGAAGTAGTAGGCCTAGTAATTCAATTTTGGAAAGCAGGAATCGGTTCTTAAATAGGTCCTTAGCTTAAGGACCTTAGTGGATGCCGATTCAGTTGACAGTCAACTCCAATTACATCGCCCTGTGGCAGTGGCGACACTAGGATGTTACATTAGGGCAGGCAGTTCAGGGGCGAGTATGCCAGTTGGGGGCGCAAACGCTATCACAATCTGGACATGTAAAGTACACCCCCCCCCCCCCCTGGCATCGTGAACCCTTGGGTTTCGGATTGTTATACTAAACTGGTAGAAAATGTGTTATTATGCTCGTTCTGGTGCTCAGCATCAAACCGCAGGACGACTTGTTGCAAATTGATGACATTGACGAAGGAATGACGATGTCATCAGAACGTGGTCGGTTAGATTACTAGAATTGGGATTTTAATTAAATAATTAGTCCCTATTAGAGTATAGCCTATCTTTACAGTATACAGAACACACTCAAAATGTAAATAAATAAAATATATCTGACAATTGTATGCGGATTTGAATGCATAGCGATTGTCTAGTAGTAAATACTGGTTGGGGGGGCGAAGGCGATGCTCGGGGGGGGGGGGGGGGCGACTGTCCCCCTCGCCTCCCCTTAGCGTCGCCCCTGCCCTGTGGACGTAGGCCCCTAGATAAGAAAGATGAATGCATGTCACGCTTCACAAAAAATAATGTGCTTGACTGGGGTCAAGGTCATTGTAGGCCTATTGGATGATGGTTACATGCTCTTAGACATAAACCTCATTGCATATTGTAGCTCTAGGCTAGGGGTGATGTTTAAGCCTTTGCAAGCACTGAGGGTAGGTAGCTTAGTTCTAGACCATGTATCGTAAAGAAACCGGACCCCACGGGCTCGTTGGTCCAGTGGTTAGCATCCCTGCTTCCAATGCAGAAGGTCCCGGGTTCAGATCCCGCTCTAGGCAGAAGTTTTTTAACTTCTAATGTGGATTCAATTCAATTACTTCTTGGCTTAGGAATAAGTAAACGGTGACTTTGGAGCCGTCCTAGCAACGAAGCACTCAATAAATTCAAAGTTGTTCTGAATCGGCCTTGTTGATTCTAGCATTTGTCCGCAGGTGTTCGCACTGTCCAATCACTGATTCATATGTTTCGTATTTGAAATATCGATCTTTGATTGGTTATCGCTCATTCGTATGGTGTTCGAAGCCTACAGGGTTGGTTTAGTCACTTTAAATTAAAGTCCCCCACTGTAAATCAGTTTAGTTACCGGTACTGAGTGGGTAGACTCTAAATGTGAATTTATTTTATTTATTTTATTTATTGTTATTTTCATTGTCATTGGTCGGTCTGGTTGCATTTAGGCCTACAGTATGCACCCCTAATAAGCTGAATATCTACGGTATTTATTTATTTCCAGTTCACAAATACAGATTACGTTGTAGGCTAGGCCTACATATGGGAGACCGTATGACAGCAGCGCTGTGAGCGTTCCTGTTCACACAAATGTCAGTATGCCCCTCATTTGATGCATGCAATTATGATTTCGTGGAAATACAGATGGCTGTGGGACGGCTTAACCTTACCCGCGCGCGAAGAGTGTGGTAGACTGTGTTATTCCATCAACCATTGTACCAGGCTTCACTTGTTTTTTGGATTCTTCAGCTGATTGTTATTTTCGTTACATAAAACTTATTAATAGTTAAGTTTTAAGTGCTTAAATATGTCTATAATCAAAATTAATATAAATAATGTGTTAGAAATGTAACATTTGGAGCACTTAACTGAAGATAAGCTAAATACAATAGGCAAACTGAACATCATCGCTCACAGCGCCCTCTATCTGTCATACGGTCTCCCATAGGAAGCATAAGAGTAGGCTAAATCAAAGCTTAAATCCAGTGTTGTTAGTAACGCCATTGAGTTTATTAGTGTAGGGTTAGAGACCCAGCGGCCATTGGCGGCTATCTACCAATAAATTTCCCGTGGACTCTAGTAGTACGATCCCGTACCGCTAAAAAGCGCTACACGTACCCACTGATGTCAGCGTTCCTATGAAAAGAAGGGATACTACGTAGTACGATCACGTGGCTTAGGTCTAGCCTAGGTCTAGGCCCAACTCTTTTAGTCTAGGCCATTACTAGGCTACAATAAGCCTAGGCCTACATTAATAGGCCTACATTTGTAACGTAGTACTACAGCCTAGCCTATATAATGTATAAAACCTTATATAATGTGTTGTAATAAAGTATTAGCTTACTTATTGTTAACTTCGTGCCCGTTTGACATGTTTATCAGAACAGATGATAATGCTTTAATAACAATATCCACCGCCATCTGGATACTAACCTAACCGACTTCGCATCTGCGCGTACTACGTAGTATCCCTTTCTTTCCACAGGAACGCTGACATCAGTGGGTAGGCCTACGTGTAGCGCTTTCTAGCGGTACGGGATCGTACTACTAGAGTCCACGGGAAATTTATTGGTAGATAGCCGCCAATGGCCGCTGGGTCTCTAACCCTACACTAATAAACTCAATGGTAACGCGCTACTTGTAGCATGTTACTTTTTTTGGTAGCGAGACTGGTAGCGCGCTTCATTTGAAAATGCAGTAAAGTAGCGAGTAGCAAGCTACTATTGTAGCCAAAAGTCGCCGCTACTCTATTTTTCCAATAAACAAACACACGTTTGTTTCACCCGCCACGATTCCCACCGTCACAGGTTCGGAATGACGACTGACATTGGCCTTCTTGCTCTATAGTCCCAAAACCGCCTCCCCAGCACTGAACTGTGATATGAGTATGACTCACTTCCGGACTGTACCATTGTTTCAATAAATAGTACATACTCTTGGTCCTTTATAAAAAATGAAAGTAGCTGTAAAGTAGCGTCACTACCTACGTTTTTTGAGTAGCTGTACAAGTAGCGAGCTACTTGACAAAATACAGTAGCTGAAAAGTAGCTAAGTTACTTTCAAAGATCAAGTAGCTGTAACGGTAACAGTGCTTCTTTTAAAAAGTAGCTTTAACAACACTGCTTAAATCTAAATACTAGTGATAGGCCCTACTGATGGTGATTAAAATAAAAATCAGTAACAATATAGCCTACACAGTAATAAGCTACAATTATAATATCAAACCTTAAATTTGACGTATTGAATCCATCAAATTGAACGGGGTATTTAATCCCGTAGTATTTTGTTTCTTAGCGCCTCGTTTTCATACGACTTATTTTTTTTTCTTCTTATGCGATGATGACTTGCAGCCCAATTTGCAAGCTAGAACGACGGTCGTGTCCAAAGACTGTTTAACGAGGTGCATGTTTAAAGAGCTTACTGGAGGTGTAGGTCTACAATGATCTAGGAAAATTCAGTGTGGCAGTGATTTTGCTAAATTGTGACTTTTTGGGGTTTTTTGTAAGTGTTTTTTAGTTGTTGTGGTTTTTTGGTTTGTTTTTTTATCTTGAGGAATACGGGACTAATAGGCATGCTGGTGGAAACGACATACATGTATATATACATTAGTGATTGGTTTTACCATAAAATGTTTTCATTTGCCATGTAGGCCTAGGCAGCTAGGCCTGTAGCCCTTAATGAGTGGGAAAGAAGGATAGGAGCCAATACAGTAGCTTATATGAAACAATTAGGCAAGCCACGTAACAAAGTGGACATTTTTGGCCCCGATGTTAAAAACACTACCATATGGGGAATAATAAATTGGGAATTAAAATTGTAAAATGCAACATAAAATAGGCTTAAAGTAAAAATAAATTAAAATATATAAAATACCAAAAATAAGTAATAGGCCTATAATACCTAATAATAAATAAAATATAAAATGTAAGTAATTTACAAATATAAAATTGTATAATTTTTTTCACTGAATATTATACCCTACCTAGATCCTACACAACTTTCAACAAAAAGAATTTTTTAAGTTGTTGGCAAAACTATCAGTGAATCAATGGATAGACCTATGCAGAAGTAACTTAGGCATAACTTTTTAAAGTTCCTTTTTTGGGGAACTTGCCCAAGACTGGTAGAATGTTAAAAGTCATGTAGGCCTAGGGCCTACAGCGAGGTAATTCTTAAAACTGTAAATTTAAATATCTCCATAATAAGGCTGCAATTAGCCTACCACATTTTCTTTCTAATTATTGTTAAGCACAGAATATGCCTAGAAAATCTATAAAGCAAGTTTTAACAATTTCTGGTGATACTGCGTATTATGGATGAGCTACCTTAGCGCCTTAATGGATGAGCGCCTTAATAGTCCAAGGGGTTCTTCAGTGACACAAACTCATGCAGTAGGCCTATACATATATGTGGAAACCACAAGATGTGAGTACTGCAATCTAGGTTGAGGCAGTTTTAAGTGTTGCCTGACTTCTGTCGTTCCATCTCCCAGCCTTCCAGGGTTTATCTTATTGGCTGTCTATATTTAGGGTACCAGTACCTATAGTGTTTTGTCCTAGGATTAAGCGTCGTATTGCTTGGTTCAATAGCCCAATGAAGTTCTAACTGTTTTTTTGTATTTTGTATGTTTGCAGATTGTGTAATTGTGGACTACACAGCACAACCACAATGAGCGATATTGATAATGACGTGGATCTGGGGGATGTTGAGATGGGCCCCGTTTTACCAGTATTTCCGGATTCTTCCAAACCTTGTGTGGAAGTTTGGATGGAGAAAATGAAAAAAGGTATATTGTCATGTACACATTTTAAGGAACACTGGAGAATATGGGTACCCAAGATATTTAGTCCAGAGCCTAATGTAAGTGACTTGGAGCTAACCTTTGACAATGAAAAGGCTCAGAAAGTTCTATTTGATACTTTGGAGCAGTTTATTTGCAATGGCGATCCACAGAAGGTTCTGAATGATCTGAGTCAACTGGATAATCCACCTTCCATCTGTGGAAGGGTCTTCAAGATGGGTGAACCAACTTACAGCTGTAGAGAGTGTGGTATGGATTCTACTTGTGTTCTCTGTGTTGACTGTTTCAAACAGTCGGCTCATCGGCACCACAAGTACAAGATGGGGACGTCGAGCGGTGGGGGCTGTTGCGATTGCGGCGACACCGAAGCATGGCGACAGGAACCTTTCTGTGATATCCACAAGGTCGGAATAGAGCTGAGTAGTAAACGTCAAATGCCCGAGGACTTGACGGAGCGTGCACGAGTTACTTTCTCGGCAGTCCTCAAGTATGCTTACCAACTTCTGACATTGGAGCATGCACCCGGTTTACCTTCGGACTTGCGCATCAAAGAATCCGACGAGGATCCTCTGGGGTTTTTAGATACACCGGACACTTTTTGTACGGTCATGTTCAATGACGAGACCCACACGTTCGAACAAGTAATTGCCACACTGACGAGATTGATTAAGTGTTCTCAGAAAGATGCGATAGAGTATGTCACCAACATTGACAGGGAAGGTCGGTCCGTAGTTAAATGTTCAACATTTCAACACTGCAGTGAGCTGAAGTCGGAGATTGAACGGTACACGTCGCGGAACGGTAATCGTGCTCTTAAAGTGTTGGTAGTACATGCCCACGTTGTTGCTCACCAACTTTATGCCATGAAATTACTTGATTGGTTGCAAAAGATATTGTCCTTCTCGGAAGGGTTTCGAGTTCTCTTCAGCGAGGTGGCATTGCAGACTAAATCTCCAGACGCGTCCATCGTAGAGGGGATCCTCCTCCGAGACTCTCACTTGTGGAAAGCAGCTCGATCCCACTGGCACCGTCTCATTATTTCGGGAATGCTCATGGAGTATGACAGTAAGAAGTCCTTTGCTAAAGTTTTCACAAAAAACTATAGTTCTGTTCTAAAAGACTTCATGCGTGACGACCACGATCATTCGTTTTCTGTTGCTTCAATGTCTGTTCAGGTCTTCACAGTGCCGACTCTGGCTCATTACCTTATTGCCAGTGAAGATGCCATCTACGTGCTGATTAGTACCTTCTTGTCGGAATGCACTCGTAAATTGAACAAAAATGGGAAACTGGAGTTTGAACGTAACGTTGCCAACGGAACGTTCAAACGAGCTCAGTATATTCTTTATGATTTGCGGTACTTACTAAGTTCGAAACCAAAGGAATGGACGGACCCACTTCGCAAAGGATTCTTACACGGCCTTCAGTACCTGTTAAATCTGCTTACTTACATGCAAGGAATGGACCTAGTTACCAGGCAAGTTGGACAGCACATGGAGTACGAACCTGAATGGGAGTCTGCATTCAACCTCCACATCAAACTGGCTCACGTTATTACACTAGCCTTGGAGTGGTGTGGTACCGATCGAGTAATCCTAATCAAAGCTTACAGAATGACCTTGAAAAAGCTGTACGAAAATCCCTGTTTTGATCCCGTGCAAGTCGGAGAAGTTCGAGAGTTGGCTGACCACAGTGCGTCCTGTCTGCAGTACGACGTCTCCACTCAACCTATATCCATTCACCTTCCACTCTCCCGCTTCCTTGCAGGCCTCCATTTGCACTTGGAAAAGTTTGGGCTAAGTTTTACTAGCTCAGAATTTCAAAACCAACCAAAACCAACACCTGAGCAGATATTGGAAACAGTTCTTCGCACCCAAGTGATGATTTCACAGGTCCATGCTGGCATGTGGCGGAGGAATGGCTATTCACTCCTAAACCAGCTTTACTTTTACCACAATGTGAAGTGCCGCTCTGAAATGCTAGACAAAGATGTGGTATTACTTCAGGTATGTGCATCGTTAATCGAAAGTAACGAATTCCTCATTCACCTTCTCAATAAGTTTAATCTTATCAACTGGGCAAACCCTCAGTTTGAGCTGAACACATTAAAGAACCCAGAAGAAGATAGCATGCGACAGGTAATCAATCTCGTTGAAGAGTTTCTGGGCGTGTTGGTCACTTTGGTTGGTGAACGACACACTCCAGGAGTTGGCCAGGTCACTGAAGACGATCGTACAAAGAAAGAGATCATTCAACAACTGTGTATCAAACCGTTGGCTCACTCGGAACTAAACAAAACTCTGCCTGAAGATGTGAACCATGAAACTGGCATGGAAAGGGTCATCAATGACATTGCAAGTTTCAAGAAGCCTACTCAAGGTTCTGGCAAAGGTGTTTATGAGCTGAAACCGAATCTGTTTGACCAGTACAATGTTTTCTTCTACCATTATACTCGTGAAGAACTGTCCAAGTCGGAAGAGGCTCAACGGAAAAGGCGGAAAGCAAATGGGGAACTAGAATGCTGTCCACCTCCACCGCTTCCTCCTCTGACGGATGGTTTTATGATGATGGCAAACATGTTGCAGTGTGATGTGATGCTCCACATCATGCAAACCGTTCTGTCACGTAGTATAAACCTGCGGGCTCGTAGTTTCTCCGAGGCACAGCTTCATAAGGTCCTGCACCTCATTGGCTATGCGTTGTTGGAAGAGGAGAAGCAATATTGTCAGTTTCTAGTCTTTACAGAGAGAGCTGATAAGTGGGGCTTGGAACGTATGATCGAGGAACTTTGTTCCAGTGCGAGAGTTGAGTCTCACAAGGATCTCTTGACATGGACATTAGCCAAATACCGTCAAGTGGCTGCACCAAAAGTGCAAGGAGCTCCCGAACCATTGCCCATTCTGCCCTCTGCTGAGACATCTTCGCAGAGTGAAGAAGCTGCTAAGGAAGAGAAAGAGTGGAGGTCAAAGATGGCAGCTGAAAAACGAACCAAAATCATGGCACAAATGGCAGCCATGCAAAAGAATTTCATGAAAGAAAATGCTAAACTCTTCGAGTCATCAGACTTGGAGATGGGTAAAACAAAGCTAGCCGGATCACTGATGGATCTTTCCGAAGGCTACGAAACAACTCCTGTTGCATTGGGTAAGAACCAGACTTCGAGAGCCATACCCGAGCGGACGTTCACATGCATCCTATGTCAAGAGGATCAAGGATTGACGGCGGACGGTCGAGTGCTGGTACTGGCTGCGTTCGTACAGCAGTCGACCGTTCTCTGCCAGCATCGACGGACTGCAGAACACCAACCTGATCCCCTCTATCTTCCGGCAACCCTTGGCTACACTCCGCACACCACGACGTGCGGTCACGTCATGCATAGCCAGTGTTGGCAGAAGTACTTTGAGAATGTGCTAGCAAAGGAAAATCGAAGACCATATAGAATTCGTCAACCGACCAGTTTTGATATTGAAAAACAGGAATATTTGTGTCCCCTCTGTGAATGTTTAAATAACACAGTCTTGCCTCTTGTACCTCCTCTAGCTGTATTACAACCCGCTCGGCCGTCACCCGAGATCAGCTTTGAATCATGGATACAATCGCTGTACGTTGCACTGAAGTACAAGAAAAAGTTTGTGCAGGGCAATTGTGAGGATAGTTTGGAGGTGAATCAAGATGTAGAAGATGATGATGATGAACCGTATCAGACAGTCATCTCTACTTGCCCCGTCAGTCAAGTGGCGCTCGAGATGGGGGAAACGGGACTGAGCTTTGCTTCGCTATTTCCAACTACTCCTAATGAGAATACTCTCTCTGTGAATCTCTCTGAAATGATACTGCTATTTTGTCAAGCAACATTCACAAAAGGTCTAGGGGCCAATATCAACTCGGGAGATCCTAGAGTTCCTCTATTGGTATGGAAATCTTGTGCTTACACAATAATTTCAGTGGAAAGTCTTCTGCGTAATGCAGAAAAGCCTTTGTTTGGTGATTTGTCTTGTCGCCAAAATGATTGCTTGGAAGGACTTGTTCGTCTTGTGGGAGTTCCATGCTCAAGTAAGGCACGATCCGAAATCATCACTAGTCATGCTCTTCGTTTGTTGTCAATGATTCTGGAGGCTCCCTCAGACTCTCCATGTATTCTAGACTGGGACAGTTTTGGAGTTTTAGTAGCTCTGGGTCTGTCTGTACCAAGTTTGTTTATTGGTAACCAATCAGCTCAGATCCCCACAGGAAACATCCAAGATCTCTACATTCTCAAACTTGTTTTCCTTTCACACATTGTTAAGATTCTTCTAACGTGTGATTTAAATAGGAGATATTCCTACATGGACGTGGAAGAAGTTGAGGAAGCGTCAACGTCACCCATTCTAGAACTTCTCCAGGTAACCAGGAAAGCTGCAGGAATCAATACTGAAAATGTCCAACAATCTTCTCACATAGTTTGGTCTGAAGTTCAGAGGGCTAGTCTGCCGTTCCTTCGATGTTCGGCTATATTTTACCACTTTTTGACTGGAGTTCCAGCCCCGCAAGCTTTGATGGAGGTTGGTGGGGATACTTTTGAGAATCTTTGCAATTACCTTGGCCTCCCCACCACCTGTCGAGACCTAGTGGGTATTACCAGTGTTCAAGGTGCCGTACAGGCAACACAGCTGGTTTTGAAGTGGTCTGGACACAAGAAGGTGCGGAAGTATCTCTCGGGACAAGGAAATATACCTGTGGTTCGCCCTCCACTTCCAATGAACCAGCTCATTCCTCTTCCGCTCGACTACAGTGAACTTATTAACACTGTTTCAATTTTCAACTGTCCAAATAATGACCGTGAGGACTCCCGCAACCCAACCATGTGTCTAGTTTGTGGAGAAATGCTTTGTTCCCAAAGCTACTGCTGCCAAACCGAGTTAAACAAAATTTTAGTGGGCGCATGTACGTACCACACACACGAGTGTGGGGCAGGGGTGGGAATCTTTCTCCGTGTACGAGAGTGCGAGATTCTTCTCCTCGCCTCCCCGAACCGTGGCTGCTTCATGACCCCACCTTATCTCGACCAGTATGGTGAGACTGACCAGGGATTAAGGAGAGGAAACCCATTGCGGCTTTGTCCCGATCGATACAAGAAGTTGCAACAGTTGTGGCTTGGTCACGGAATACACGAAGAGATAGCGCGAGCTCTAGAATCAAGTAACAATCTGGTCTCCACTCAGTGGCAACATTTATAAGGTATCCGTTTACGACCATCCCTTTTGTTTTTGGAAACAATCAAAATGCCAAGAGTAAGACAGAGGCA
This sequence comes from Isoperla grammatica, assembly GCA_945910005.1. Classification (NCBI taxonomy): domain Eukaryota; kingdom Metazoa; phylum Arthropoda; class Insecta; order Plecoptera; family Perlodidae; genus Isoperla; species Isoperla grammatica. The sequence continues at coordinate 29,107,263 of OX246739.1, forward strand.
TGTAGCCTACCTAGTTATAAATTGTCAGCTAACTTTTATTGAAAATAAATTCACTTTTACAAACTCTTGTAGGCCTACAGTCTTTTGCAAGTTTGGGAAATATAAGAGAATATAGGTAATTAGAGTTGTGTAAAAATAGCATTAGTCGATTGAATATAAATTTATGACTCGTTTTTTAACATGAGAATGTGTAGCACTTGACCACAAATTTATTCTCAATAGGCAGGCCTATACCCATGCCACATGGGAGTGGTATCGAACACAACTCAATCTTCGAAAGACGAAACCTACAAAATCACACATTTTTTTGCTAGTTCATTCCCATATTTTAAACCAGTGTTGGTGGAATTCATAACTGTGGTTATTATATTTGTCTTGAACACATTTATAGTTCTAGATTCTATCCTATTAGTGAAAGCAGCACTTAGTAGCACTTTCAAAACTATTGTAATCAATATCCAGTTATTTAGCATTTATTACATAATACAGTTACTGTATGGTATTTTCACACATCTCTATATAAGTGTGTGGTAAAGGCACATTTGTTAGAATTGATCCAAACATCGTCATTGTTAAAGGGATGCTACTAAAAATTCCTTCCCACAACTTTTGAAGGTCTGATAAGTAATAATAGATATAGTTTGTATTAGTAGGCCTACTACTACATTCTCAAAATTATTAAGGTTAGAGATTTTCATTGAAGTAAATTACTATTCAAAAGCACCTTTACTGTTGGGTTATTCCAATCATTAACATATGGTAGGTACATCAAACTTTGCTTTAAAACTGGGTTACTTTAGGGCAGACCTGTACATATTATTTCAACATTGTGTTATAGCAATTTGTTGGAAAGATACAAGATCTCTTTTGTATCTTTTGGGGTTTAACTAAATTGTACAAACTTACATGGCCAACTAACATTAAATGGTGCTGTTTGTAATGAATGTGCATAGCCTACACGCAGTTAAAAGTGTTTTTACGCATTAATACAAATATGCTAATGAAACAATCTATCAATGAAAGAAGTGATCCTGAAGTCAGGGTATGGAATATCAGATGTAAAGCAGTTGATGTACTTTCTCATAGCTCGTCTACTCGTAATGCATTCCTGATGTATTGTTTTTAAAATTAAAATGATTTCACGGTCAATTTGTTCAATTTGCATCGTAATGCATTGTAATGCATAGTACCTTGTAAACATTAATTTTTGTAGTATTTTATCCTTCTATTACCACCAAAAACTTGGATATCAAACATAGTATATATAAATTTTGCATAACGTCAATTTAGCGCCGATATCAACATTGAAAAAATATCTATACACATCACTAGTAATTTGAATTTTCAATAAAGACAAGTCATCACTCACCAGTAGGTAGTTCATGAAGTCAATTGTAGTGATTGTGATTATATTACGGTATTTATTTACCAACTGTTGCATATTTTTATGGTTTTGTACCGACTGCACTTTTAAGGGAGCTTTAAACTGTGAATGCAAATATGTGACCACAGAAGTGTCTGGAACAGCTGTAGACCTATCGCCAGGGGTGGCAAAGTACTGGTTGCCCGCTCGCCCGGGCGAGTAAGAATTTTATGCTTGCCCCTAAATTATCAAGAAGTAAAAGGTAGGCTACACATTTTTCATTTATTTCACACACACAAAATTCTATTTGCAAATAATTAATTATATTAAATGAATGATAATAATTAGTTTTTGTATATGCCCTTACAATATATAAGCTTCTAATGTCACCTTATTTTTTCTTCAAATGTGCCTGAAATCGCGTTTCAGACAGTCAAACGCACTGTAGACCAAAAAAAATTTGCTTTTGCAAAATTAGCCTCCGGCGGCTGGGGCTTTGCCCCAGTCCCTGGCTGTTTCACGTATCCTCATTACTACGACACATTGTTGCTGGTCCCTAGAGATTTGTGCTGGCTCCTAAATTACTGGGGGATTTGTCCACCCCTGTCTATAGCCTACATTGTTGTAGGCCTGCTGTTACTAATAATAACCAATTATGGTAGATTTAAAAAGAAAGATAATGTCTAAAATAGTATTCGGTAATGTGCATAAACAAACTTGGTAATAATATACATTCATCTTATATCTCTTATAGAGTTCCAACTTTTTTGTATGCAATGGTCTTCTTTTCATATCCATTTTTTTCAGAATAATTCCAATGACATCTGATGTACAGAGTAGTAAGTACATCTCCCTCATTACATCTTGGCTTTGCCCCCCCCCCCCCCCCCCCCCCGCCTTTATAATTTATTATCTCAGTAAGCGCATTATCTCACTAAACCATCTCAGTAACCTACATTCATATTTACATATTTTCTAAATTGCTGTCAATAAGTCAAGTAGCTATGAGTATGACAACAAAAAGTCTGCCATATATATATAATATATATATATTCTTTTATTGATGAATTGCGGTGAGTGAAGTAACTGTGACAACAAAAATCTAAGCTATGCACATTCATGTATTGAACTATCACCTTTTAGTAAGTGTTGGCAAGGCAGAATGACCAGAAAATTCCTCCATACAGTTGTTTGCTTTTCAAAGTAATAAATCATTGATTAGTTGATTTCAAAATAAAACATAAACATTCATTCTATACTTCTATTCCATAGGTTTGCAATTCACATTAAATTTAATCTTGATCTAGAAACTGATATCCATCAACAATGTCCATGTGTTCTAGAGAAAAACTGATTAGATTGAAAATAAACCCTTGTTTGACTAGACATGTGTAATTCTAACAAAGATTGTGAAGATTGTGAAGAAGATTGTGTTCTAGTTTATCTTACAGGCATGCAATGTTTTATATTCAAACAAATGAATGGAGTGTGTGACCACTCCATTATGTGAAATAATGGTACATTTCTTCCCTCTTATTTATAATGATTCAATGATTCAATGTAATTCAAGCCCACTTAGTTCTTGATGTAGCCTGCTGCAATTTGTACACAGAAATAGAAGTGAATACCAGAATACCAGTGAATTACGGTTTAACTTTTCAGTTGCTGAAATACACATCACAAGATTTAAGTTGTTTTCCCTATACAGTACCTATGTAATTCCCTATACATAGGTGCATTATTTCTAGGTATGTTAACGATTTTTCTTAAATTGTTTTGTGTGTCATCATTTTCACTGGTACAAAAAACCTGTACCTACCTAGTTTGTGGTTAGTTGAAAATGTGTGTTAAGTGATAGGTAACCGTAAAACTTGGTTTGTTTCTCAAATTTGTAAATGTTTAAATTTCAAGAATAGCAGTAATGTTCCATTGTGAAAATTCGTAATAAAAATTAGTGGTAGCTTTAGTACCAGATTACATGGTAGCCCTACATATATATTGTGGTTATCTTTCAAACATCTAGAAGTGTCCTGGATGACTACAAATAATCCGATGTAGGTTTCTAAAAATGCAGACTAGATATGTAAATAAAACAAAAAACAGAGGAGCACTTACCTTCTATATTGTAATCTATCCTACTGCATAATATATTGTTAAGTTTTCTGAGATATTACGAATTGTGGTTTGAGTAACTATAGACTAAAAGCAAGATGTCTCAATATAATAATTATTCTAATTACCATAATGAAAAGCTGCTATTTTTACTTAGATATTGCATCTTAGTTCACATTAATGTTAATACTTTGTATATATTAATGTAGGTAATGTTTATTAATTAGTGTTCATTAATTTTAAGTTTTAGACAAGTATTAGCAATATACTGTTACTTGTAAGTTGAAGGGGAAAGGATAATTTCTTCCTCAATACAATTTGTTTTGCATGGATGAAATGATACTATTGACACACAAAAATGTATTTTATGTAAGCCTTCACTACCCTCACAGCCAATAATTTTTAAAAGTGATGGATGGTCTCTCCTGGAAATGACATTTGATACAAGTATTACTATGCTGATTCTATGAACTTATGTTTTTTGACTGTATAGGTACGATATATATGGAAACAAATGGATACACTCAAATTTCATTGTGAACACTTTTACAATATTTCCATTTTTCTCTTTCATGATTTAAACCTTTGTTTGTATTGTGATTTAAACTTGTGTTTGTATTTGAACATTAAAGTGATGAAAGATTGTAAAATTTAATCCTCAAATTTTATAAATTACGTACTTATACACCATGTATGGAACATTCCCTATTTCTTGTGTTCTCCCCAAAGTTCAAGACCCCTTGCAACTTTAGAACACTTTATTTTTGGGTTCTACTTCTAGAACAGATAATACCCACTTAACACGATTCAATTCTTTTGTCAAACTTATTGAATTCAAGGACAAAAAGCATCAATTAATAGCAGCTATATTGTTGCAGTTTTTTTCGCTTTTGTTCTTGAATTCAATAAGTTTGACGAAAGTATTAAGTCATGCAATGTTGGCATTAGAATCAAGAACTATCATCATACATCCCGATTTTTAAGTGCAATGCAAATTAAGGTCGCTCAAGCAATAAACAATCTTTATCCCAAAATAGCCAAATTTGTGTATGCTTGTTGTAGTCCTTTTATAAGGTCCACTATAATATGGCAAGAAAAATGTTCTTCCTAAGCTGGTTTTCAAGTTTTCTTGTTTCAAAGTACTCGATTTTCGTGATTTTTAACATTATAGGTACACAAAGTCACATATCACATTGTATCCCTCTACTCTACTTATTCAAAAATACATTCCCTGCAATACAGCATTCACAAAAAACTAGTGTTTTAAAAAGATTCAGTGGAAACTAAAAATAAATGTGAAACATACAATACAATTTAAATTTCAAAGTATTTTATTCTCACAAGTCACAATACAATTAATATTTACATTTTCACAGTTACGGTTCAAAAACCACGTAAACATAATGATTTGTAAAATTAAAAAGTATTGCATGAACTAGTTTTTTACAACTTTATATTTGTACTAAATGTTATTGATTACTCCCCCTCTGTACATGCCAAAAAATATCATTGGGAAGAAAATAATTTTACACCAACATTAAAAAACATTTGCATAGTTTTAAGAATTAGCAATCAATGTTTTTTGATATCGCTTGAGCCACCTTAACACGTTTTGTAAGTAAGGACGTGTTCCAAATTGACATTTTTAGTCGACTAGCTTCCCTAGCACACTAACGCAACAGTTGGTAACATTTAAATACAACAATGGTAAATTGTTGTGTTAGTCAGCAAAGTAGGCCAAAATAGACAAGTTGGAACAGGCCCTGATTTGATTTCTAAAATGTTCAATAATAATAGATAGACCTAATAATAGAATATTATCAAATCATCTTAACTGGAAAGTTCCTACTATAATATGTCTCATATATTGTACTCATAACTCGATTCAAGACATTTAATTCTATCTGGACAAACTTAATTCTAAGAGTTCCACCATCGAGTTTTTCTGGGTGCCTGAGCACGATAGACTTGGTCAGAAGCTGCAAAATAAGTGTTTTTTTTTACTAATTATTTTTTATTATTACATTCAGTACAAGTAGTTATACATAGGTATACATTACATACAAAGCAATAAACAAGGAACTGAAAAACCCACAAAAGCTGAGCTCGTACGTGGGAGGGAGGTTTATAAAATTACTGTGTAAGGCGGTATACGGAGTTGTGTTACTGTTAGGTAATATAATCTACTTAGATCTAGCTGAGATGAGATTATGGGCATTGTAGTACACATAAGTATTCTTTGACAAAGTTTGTATTAAATAAAGAAAATGACAAATTTATATTTAGCATTTAGGGTGGATCAGTTATTTACTAAAGTAACAGTTTTGGCTTGCTAACCATTTATTTAATTTAGATTTAAATATGGAAATATGTTTCACATTGTGCTCAAGATTGGAGCCTTCTATACTTTATAGAGGTCTAGTGTAAAAAAGTTAAAAAAGTTAGACACTTTGAATACAAAAATACTTACATACAAAGATAACTAATATAGAAGTAAGTATACTTTGACATAGTTTGTATTAAAAAAGAAAATTTCAATTTTATATTTAGTATTATTAAAAATTTAGACACTCTGGATACAAAAATAAGTACATACAAAGATAACTAATATAGAAGTAAGTATACTTTGACATTCGGTAGTGTGCATTAAAAAAGAAAAATTACAAAATTTATATTTATTGTTTGGGGTGGATCATCAGTTTTGGCTTGCTAACCATTTATTTAATTTAGATTTTAAAATAGAAATGTTTTTTGCAAGAAGTGACGACCATATTGTCGCAAGTTGCTCTCCCACATCATCCAGAATGAATACAACTGTACGTGACGAAATAAATAAATAAATATTCCAGTTCCTCGCCAGGAAACGGTGGTCTTGGCACAGGTTCGACTTCGTCATACTCATTTGAAACATATTTTGCATAATATCTACATACATTTCAAATAGCAAAACTGCCGAATAAATGGCGACTACTAGCCTAGCCTACAAAATGGAATTGCTGAAATTAATTTCAAATAGCCCGCTTCTACACAGCGTTTTCCAAAAATATAAAATTGGAGCATTAGAAGGCTGTGCTGGTTTGCTGTTATTCAGCTTGGGGATGGCCTTCGCATGATTGACGTTTAGAGAAAAGATTAGATTTTAACCATTATTTTAGCCTAGGTCCTAAACTGGGCTACTTAAAGGTGTTTATAGGAACTGTACGTAAAAAATAACAATTTTTACTTCGGTGTTGATCTGTAACAACAGTCGGCGAAGATGGAAAGAAATGTAAGTTTATGTTTTGTAATTTTGTTCCCTGTAGGCCTAGGCCTAGGCCCTAGCTAGGCCTAGCCTAGGCCCTAGGCCTAGGCCATTGGGTTCGAAATATATTTAAAACCCAATGCCTAGGCCGTAGGATAAGCCTAGCCCTAGGCCCTATGTTAGGGCTAACCAGTCCCTAACTAAGCATTAAGCACACTACAGACTTGAGCTTATGACTTTAAGTCGATGTAGGAACTCAAAATAGGCCTAGGCCCTAGCCCTAGGCCTAGGCCCTAGACCTAGGCTAGCCTAGGCTGTATGGTCAAAAATGTAGTTTTGGCATGGCGGGGCTTTGTATATCCAGCTGCAAAGGTGGGTGGTAGGGGGCCTAGGCCTAGCCTAGTTTAGTTGAATACCAAGAAGACTAGGCCTGATGCCTGCTCTCACTGCAACCTAGGGCCTACCTAGGCCTAGGCTTAATTTAGTTAAGTAGTTTGCATTTGGCAGACCTAGGCCTAGGCCTAGCTTAGCTGAAGTGCGTATTTGAGCAGAAACACACACTCTAACCTATACATACCTTATTATCATACCTTATTTTCTGTCCTACAGCTACACACCGTGTCGCATAATGATGAAACTGTGATGCCATCCCAATCACTAATGTTGACCGTGGTTCTGCCATCTGAGACTAATCCTCAGACTGATTCATTGTCTGCTGGAAACATCATGATACGTGATATCCAACAATACAATGGTGGACATCCCACGATGCACGACAGCCAACAATACAACATGACACTCCCTTCAATGCACGACAGTCACCAATTCAACATGGGTCATCCTATGCGAGATGGCCAACAATTCAGCGACGCAGATGACATTCCACCTCCAAAGGCTGACTTTTCGGCACCTCCGCCTTATGAGGTTGCGACGAAACTGCCCACGTACGAAGAAGTCCAGAGGGAGAAGACCCTTCAAGGAGAGCACACGCCACATACCACACGTGTTCCATTAGCTTTTCTGGCCATCGATACGGATGCTCAAGACAGTGACAATGAAAACGGGTTACTCGGAACCGACTTCATGTTTTTTACAGCTTTCTTAGGTAGGTGTAAAATTTATATGTAGCCTACTACTAGGCCCATACCCTGCTAAAATCTTTAGGCCTACTAGGAACTTGTTTAAGCTGTGCTGCAGTCACGGTTTTCACTTTTCCATAATAGGCTATGTATACCATACCGTAGTCTACTCATTTTTAACTTTAAATTTGAAACCATTGAGCTGTTAGAGTACCAACATTATTGTTGTCCTAATTTTGTAGCAGTCGGTAGCCCGGTACCTTCAATAAATTGAGCACTTTGCTCTGATATGTGCCATGGGTCTATGGGCTACCTATTTTCTCCCAAAATATGTATTGCTAGTAAACCATTTTTATTGTGGTAAAAGTACACTACTTCATACTTTGGTCTAGGAGAAGAAGTAAGCATATTTTCAGTTCATTATCTTTTAGGGTTGAGTTGTTTATTAAACATGTAAACGCCCGTGGAAAAATCTTTTTATGTAGGCCTAGGCATACAAATATTCATACACGTTTAACCGTGTCCTATATTCTATACCCCACCCCACCAATCCCCCTCCCCCGCCATCCCCCAAAACCCAAACCTGCAGATTTGTCCGATGTCACAGCTCGAACAGGCCACCAATGACATTGGGTTACGGGCTGGGGGGTAAGGGGAGCGAGTTTAGAGACTGGGCGACAAGCTGTTGAGGCATAGCTTAGTGTGTGTGGAGTCAAAATGTCTGGACAGTTCGACACAAAAAGGTGGAGGTATAGGCCTAATCAACAATTAATATAATAAATCGCGTGTTATTTCGTTGATAATTTTTTTCGATATTATTTTCACCTTTTTTAGTTATCATTTTGTGAACAGGAGGGGTGTTACGTTTAAACGCTAAAAATTCAGAAAAATAAATGTTTACAAAATTAAACGTTTTCTCCCAGCCGTATTATCTTTAATGGTAGCCTACGTTATTTTGTTTTAGATTATTTTTATCCACCAGTACTGGTATAGTAAGTGTGCTCGCCATACTGGTGGATGAAAAAAATCACTGGGCCTAAGCAACAATCTTGCCATGACCACCTGGTGTTAAAGATTAAAACAAGACCTTGGCAAAACACAAACTGCATGGATTCCAGAAGAAGTGAAACAAAAAAAAACTAGCCTTCTGAAATATTTATGCTACTTTCTCAACTTGGGTGTAAATTAGTGAACACCATTCAACTTTAATACTTCTGCATTGAATAATTTTTTTTATTTTTAGTTGCGTTCCTATTCAACTGGATTGGTTTCTTGCTGCTGATGTGCTTCTGCCATACGATTGCTGCTCGTTACGGCGCACTGTCCGGTTTTGGCCTGTCTCTTGCCAAGTGGACTCTCATCGTAAAACACTCTACAGATCTTGCTTCCCATGAGAACAGCTGGCTGTGGTGGCTTATTATGGCATTTGGTTAGTTACAAGTACCTGCTACTATCGATACAGTAATTTTTAAGAAAATCGAGGAGGAGAGTAGATTTGCATTTGAACACGACTACATAAGTTACTTAAGAGGCACAATAAGTTAAGGCTGGTCCACACAGAAATTTAAGGCAAGGTTTAAGGCGCTAGATAGTTGGAACATACGAAACACGTAGAAATGTTCCCACAAAATTATAGTTTTAAGATGTTTTTATGCATTGTTTGTTTAAACTAAATCTTAAAACAAGCTACGAGAATCTCAAGTCAACGAATCATCTACCTAATTATACCGGTACTTATGAATTAATAGTAAAATGTCAGGAATTGTTGTAGGCAAAGCCTAATTATAATTATTGATGGATAACATGAATTTCAATTTATTTGTAGTGAAGTTTTAATTTTTTTTTTGTCTATTGCATCAGCGTGGTTTTACGTAGGTAAGTTTTGTAGTGATGCACGTCAATCATGATGATTTTAATATATTCAGTTGTAAAGCACCTATTAATTATATTCTTTATGTGCTACACACAGTATGAGTTTTTTTAGTGTTAATCTAGAATAGTTATTATAATCATTATACTAATTGTAATTTTTTGTATTTTGTAACTAATCACGGAAGCCATACCATATACCGTGCAAGGTTTGGTGGAAGAGCGAGCAACATGCTCGAACCTCGCCGTTTTGTAAAATGTACACTGTTTTACAAATTAAGTTCATTTATTATTATTATTATTATTATTATATTATTATTATTATTATTATTATTATTATTATTATTATTATTATTATTATTATTATTATAATTGAAGATAATACGCTTCAAAGTACATCACTTTATTATGCCTATCTTCAACGAAACAATGTTATGTGAAAATCAGAGCCTTTAAAACAATGCTTAATGCCTTAAACCTTGTGTCTTAAATTTCTGTGTTGACCAGTCTTTACTCGACATGTATTGAATTTCAATTACATGATCCTAGTTTCTATTGATTGTTGTAAAGAAGAGCAAATTCATACTTTAGGGGATGCATTTGAGTAGGCCTATATGTATGGTACAATAGATTTAGACAACATTATTACAAAAATAGTTTTTGTACGTAGGCCTACCTACTACATGTGCAGAATAACCAATTCACTCATGAAGTACCTACTTTACAATTGTTGTTACCCTTTTCCCTTTGTTTAACGTAGCTGCACAGTGTAGCAGCTTTACTTTTTAAATGTATGGAACTGTACAAATTGCAAGGTACTGATGAATGAAAGTAGGTAACTCAACAAGTAGGCCTACAGCTATGCTACTGTAACACAAACAAGCAGTGTTATGCTACTTTAAAAGTAACTTTTAATTTAATATTAGGACACTACCAACTGTGTACATAATGTGTTTTTTAATGTTTCAGGTCTTTTGATCTGTATTCGTGCGATCATTCAGTATCTGAACATCAAGCGAGGTTGGCGTCTGTTGTCTGGCAGCGCACAGGAAAGGCTGTTGTTTTTCTACTAGGCACACTATATCCTCCACATCAATTAATCTTATCTCACTGCTTCTTCGTGCAACGTCCATGCTTTGTGCTATTCAAAAACTTTTAAGTTCGTTAAAAAATCAAACAAGCGGTATTTTATGGTGCACTGTGAAATTCAGTAGTAGCTACAAATTTACAATATAATATGTGTACATATTAGTGTGCTTCATCAGACACAATAATACAATGAAAGTTGCCAGTGCACATTTACCTTCATTCCAATCAAGGAACAACCTTTGGTTTTGAGCTCAGTTGTTTCTTGTGCTTAGTTTTTATATCCTATTTTCAGACATTTATAACCATAATAAAAATACACTTAATGGGGTAACCTAAGTTAACAGCACACCATCTCAATCTGTTAAGTAAAAAAATTCTGAATCATTCCTCAATTTGGTGTGTATGTGATTCTTAGTTAAAATGAGTGTAATTTTATATATTGCATACAATACAAATTACAGTAGGCCCTACATGAAAATACTATTTTAATGAATGCCTAAGTTATTCTTGAAACTCATTGTATTAGAAAGTCTTCTAAATATTACAATTAGAACAACATTAGCTTTAAAATATTATAGAACAACCCCAATGGAAAACACTACACACACACACATACATACATACATACATACACAATGACACACACACACATACATAATTCATTTACATAATTCTGTACATGTTACTTACTATATGTATATGCAAGCCTAGATGTTCTATAAAGATAAACTCTAGTACTATATAGATCTTCAACATTAAAAGTAGGAAATTTGTATAACTTTGATGTACTAGAGTAGTAGTACCCACTTTAAAGCTCTTTCATTTTCTTTATATATCCGTAATATGCATTACTACACACATTCAGCCAGTCATCCTGAAATTGTTTTAGTACCGGTACTTTTTGTACCAGTCTAATACGGTAAATTATGATTTAATAATCTTATAATCTATTGAATTTTCTTGTTATATTGATTAGTACTTATAGCTACTATATACGGTAGTACGGTAATAGTTAGCAGTGCTGAAAGTTTTTTTATGAAACCTGTATTTTCCATTTGTCTAAAGACCTAATATCATGTAGGTATCCATATTGTTAAAGGTTTTTATTTTATTTTTAAACTTGTATTACTATTTTATAAATGGCAGTGTAATAATGATTGATTAGTAATCAATATAGTATATGTGTGGTACCGCACTCGAGGTTTTTTAATTTTTAGTGTTTGTAAAATTAACTTCACTGTTAAAATTGTATTGTGTGATAAGTAACTGATTCTTTAAAATTGGTATTACAATAATATTATAAAATGCTACATAGACATATATATATATACATATACCTAAATAAAACATTTAGATTCAAATTTGTTCTCCAAGGTTTATTGAGTTGTTAAAATAATAGGGAAGACTCACAAATTTTTTTTTAAATTTCTTCCTGGTTACCTCAAGTTAAAATAAATGGGAACTAATTGGTTTGGGTGCATTAATATAGCTTTAACAAGTCAAAGATGTCAAAAGTCAAAACATACTCAGAAACGGACCTGCTTCATCTTAATGCGGTCAGAAAGTTCTGACATCGACTCTATAAACAATCATTTTATATCATGTACAAATTACAAATATTAGTGAAATCCTACCCTTATGTAGATTGTTGCTCTCATAAGACTTCAACCGAATCAATGTTTATGTTTAGTTAGTAAATAAACACTGCTCAACATTAATTCATAGCATTATTATGTTAAATATAATGCATTATTTTAAATGCATTTTTGTAAGTATTGTGTCAAAATGTATTTTCTCAAGAAAATGCTTTGTTGTAAAGTCACAGCATCCTAAGTGTTGTTGCAAAATAACCAACATGCGGTCAAAAACAACTCTATGGTCAAATGTCAAATATCATTGATATTATTAATAATACACAAGGTCCGTCAATCCCCTGGCGAAGGTTCGGTAAACCTCGAAGTAAGGTCTTCTCGTGGGCACGAAAATCACCATTCTCGTGCCCACTACAAAAACTGGTTTATTACTTAAGACGGCTTAGGACTGGTGAAACAATTTAGATTTGAGAATCGGCAAATATTTCGTGCAGGCGTTACTCTCGAGTTTCGGGCTATACATCTCGTATCGCGCCTCGGCTATCGGGTGCTGAGTTGACAGGTTGTCCAGGCGAAGGGGTAATAAATCCTGAGCAATATGAGTACGTAGGCCAGCCAGGTGGCTTCGGTGCCTTTGCGCTCGAGGCAAGTCTTGGGCTTGCACATTCTACTGTACTCAAAAGCAAAATAATTCATGTAAGACGCGTATAATATACGTACGAGGTGTGGCAATTAAATACCAGGACTGGTGCTGCTACCAGCAAACAGCGAGTGCGCCGCGGCAGGTTTGAACATGTCTGTCCCTGTTGATGCTTCCCCCACCCTGAACTCGATGGGCAAGGTTGTACGTCGCTCAGGGTCGCTGTAGCAGCTGTCCGTTCAAGTCCTTGCGCTAGGGGCTCGTCGGAACCTGCTAAGTGTTCAGATGGAGCAACGAGTTAACCTTGTGAAACTGGGGAAAACTGCTACAGAAGCTCATGCCATGTTAAAGGAAGTTTACAGAAATGAATGTTTATCGCGCACACCAGTTTTTGAGTGGTTTAAAAGGTTTAAGGAGGGACGTGAAACGACTGAAGACGGTCCGCGCCATTGACGACCCTCAACATCAAAAACGGACGACAACATCCAGAAAATTGGTAAAATGATCCTCGAAGATCCTCGCCTGAGTGTCCGAGCTCTTGCTGATATCTCGAGAATTAACATCGAGGTTCTGACTGCCCTTCGTGAACGAGTGAGGAGACGAAGACCCGAATTGTGGAAGAGCAAGTCCTGGATGCTTCACCAAGACAATGCGCCAGCCCATTCCGCCTTGTCCGTGAAGGCTTTCTTTGCGAAACACGGCATCACAGTGTTGGACCATCCACCGTCACCGCCAGCCCTGGCCCCCTTTGATTTGTTTTTATTTCCTAAAGTCAAATCGGACCTTAAGGGAACTAGATTTGACAGTGTGGAAGCGGTGGAAGCAAAAGCGACGGAGGTTCTCAACAAGCTGACAGAAGCGGACTTCCAGCACTGCTTTCAACAATGGAAAATTCGTATGGGGCGTTGTAGGGATCGGCAAAGAGAGTACATTGAAGGCGATAAACTTTTTAATGTAATTGGTGACCAATAAAAAGTTTTGTAGCACCAGTCCTGGTATTTAATTGCCACACCTCGTACATGAAATAACGCATAGGCCCTATAGCACTTCGTTATTAAATTTAAAACACCAATGAAACAATAAGGATTAAGTTTCCAACTATAACGAGCTTTCGAAGTATATAGGCCTATACAAAAGACACACAAGTACAACCCACCGTACAATAGTATTTAGCGGTGGGCCTACGTAGCTTGTAACAACGAATAATGAATATGGTTACTAATGTATAACATGACTGTGACACAACAATAGCAAATCACACCATACAATAAGCGTTTCTTATAGTTCGATACACGGTATCAGCGATAATTTATTTATTTGTTTATTCATTCATTCACTCATTCATTCATTCATTCATTCATTTATCTATCTATGTATCTATCTATCTATCTATCTATCTATCTATCTATCTATCTATTATTTATCTATCTATCTATCTATCTATCTATCTATCTATCTATTTATTTATTTATTTATTTATTTATTTATTTATTTATTTATTTATTGATTTATTGATTTATTTATTTATTTATTTATTTATTTATTTATTTATTTATGTATTTATTTATTTATTATTGTCCATCAAAAAGAACAACCTTAGCACAACCAACTATAAAATACGTGTCTCGCAGATTGTACTTACAAACACGTAACAATGGAAATATGTATAACACATGGCTCAACTATACGAGTAAACATATTATTTATTTATTGAAATTTATTTATTTATTTAATGTTTATCCTATTCAGTTATTAAAACTGATTTAATACGCGTTTCGTTGTTTGTACTTTCAAACACGTATCAATGGAAATATGAAAAAAAAACGCTTCTTAATTAATTAATTTTTCGTAGGAATCAAAGATTACTGAGTGTAGGAATACCCGTTATAGGGTGCACACCTGCTGTACCTGATGTGCCCCTCTTCAGGTGGCTAACTAGGTTATTAGGATGTTTGAATAGCTGGGGAGGAATGTCCGAGGGCTGTTAGTAGGACTCAATCCCAGCATTCGCCTTTACGACTGAGGAAAACCTCGGGAAAAAACCTTCAGTCAGGACTGCCGGTGGCCGGAATCGAACCGGCGACCTCCCGAATTAGAGCCTCGCGTCTTACCGCTGAGTCACCTCTATCTTGCTAGAGCGCCGGTGATCACATTTTTTCCATTTTCACTACACACGTTTCATGATAGTATTGAAATAGGTCCAAGCCAAAGATACGTCAATATCACACATCTCTATGCACTGGTGATCTCGTTGAAATGAAACAGACACTGACAGAGAAAGACGGAGATAGGCAAATCACTATCTTCCTTTACTCGTAATCAGAGTGGAATTGTCGCGTGCCTCGGCCGAGTAGCAAGAACAAAGACAGGACTGTTCCAGCCATAGCCCGACCATCTACAAAAACTTAAAAACACGCGAAAATGAAGATCGCGGCACGCACATATCTTGTAAAATACCGTTTTCTTCCACATATTTAATGTGAGCTCAACAGAAAAAATCAGGCTTGTTGTCACAAAAAATCCCAATGTTTTACATTTTTTCGATCTTTTGTACCTGTTTTCAAACCCGAGTAAATAAATATAGTAAATTTTAATGTTTATTTCTATACTTTTTAAGAAGTTTATAAAATTCATCTTGTTTGCATCATTAAAATTCTTCAATATGTTAGAAAATAGGCCCACAGAGAATAAGATGTACTGGCCACACAAAAAACCGCGCTTACTTCTGATTTTTTTTAGCGGAACTAGAGAGATAGCCAGAACCCGCGTTAAATAGCTCATAGCAAGCTATCCTAAACCCTCTTAAATCTACTAATTTATTATGCAAAATTAGATCTCAGAATACTTCACTTAAAAATGTAGATAGGCTACAAGTATAATTTTAATTATTTCAATTCGATGTAATGCAGTTTTGAGCCAAAATTGGTTTTGACAGATGTGATTTTTAACATTGTAGAAATGGATGGGACGACCTGAGTTGGGAGTCTGACGAGCCCCCGCCAGGGGATTTTCGGACCTTGATAATACAGTACTATCAAGTATCAAGTTGACAAAAGTTATGACCTCAAGAATCGTTTTACAATGGCGCTTCTTGCAAGGTCTGCTTGATTCTGGTGAAGTATTAGGGAGGCCGGTGGAGATCTAGATGTGATCTAGTATACACTGGCTTGTCCAGAGGGCTGTGACAACATATGGCCCTCTCTAGGTCGAGCTTTGCCTTCGCAAGATCTACTTGATCTCTGCCTAGCGGAGGCTCGTCGAACTCCCAAGTTAGGTCGTCGCAAGGGAACCAAAATCGCCATTTTGGATCCTACTAAAAAAACTGGTATAATAATTAAATATCCGTTGTAGATCATGTAATACAATACTTAAGACACCTACAAGAGACATTTTGATAGAATACAATGATTGAAGATTATAAAATATGATGATTTTTCCTTTTTAGGAGGTAATTCTATTCGACAGATCACTTCATTCCTTTTCTTTCACGTTTCTCCCATTTGAATAACATGTGATTTTTAACATAGTTGAACGGACTGCGACGACCTAACTTGGGAGTTTGACGAGCCTCCGCCAGGCGGAGATCAAGTAGACCTTGTGCCTTTGGAGCCTACGAGAAGGCTGTGAAACAATGGAACATTTAGGAGCTACGGACTTGGAGCACTCTAGGTAGCTGTGTAGGTAGTATTCAATAGACGTCACATGGCGGCCATTATGAGGTACTCATTGCTTGTTTACATTCGTTCTGTCAATAGAACACTTATAGGTTTTCCAGGAAATATTACAGTTGTAAGCCGTATAGATTGTCTGCAGGTAAAAGTTCAAGAAAATGATAACACATGCAAATGATTGTCTTCAAACAGAGTTGACGCGTTCTTATTTTGTTTTCAGTCATAATACAGAACCCTGTGTACAGAACTTTTGTTTGAAAACAGTTGTTACGTCAATCAAAGGACATCTGCAATATTGCAACAATGAAGTGTCGGAAGAACATAAACAAATGTTTACAGAGTACCTCAGTATGGCGACTGTGCGATAACGGAAATGATGTGATTGCATACTCTCGCTTTAACTGCACAGCGCAATTACGGAGCAGGAAGATTAAAATTCTAAACTTTAAATGCTAATAGAATTGGAAATAAGGGTATACATTTCTCAGATATAAATATTATATATTCCGTATTTTAAGATGATAACCTTTCGTTTTTATTTACTTTGAGTAGGGATGCACAACGATAAAATAAAAATTATCGATAATCGAAATATAACTGCATTATCGACCGATAATATCAAACGACAATAAGTTTACAAACGCGCGAAGCAATCTTTCACAGATTCCGTGGTATTACGTCGCCTAACCGAGCACATCACGATATAGCTACATTGCTTGGACACATCTGACGTGACACTGTTTAGAGTTGTCACATAATTATGAGGCCCGTGGCCCAGTATTTAGACGGTATCTTTTCAGAAAACAAACCATCCGATAATATTTGTATTATCGATTTTCGAAATTTAATTGAATATCGATAATCGTGTGCATCCCTAACTTTGAGGAATATTTATTTTTGACGATTCTTCCCTATTGTAAACTATTAAATCCAAACTTGTTGCCCTCATTCATTGCAATCAGTAGTCATTTTGAATGACAGCAGTTAAGAGAGGGGGGGCTATTTCTGAAATATAAACAAAAATTTCGGAAGTTATAGTCCGTCC
The DNA here is from genome assembly GCA_945910005.1 of Isoperla grammatica. Taxonomy (NCBI): domain Eukaryota; kingdom Metazoa; phylum Arthropoda; class Insecta; order Plecoptera; family Perlodidae; genus Isoperla; species Isoperla grammatica. The sequence continues at coordinate 29,124,964 of OX246739.1, forward strand.
ACTCTTGATGGCCTATAGATAGCATATAGGAGGGGAGGTAGCAAAGACCTTGTGTGAATCTGAGGAAAACATTTGCTTGGAACTGTATGTATGCTATGCTATGGGCTGGAAGAAGGGGGGAGGGGGGTCACTGCCACTAGCGAGGCGTGCCGCCGCAGAAGAGCTCAAGAATAATAATAATGCCCGGCCAAACATTATTGAAAGTAGACGAATATTGCACTACTTTTCTCGTTACAGCTACAAAACTTGTAGAATGCTACAACTACATTAACGTTATAAGATGGTAGCGGGCTACAAGCACCACTACGTAAAATATGTAAGGTGACCATACGTCCCGGATTTCCCGGGACAGTCCCGTTTTTTTACACTCCGTCCCGGCGTCCCGAAGACTTTGAAAAGCACTTAAATGTCCTGGAATTATAATACACGTTTCTAATGTCCCGGAAATTATCGATGCGGCAAGTATTAGAAGAAAATGCGTGATATATTGAGTTACTTGTACAGCTTGCAGCTGTACACGTTAGCTTACCGGTGACCGGCCTACCCTACCCCTACTCCCTACCGTCTCCCTACCGCTTAGGCTTTGACTCGCCGCCTCCCACAGGTTCTGACTTGCTGTATTTGGCTTGTCATTAGTTGCCGTTGAACTTTGATACTGTGTGTGTGTTTGTTTGTGCTGCAACAATGCCGCCACCAAAAAGGAAGTGTAAATTTGACAGTGAGTTACAAAAAGACTTCCCATGTTTAAAGCAATTGCGGGCAAATGACGATTCCTACTTTTATGCAGTCAGTACGATCAGACATTAAAGAGCATCTTAAAAGTAAAACACATCATCAATGAGTTTAGAGCTCTAAACTCATTCTAAAACGCTTAAAACCATATAAAGAACCCTTTTTAAAAAAATTGCCTGTGGCGCTGTTGTGGGGGGCATCCCCCCCACACCCCCCAATGTTGTCGCCAAAAGTTGTGTTTGTCCCAGAATTTCGATTTGTAAATATAGTCACCTTAAAAATATGTAGGTAGCATGCTACCTTCCTTGACCTCAACAGGGCATTTGAAACCATGAGCATAGATAGACATATATGTATGGTTTTAGTGGTACAGCCCTATTATGGATGACATTGACAGGCTGAATTGTTATAACAAGTTAACTTCTGGGTCTATAATTTTGAAATAATCTTTAAAGTGACAACTGACATGTGAGCTAAATATAATTTCTCATACGTTATGCCTTAAAAATAAATATTAAAGCAGCTAGAACGAGACTGTCGTATGTTATGCGCGTGAATTCGTAACTGTCACCGGATTTGTCCCAATTCTGTGACTTCATGACGTCGGAGGGCGGGTATATTACCAGTTATCAATGAGCCGGTTTATGAAGAACATAATTTTGCAATCTAGAACTACGGTATATGTTTATTAGTTCGGGAGATATAACCAAAATAATGGAGCGCCGCGCGCGTGACCTTTGACCCCCGCCCACCGCATCAAAGCCGAGATGCACACGGGGTAGAGATGATTCCTGACGTTCATACGAACAGTTTGATACCCGTGTCTTTCTTCTACTCAAAACGTTTAGCGGAATCATAAGAGATTGGGCTACCACCATTGATAAAACCACCCACTGTTGCCACTCAAGTAATATTTGAATCTCCCGCTGTGTGTTTTGTGTTTTAGAAGGCTGATTGCTCAATCACTAGGTTTAGATGGCTGTGAGCGGAACTATAGTCCGGATTCCGGAAATGGTAATGGTGATGAAAAGAAACAACTGTAATGAGTGATTGATTTAATTCTGTTTCTATTTATTATTTAACTTTCTTATGTGTGTATTTCCGCTGATAACCAACGCCATGGGTAATTATTATGTAATTATTATTGTAATTTAATATCAATGTTTCATGCTTATAAACTAAAACAACTCGAGGTTTCCTACGCGAGGTAAGCTAGGGCCTCCTAGGCCTAGGCCTAGGTCTCAAAGGCTTGACTTCCTACTAGAAGGTCCTACGCCTAGAGCTCAATGAGTGATATCTTTACGATTCAAAATATATATTTCAAGTCTAGAACGTATGCCTGCTAACGAATTGGCTCCTACGTCTCTGCAATCTTTAACAACGATAAGCGGTGTAAAAGGGCCTAGGCCCTAGACCATTGAAAATTGATTAACGAGACTAGGCCCTAGGCCTAGTCGGGCGGTCGCCTAGTTTTAGCATAGGCTAGCTTCTTTAATTTGGCAGATGAGCTACTAATTTTGTAGTAGGCCTAGCTACCAACTGGTGAAGCTCTACAACCAGTTGTCACTTTGTGGCCAGTGACCCCACCCACCTCTTCCTGCCAAGCCCTAAGTCCTTCGACTGTTTCGTCAGTCATGCCAGAATACGAATATTGCAAGCCCATGCAAACTAAATCACCAATTAATTAGCAATTTATTTTGGTTCTGAGATATGAGGGAGGCCTAGGGTGCTTACGCCAACTTCATCCGAACAACTCGATCGAGTCAACTGGATCCATCGTAATCACGTGATGGATTAACCCGATCCTTGATGGTTTGCAAACGGACATTGTTAGGGCTAGTACTTTGTGGCGTGGATTCAAACTACTTTTTGAATGAGGTATACCCAAGGAACCACGCCTTGTAGCCGTCACATTTGACAAATCTGCGGCCCTTGCGAAAATAAATATTGGCGCGTGGCCGTGGTCGCCGTGGTATCTCCGGAGATAACCCTACTTTTTCAGTTCACGGTGCTGTTGATTCATATTCTTGGTATGCAATACAGTCATTTGTTTGTCTATAACAATCACTTCGTGTACGGGATGGTGGCCGCTATGTGTAGGAACTGCAATACCTCATGTACGGGGATATGGCCGCCAACAATGTCAGGACGTCACGTGAATATAAAGAATTGGCGCCAAAATATTAGGCCTACCTCTGGAATCTAGATCCAACTAACCCTGGTCAGAGAGCAGATCCATTTCAAGGGATCCTAGAGTTAACTCGATCATGTTCGCGAACGCAAAACAAGATGGATCCGATCGAGTTGGCGAGGTTGGCGAAAGACTTTTCAAGATCGGAGTAACTCGGATCTGGTTGGCGTAAGTGGCCCTGTAGTCTTACATTGTAGGCCTAGAGCTAGGGCCACGGTAGCCTATCCTAGGTCTCGGCCTCGGTTGACATTCCGCAGAGATGGCCTGTCAAGATAATAATAAAATTGGCAACAGTAGAAATTTAAAAACTCACATTTTTGTTGTTTTGTAACTTGTATCAAATTATTTGGAATATTGAAGAAAAACTAATAGGTAACCCTTGTTTTTGAATTACAAAAAACACCAGAAATTAAGCTAGTAAACACATGTGAATTAAACACATGTAGTTTTTAGCTTTGGTGATTGATAATGTAATAATCTGTGTCGAAATAGTGAGTGGCAGAGTTGTGTTCAATGTTTGATAACAATGACGGTGACATGTCAAAATAGTGAGTGAGTGAGTGAGTGAGTGAGTGGCAGGGTTGTGTTCAATGTTTGATAACAATGGCGGTGACGATGAAGTGTTATTTAATGTAATATAGGCCTAAACAGAAATGAGATAATAGTTTTTTTTACTAACATTAACTCTTCATATTGTAATATGATCAGTTTTGCGACTCAAACGCATATCAAAAGTCAAATCATGACTTTGAAAATCAGTTTTACATTGCATGTGAATTAGATACCATTATAAATGTACCAATAAAAATATATAAATAAAAACATTGACAGTGAATTAAAATTCATACAAAAATTTTGTAAATACTTTTAAGGTTTTAATACCATAAACAACATGAAGAATAGGTGCCTTTCAGTAAATGAAATAGTAGACTAGCAAAGATTCACATGAACCACAGGGGTACATTGTTAAACATCTGCAAATACAACCATTATTAAAATGTACACAATTAAATACGCCACATAGGCCCTACAGTAGCCAACTTGAAAATAAAATATAAATAACAATAAAGATAACTTATGGAAAAAACCATTCACAAACAACTATCGATCATTATTGTCACTTTTTTTTATCAAACATTGAACACAACTCTGCCACTCACTCACTCACTATTTCGGCATAGATTATGTAATAATCTATCACCAAAGCTAAAAACTAGGCCTACGTGTTTAATTCACATGTGTTTACTAGCTTAATTTCTGGTGTTTTTTGTAATACAGACACGAGGGTATGTTGGTTTATCTTCAATATTCCAAATACTTTGATAAAAGTTACAAAACAACAAAAATGTGAGTTTTTATATTTCTAGTGTTACCAATTACCATTATCTTGACGGGCCATCTCTGCGGAATGTCAACAGTCGTTCACCCTTGTTGACCTGCCTCGGCGCAACCTTTCCCTGACACAAACTTTACATGGGCACAAAAGAAGGACTAAGGTTGGAATTCATAGTCGGCCCCTACACCTAGGGGCACCCATTGTTGCTATGGATTTGTTTTGTTTATGGGAAATAACATGGAAACAACTGTTACCTTGGTAACAATGGGCGCCCCTAGGTGTAGGGGCCGACTATGAATTCCAACCTAAGTTCTTGCACTGTCTTACCGTACACTAACATGCAGGACAGGCGAATTAAGCTCTGGGAAAAGCAACCATTTGTAGACCTAGGGAGATTTCATAAGATTTGTTAGGCCTGCATTCCTGATCAGTTTTTAATACCATATTGTCATTGATCATGATTGCAGATAATCGACTGTATTTGGATTGGAGACAACCTGGACCCTAGAATGAATTTGCAAAAGCACCTCCTAGTGTCAATAATTTAATTGAACCACGGACAAGCCTATAGAGGCTCGTATATTCACGCCATGGATGAATGTATGCTCAATGACTTGTTAGAGTGTTCTGTTTGTCTCGAGCGGCTAGATACGTCTAGTAAGGTCTTGCCGTGTCAGCACACATTTTGTAAGAAATGCTTAGAAGAAATTGTAAGCACAAAGAAAGAACTTCGTTGTCCGGAATGTCGAGTTCTGGTGGAATGCAAGGTCGGAGAACTTCCTCCAAATGTCTTACTAATGCGAATACTCGAGGGTATGCGCAATGCAGGGCCAAAGAAGCGCACTTCCGTGCCAAATCGTGTAGGCCTACAGACAGTGTGCAGTACTCTTCCGGCCCATCCTGTTGTACAACCTCAATCTGTGCAACTACTACAACATGCTGCCGCTGTATCGCCGCCGGAGATAACAAGGGCGCATTGCGCCCCCAAACAGACACTCTTACCCAACCAGCCATATGCTCGAGCCATCTATGACTACTTGTCCAATGAGCAAGGGTAAGTCTGAACTTACGTTAAGTTGCCATTTCCGGTAGGGATGTCAACGGGTAGGCCTACCCGTTACCAGCCCGGTACACACGGGTACGGTTCCAACTTTTCAATACCCGTTACCCGGTACCACCCGTTCCCTTCTTCTGTTCAAAACGAAATTCATTTCACATTGGGATATTTCCCTACTAGCGTCTTTGTGCGAGCGTACGAGCCGCTCTTTTCAATTTGCCGGCATTTAACTTGACACCTCCCTCCACAGCGCCGCTGACGGCTGCGGCCATCGGTGCAAAAAATGAGACGTAAAGCCCAATTAGTATCATCTTCTGTAGGCCTATGGAAGAATGCTGCGGAACGGTTGCGAGTCCGAGGGAGCGCACCCGCCCGTCGTAGCTTTACCGCAATCATGTTCTCGTGTTCGGACTATGTATGACGTCATCGCTTTGACGCTGCCGACCACTGGATTCATTGTACAAGCCTACCGTAACGGAGACGCAAGCTTTGAAGCTTTGTTCAATACTTCTGCGATCGTTTTGTATCAAATACAATGCAACCTGATACTGTTTAACACTATAATGTCTCTTACCACAACTTTGTTAATCATTTGACACCCATGACGGTAAAACTCGTATTTAGTATTATTTACTACCCAGGTAGTCTGCGTATGGCGCGAGGGTACCCGGGTACAACTATTTCCGGGTATTGACATCCCTAATCACCGGTAACTAGGACATCATATGCATGTACATGTATCTATTTTGAAATTGTGACTAACCTGGCAAGGATCAGATTAATCTTGATAGTATTTGCAATGGAATGGTAGTATAGGTTCTGTAGGCCTAAATGAAGAGGCCTATCCCCCTACTGGCTGTGCTACATAATTTAGGAACTCACCATAGCCATGAGTATAGCAGTGACACCTTTTAATTAATTAAATTGTGTTTAACAGTGATCTGAAGTTCAAGAAGGGAGATATAATTTTGTTGCGCAAGAAGATGGATGTGAACTGGTATCATGGAGAAAGTGGAGGGAAGCAGGGTGTATTTCCTCTTTCTTATGTGCAAGTTATCACACCATTACCAAGTCATATACCACAATGCAAAGCTCTCTACGACTTTAGGATGACAAACGATGATGAGGAAGGATGTTTGACGTTCAATAAGGTAAGTACTGCAATGTCAATTGTTTTTTGATCCCTGGTTCTTCTTCTTCTTATTATTATTATTATTTATTTATCCCAGCACAGTTTATACAACCAGAAATATAGGATATAATAAAAAAAACATACAAACATCATCACAAAATAAATAGGCACATAGAATTATACAGTTTGTAGCTAGTGCAGGCTATTGTACTTGGTTAAAACCTAGTTCACATTACTGACATATTACGCGGGTAGGTGAAATTACGTGGGTAATTTCTGTGTGTGAACGCTTGAAAGTTGCTACGCTGGTACGAAATCTTACTCGGGTAATTTACGCGGGTAGCCAGGTTAACCGTCGTAAAATTTTGTCGTGTAAACGCACGCAAGTTGCTTACCCTGGTAATTGTATAACCTCACTTTTTGTGATTTTCTTTTCTCGCGTCTTGAAGAAGTCGGAATGGCCACAAACTTTGATAACGATGACAGCTCAAGTGCCTCATCCAATTAATGCACTAAAATCTGTATTATTACCGTGACCTAAACTGTCAGTTTGGCAAAGTGGAATTTTAAGGTTATGTGGACTGTTTATGTTTGTTCTTCAGCACTAACGTAGGCGCACCTGTTGGAAGGTAGATGAACTACTTCGGTACGATGGTAACTGTTGTGTCGTGTGAACGCTCATGACTTACCCTGGTATTATTACCCACGTATCAACTGCAGTAATGAGAACGAGGTCTCAGTTGATATCTTTGTGTTCTATTGTAACAGAGTGGTATCCTACACTTCACAATTGAGTTCTAGCATCGAACTCGAGGTCAGTATTTCAGTGACAAAAAAAAACTAAATTCTTGGAAGTGTTCTGTACGTGCAGTAGTGTAGGTATTCGGCTCATGGCGGAACTATGCAATATGACCTGAGTCACCTGACATTTACAACATCCTCCTGTATGATCTTACTTATGTACGCAATTAAATAAATTTAAATGTGTATTCTACTACATGTATTAAACATTTCTATAAGGTCATCTAACACAAATTACTTCTCTTTTTTGCAGGGTGAGGTGATTAACGTCATACGACGCGTCGACGAGAATTGGGCAGAGGGAAAATTAACGGACAGGATCGGCATTTTTCCACTGGCATTTGTGGAGCTCAATAACGTAGCCAGAGCCCTCATGAAACTTTCTTCAAAGTAAGATTACTACTGACATTATGACATATTAGCATGATGAGGATGACTATGAGAATATAGGATAGTTCTAGTCAAACGCAAATTTGTATGTTTTTATTTTTTTGTCTTAGTGTAATATAATAATAAATAATAATATGTGTAGGCTATAGTTGGGACTACTATACATATTGGCACTTTTTTTAAAGATAGTACATTGCATTGCATGTTTAATTTGTGGGCCTTAGAGGTAGGCTATTTAACAATATCGATATCAAATTGTGACTAATTCCGATATCGGTGTGGTGGTAGAGGACAGTGATAAATAGGAAGCCAGGAGAACCTACATAAGATTGAAGGAAAGCTACAGATTGTAAATAAAGATGTATGTGATGGCATTAAAGGTTTATTGAGTGGCAAGGCATATCACAACCATTTATAAACTTTACTAAGCTTGGATGTTGGTGACTTTGCTGGTGGTTTTGCTTTGTAGCTCAATTGGCATTTGGAATGTTTCAGTTCTCAGCCTGGCCCGTCTCGTCTTGCACCTCCCACCCCCACCTCGGAAGACATGACACCTCTGATCCCTACCGACCACTCGCGAACTGTCGCCACAGCACAAACTCCCATCGGCTCTGCGGTTCACAATACTTCGCACCACCACATCACCATGGGCGTTTCACAAGGTTAGAGATCATATCCCTATTGTCTGATATAGGCCCACTGAGGGTTTCCACTTTTTCAATGGGTCACTTTTTTAATCTTATTTAAGTGAGAGACTTCATATTAGGTGCAAGAGATAATCCTCAAAGGAGACTAATTACACCAACGAACTTGCCCGTGTAGCAATTGCACACGCGTTAACTCATCAGTTTGCTAATCAACCGTGAACTTCAATAGAGAACCCTGGACCTTGCCCACATTGCCATATCAAATACCTGCCATGTGTGAGCGACCGCTACTGCAGTGAGTGTTGAATCGTGGCAATGCTGCAGTGCACAGGTGTTTAAAGTTGCGATCCCATTTGTCTGAAGAAGTAGAATGAATTGGCGAGATGTTCAAGTAGCATTGAAAATAAATATACCTAATGAATGAATTACTCAAACACAGAGGTGTTTCTATAATGTGTTATTTTATTGTAGACATTTTTCTTTTCTATTTATAGGCTAGCCTACTTCGAAGACTTGATTGTTTATTTTAGTATGAATCAAGTCATGCAGTCTCCCAACTTTCCAGGTACCTATGTATACCTGTGGGTAAAATATAATCCAACAACAATTTTCAAATAGCCACTGAAAAGATATTACTGTATTAGGAACCTGTTATTCTATCTATTTGTGCAAACGTGTTAACTGTGTATCTGACTGAACTTTACATTCCTGCTTTGGATCTATACTTTGTCTTTCACGAACTGTTAATTCCCGTTCACAGATTCGAGCTCAACTGTTTCCTCTTCGTCTTCATCGTCTACAACCCCCAACACTCCCTCTAGCAACACGTCATCCAGTTCCAGCACCGCACCCTCCTCCCCCGCCTCGCCTCCTCCTCGTCCCTTGCAACCCTCTCAGAACACCACTTCCCCCCCACCGAGACCGGCGTACAACCCCACACTGTCGCCGCCAAGGGTGGTGCAGAATGTCGTCTCCCCACCGCACGGCACTCAAGCCAGTCAGTCGGCACAAAACAGAGGGAAGAGACACAGCTTCAGCAGCGTTCTGCACACCGGGCAACATCAGCAGACAAGTCACAGGTAACAAGAGAAAACATTTTATTTCATTGTGGTAAGTGATTGCCCAGTTTGTGAAGTGGTGGGTGCATCGCTCTGAAAGTAATATTAGCATTTGTATGTTATTTAACTAATTTCTTCATGTGCTTACTGTACATATTTTCTTTTAAAAATGTGAGACATAAAGCTGTAAGATTATATTGTGTTGGAAAATACCTAGGCCTATGTACAGTTGAGGCCACTTACAAGCAACCCACTGTCACGCTACCCTAGCCCAACTATCGGGTGGACATTAATATTAATAAATCTTAGCTCAGTTGATTCGTGAGTACTTACTACTTGCTGATCTGCGCCTCCAAACTGAACGAAAACCGGCGTTGGTCGACGAAAGTACTTTCGTCGAATGGCCAGCTTTCGTTCTGGTCACCGGCGAAACGGACCTCCTCCCTTCACACACTTTATTTGACAACTGATGATTTAAATATTTGTTTTTCCTTCAATAAACCTCCTCACTCACAGGCTGACCCTGCACACCCCAAGCTACAGAACAACATTTGACAAACCACACTTCACCCACAGGCTGACCCTGTCACCACGAAGGCTAGACGGCAACCAACTGATTTGTTATTTATTAAAAAACATAGCAACTCAAAACCAACAATCTTTAAGAACAAAAACTGATTTATTTTGTCTCCAACAACATAACATTGCCTTCTCAACTTCCATCTTTATAAGCCTCCTCTATATGCATGACCCTGTTTTCCATCGATGTCACACCACTTTTAAGGAAGTTGGATCCATTCCCCTTCAAATGTGAAAGTACAAAATATTAACCCTTGGCCTTATATAAGGAAGTTCGGTTTTAACAAAGTAATTTTGAATCCCCTTCAGCTTCGTTAAAAGTGGGCTTGGCTTTATAACATAAATGCTAGGCCCTAAATAAACTGGTATCGTTTGAAGTTTTTTTTTTTAGATCTGTACCGAGAAGTGAAATGGCTGGGGAAAAGGGCACCAAAGTTACATAAATGGATGCACAACTAATTCATTGAGGATCATGTGTAATAACTTGCCTTATTTTTGTTAAAGACACTCGGCTGAGATTCTTACCCCTTCGGAACCTTCGCCTTCAGACGGACCTACTGCAGAACAATCTCCTCAGTCTTTGGTACGTATCGACCTACATTTGGAATGTCTCCAGTCACTCATATGTGTATACCTTTGAAATGTTAAGAACGGTACAATGTTTGGTGTACAGGGTAGTGAAGTGAACAGCCAGCGCCACCACCGGCGTAGCGGTTCCACGGACATGACCGGTTGTCCCCCTCCCGGTCCTCACCAGGGTCTCTACCAGAACGTCCAGCTGCCGGCCCCCTATATTGCCCTCTACCCCTACAAGCCTCAGAAGGCAGACGAAATGGAGCTGCGGAAGGGTGCGATCTACATGGTGACGGAACGTTGCCAGGACGGATGGTTCAAGGGGACTTCGAACAGGACGCAGAAGGGAGGCGTCTTCCCGGGAAACTATGTAGCGCCTACCAAGTAAGGGTGAAAAAATACTATTGTGTCCGGTAATTTATGTAACGTATGCAGAGAACTGTTGGTCTTCCTTAGCTGTATTTTGAATTGTATCGGTATTCATATCAATAACATGTTGCAATATTGATACTACCCATCCTCGGTATCGGCATTGGTCCATCTCAAATAATAAATCATACCTTTCTTGTAGGGATGTCATAGGGTACCCGGGTTACCCGGATCCAGAAATTACCCGAATCCATTTTTAGGAGCCGGATCCTTATCGAGTAGTATTATTTGTATATAAAAAAAAAAATATACACAACGATATTTCTGTGGCTACTTTCCTTGAAGCTACAGTGAATTCCTGCTTGTGGGCGTGGCCAGCTGGTCGCTGGTTAGTACGCGCTGTCATTACTGCGGGCAAGTTCTGTGATGCCATATACACTCCCCTCCTCCGCCCCCCTCGCCCTTTCCGCGCGTAGCGGCCGCACAGAGCCCAACCCACACAGCGGCCGGCAGCTGACACGGGCAGAGAACGTCCTTCAACCACGTGGTTTCGGGGGTGGGGGGGTGTAACCAAGATAAGATGACATAATTTAGGCTTTTAGGATTCGGGTAACCCGGTTCTTGGAAGGTCTGGAACCGGATCCGAATTTTCCTACCCTATGACATCCCTACTTTCTAGACAACAAAGCAATATTGAAATTTGAAGTCGTCTCAAATAGCATAGTTTCAATAATAGCAACAAAAGTAAAGCAACATTGATCATCAATCATCATTCATCAATCATCCTCGTTGAAATTTGGAAATTTGAATGCAAAGCAACTCTCTACTTTAAAGCAAATAATACGATGCTTCTTGCGTGGTATGGTGGTTTGAATTAAAGCAGCACAATTCTAGATTGACCACGTGTTGTCTTCCTAAGTTAATTTATGTATGGGAAATTACAACATAATCTGGAATTCCGAATTCATGACATTTTTTCCAGATTGTTATGCCTACTAGGCCTAATAAAATTTCCATTTTAATTTCTGTATTCTCATTTGATTTGTACATAGTAGGGATGTTCTTCTCCAGAGAGAGAAAGGGAAAGAGTAGAGAGAGAGAGAGAGAAGAGTGATTTTGCTGTAGATTGATACATAAAGTGACGAATGCAATTCGGAAGCACAGGGGCCAGCCTGATCAACTGCCAGACTGGGCTGTGCAGAATACATACTGAATAATGCAATAAGATTTATCGCATACATGTATGTATGTATGTAAGTATGTATGTATGTATGTAGGCTATGTATGTATGCGACTGTGTATGTATGTATGTATGTATGTATGTATGTAGGCTATGTATGTATGCGACTGTGTATGTATTAGGGCTGCCCAACGATATCGATAATTCGATACAATATCGATAATTGATAAATAATTCGATATCGATATAGGAATTAATATATCGTACATATCGCGATATCGAACTTGTGCCTAATAAGCTAATTTATACAAAAAACCGATTACGTATCACGTCACGCCACCACGTGCCAACCACACCATCGCTGTTTTGTGTGGATATTTTACAATTCGAATAGTACAACAAACAAATTGACACACATTGTAAGACATTTCAAAGCTAAAATATTACTTTACGTAATATTGTGTAAAGAATGACCTCTAGCTGGCCTGTAAATCCTAAAAACAGACGAGAAAAGTTTTGATGTGGCGATATCGCCGATATCGATACGTCACTTGAAAACTTCGATATCGCGACGCGATATCGATATTCCTTCCCGCGATATCGATATGATTTTTTTTATCGTTGGGCAGCCCTAGTATGTATGTATGTATGTATGTATGTATGTATGTATGTAGGCCTATGTATGTATGTGGCTATGTGTGTATGTATGTATGTTTGTGATTATAATGGCATATTAGGGTATTATTACAAAGTTGAACAAATTTTGAAAATAAATCAAAACTCGTTTCAGGCAAGTCTCTGGAAACAGCCAACTGCGTGGCGGCCTATCCCGCCAGTCGACCTCTCCTAGCTGCTCCCTGCAGTCTTCTCCCAGAAGTAATGGGACAACTTCTGACCCCACCCAAGCTGCGGGTTTTCAACGCACACGGCAACAGGTATACCTATTACAGAAACAGCCATTCTCAATTTCTAGGAAAAAGTAAAATGGAACAGATTTTGCAAATCAAACTCAAATGTTTGGGCAAAAAGTGGCTGATGAAGACCTTCACTCGACATCTCAATAATTAAAAGTCATACTTAAAGCCTATACTATTGTTGTTTTTACATGGATTCTAATTGGCCTCTCCTACATAGATATGTCTATCGGTACTCAACTAAATTGCATTTTGAATGTCTTGACTCGAGACAATAACAGTTGTTTTTCATGCTGCACTATATTAAATTGAGTTTGTTTGTGGCAATTACAGACTGGCTCCCCAGCTTATAGCCCACGACAACAATCGAGTCAACCTCCAGAACTGCCCCCGAGATCTTCAAGCCCACAAGTCAGCCCTTCCGTGAACAACACGCACCATGCTTCGCCCATCTCCACGTCATGGCACGGCCAACCACAGGAGGCAGCTGCTCAGGTAATAGAATGCCACTCATCGATGACATTGCGATATTGTTTTAACCTTCTATGGAAGAAAAGATAATGAGCACACCAGCTCCGCTTTGTAGTTTGTGGCCATAAGAACGAAGGATCGGGCTTGCAGGCTACTTGTGATATTGGCTCCCTTCCAACTACGTAAAAGCGAATAGTCTTGGGTGGAGAAAACGGCATTTAATTATTGTGAATGTGTAAGTTTGCCTAACGGCTAGGTTTGAGGTTGGGGGGAAGGATAGGAAGGAACCAACAGCTTACCTTGTAGTATTTGCGGCCTTCGGAGTTGATGGAAACACAAAAAAGATATAAACAAAACGTCGAAACAGTTTCGGCCTGACGTGGCCTTGATCACCCGACGAAGGTGGAGGAAAGACTGGGTCGGAAGTCTCTATTGTCACGTCTCGATCATACCGGAAGTCACGTGACAATAGAGACTTCCGACCCAGTCTTTCCACCACCTTCGTCGGGTGATCAAGGCCACGTCAGGCCGAAACTGGCTCGACGTTATGGCATTTAATTATTGTTAGACTACAGCAAAGGGATGAAAGAAAGGTACGAAATTAGACATGTTACCAAGTAACTACGTGTCAACGATATCTCGTAAAATGTAACTGTTCGGTATTGGTCGTCGAACGCCATTGCCCAGCATGAGTAATGGTGTGGCTCCAGCTTCACGCCAGAGTTGACAGACGAGATGGTAGTCGATTATTGGGTTGTATTTATGCATGCAGTAGTGTCTGCCCATGAGGATAGGCCCTACCATATTTTATTTACCAGTTGGCATGTGCTTTCCAGTCTACTATCTAATGATAAAGTCGTTATAACAACTTCGGTAACGCTTTCGTCATCAATCAATGACGTGTTTACTGTCTGGGCCAACCCGAGCAGGGGTATTTGAATTAGGCAAGGCTGCTGGTTGGCTGTCGCTTAACCACCCGTGACGGAAGCAATACGGAAATTGTTGTACGACAACTATAGACATAGGTCTACTTGAAGTGCTTGAAATTATGTGGTTCCATGTTGGTTAGTAAAATTGTACAGTAATATGATTCACACAATATTTTAGTTATTGTCATTCATTACTTTAGGGAGTAGGGCTTGGCCTACAAGTTATATGTACCTACTGAACATGTAGCTCGTTTTAATCAAATTGCATTATGTTTGCTTCCAGACCCCGGTACCGCTAGGACGGAGTCAAAGTGCTGTAATGCCTTCCGGGACTTCTCCGAATACCGCTCATGCGGCTGCCTCGGTAGTGCCGCCCCCCAATGTTGCCATCTGTGTGCGGTCCACTGAAAAGGTGAACTAATAGCTCGTAACCTGTAGTCAAGCCCTCCATGATTGTTATAGTTTTGCCAACAAGATATTCTATGATTCATAAAATTATTAACGATCCTTGAAATAAGAACTTACTTCTTGGCACTTTTCCTTAGATATGATGATGATGAACAATTTTTTTTTATGCTCGAAAAAGACCAATATTTGTTTTTCTAAACAAAACTGAATTTTGGGTATCCGCAGAGTTGCAGACCCCCTATTAATTACCCAGCATTTCAAAGGCAGTAAGTATTGTGTATTTAAAAGTAAGTCTGGAGTTGGAAGAAGGATTCAGTTCTTATGGGCAATCAAACTACACGTGTTCAAGATGTGTAAGACATTTGTTCAAATAATGTTTTTAAACTTTAAAGAATGGTTTTGACCTGCTGACAGTAAGTTGTTGCTAATGATTTAAGATTGAAAAAATAAATAGGTACAGTAGTTGTGGAGGAACCAGTTTGAATTTCTTGGACCTGATGGTATCACTGCTAATACACCCTAACGGAACCGTTTATGCCCATAGTTTATCTATTGCGAGTGCTAAAAGTACCTTGATGACAGATATTGAGTATTGACTATTGGTCTATTGATGGTAGGTAAAGGAGCGCAAGGAGAAGAGCGGAGTGAGTCTCATGCGCCGGCTAACAAGTATCAAGAAGTCCAAGTCTCCTCCTCCACTTACTTCGTACTCCATGGACAATCCAGTCTTCGAGGATGGATCAGTTTCGCTCACACCGTCTCATCCAGTACATGTCAGGTGAGTTAGAATGCCATGCTTCCTAATCCTTCCAGACGCCACCACAGACAAGCTGGGCAATGTTCTGTTCTCGCCGTGTTAATTGACCAAACGGGCCAATATTCCACTCTCAGCGAGTCTAAAAAACTAACATATTCTTGCAGCTGTTGAAGCCACATCCTTGTCCGTAGCTTCTATTCCTACTATTCTATGCATGGTTAGTACCACAAGTAGGCTATGTCATGATCTTCAAGAGAGCCTAGTAAATTACTAAGGCCCGGTTTCACCAACGTATTTAAATCGGAGATTAGCTTGATCAGTGCCATCACCAACTTTTCATAAAAAAATAATCTTTCATCCGGTGAAAATATTATATATTGCTATATTTCAGAATTTAGTAATTAAGAAGCGTCAGTTTTAGAGTAGATATAAAATAGCCTAACATTATTGCAGGTATTTACACTCGACAATGAAATATGTTCATAATTCAAACAATGATTCATATTCTAAAGTTTGCTACTTATAGTCGATTTACAGCTATGCGTTGCGAGCGAAGCGAAGGCGCGAGCTCCAATCAGTGGCCGAGTTTGCGTGAAACTGTTAACTTCTTTGCATGAAACTCGGCCGCTGATTGGAGCTCGCGCCCTCGCTTCGCTCGCAACACGTAGCTGTAAACGTGGCATTATTGTTACTTCGTCGCAACGTTAATTTGTTCTTGTAAATAAACATGAAATCAAAACAAAGACTGGACAGAAAGATCGAATATCCATTGTTTGTACTGATTTGAATACAGAGCATGGATTTCTTTTGAGATAATAAACTTCGGTCATGGCCATCTGTATGCATTTTACGTAAGGACCCAATAATGCAAAACAAATTACTAAACACGTGTCAGACATATATTGCCAATCTGAAAGAACTTTTGTTGATGACGTACTAAATACATTTTCTCGTTTTTCATGAAAATTAGTTTAAATACCAGTAATAACAGCATTATATTTTATAGCTACTCATAGCTGATACTAATTACAGTCAAACTTCGTTATGACGTTTACCGTTAGGACGTTTTCACGGTTAACACGTCGAATTATGAGTTGTCACGCTCAAGTTGCATAAGACTAATGTTATTTTTATTCGTTATGACGTTCTCCAATAGCACGTTTTCACGCTCCAACTTTATTTGCGTTTACCACGTTTTCGAGGAGCCGTGGTCTTTTAAAAATGACAGCTCGTTATCTACGAGGCCTAGCTGAGACCCTTTTCCCCTCGACGGCGACCGCCCAACGTCAGTGGCAGCACAAACCCTGAAGATAGCCCCCCCCCCCCCTCCTCGCCAGGCGCCGACTAACAACAATACAGCGGCCCGTCGCGGTCTTCTGTGCTCGCTATAAATAGACTACAGTATGCTGACCCACCCCAACCCTCCCGCTACCTGATCTTCGCACGTGCAGTCTGGCCCGAGTTTTGTTCAGACAGCCGTCAATGTTCTTTGTGTGTTATTCTACAAGCAGGTCCGTCATTATGGCTAAACGAAAACCCACTCAGTTTTCTTTGAAAAGAAAACTGGAAATTATTGACATTGTTGATCGCAACCCCAATAAGACGCGAACCGAATTGTCAAAAACATTAGAGATTCCCGCGTCAACACTAAACAGTAAACACCATTATGAAAAATAGAGTAAAGATTCAAGAGAACCAATTCGCGGAACCAGCATGAAAGCGAGCTCGCCTTCAAACCTGGCTAAAATGGTACGTTATTTTCACGTGATAATCTTGTCAAAATTATCTCCTTCTCTTTTCCGTAGGCGCGCGGGCGCTCTCGCTCTCATTTCAAGGTCCTTCCACTAACCCCCCCCCCCCCCCCCCCCCGGCCATCCACTGTGAGCGTAGCAAGGCCGTGACACAGGCCATTGAGATGAAATATAACCCGCTTGACAGGTTTTTTGGTTTGTCAGTCCACAGTCAGTGTAGAGGGGAGCGGGTGGATGACTGTCTGGTGTGGTTGAGTTGAGCCAGACTGACTGACGGCAACGCGTGGGCGCTTTCGTTGTTATTCAGACGCGCGCGACGAGTGATTTAAATATTTTAATTAGTATATTAGTATGTACTTTATTATTTCCTGTAAAATATTAATAACTTTATATATTAAAGTATTTTTTCATTCTTTTTATACTAGCTAAAACATCGATGTATTTCAAATTAAAGAATATTCAATTCTGACGTGTTTTATTTATTTTCGTTATGACGTTTTCACGTTTACGACGTTTTTTTTTCCTGGCCCTTCAGAAAGGTCCTAACGAAGTTTGACTGTAATTACTCAATTCTGGATTACAGCCACATGCAATGTTTTCAATACATGCACAATTATTTGTTTATGTAAAGTTGGTGACGGCGCAGATCAAGCCAATATCCGATATAAATAATTAGGTGAAACCGGGCCTAAGATGTTCCACAGCACAACCAGTCAAATCTGGGGGCCATTTGCAAATATGGCATGATGAGTTTATGACCATTATTATTTTATTTTTACAGACTATAGGCCATGCACTAGAATATAAAAACAACCTATAGTGAAACTGTGGGCCAATTGATCATGGACTCAAAGATTTTACATTTGTAATGTAAAGTGTGTTTACTGTTTTGTCTCTTAGGCTATACCTCCCACTTAAACAATTTTAATTTCCCAGACTTGGCATCTTTTGAGAGGCATTGTATGACTTTTAAATAAATTTAATAATGTAGATATAAGGCTATATTAGCCAAGAAAAACGTATTAGATAAGTAGGCCTACATACTAGGCAGGTAAGTTTTTACCAATGGAAATAAAAAAGAACACTAATTCAGATGATTTACATAAAGAGTAACATTTTAAATTGGCTACTACATTGTATGTGTTAACCTTATTAGGATTTGATTTTTGTTTCATTGTTTTGCATGAAAATTGTTACTTTTTACATGTTGAAGCAATTGTATGTAGGCCTACTGGTAAATGGTAGGTAAATGGTAGCCTATGGGGAGGCAAAACAAGTGCACATAGAGCGTTACAAGGGATCCGGCCAGCAGTCACTGAATATTGGATACACACAACTTTCAAAGTTGACAATTTCTAGCTCATTGCAAAACTATTCTTCTTTGGACTTCTTTGGAATCTATGGATATTTTTCCAATAATTATTAGTGCACTGCCTTCTAGAGGGATTTTCGGTTAATTCGAACAGGCAGAGCTCAGTGGCCGGAACGCTCTAAGCGCTGCAGTGTCATCGTTTGTTGTACGCCACCCCATAGGGCCTACATTATTGGAATACTTAAAATGTGTACTGTATTATGTAAAAAAACAGCCTTTAAGGACCCTGCTTCTTCTCATATCATTCGTTTCTCAATTAAATGTCTACATACCGGTAATGTTCATACTTTATTTATTTCCAAAATGTCATGATACTTACAAGTTTTGATGTTTTACGCTGTGCTTAATGTCAAAAGATACGTCTCCCTGCAAAAACCACACCACATTTAACGGTTGTTGTTGTATTTTGAGAACTCTACACAATATTGAAAAAAGTGACAAACTTCGGGTATGTAGCCTAGATGTTAGTAAGAACTTAAAACTGAGTTAACAAAATTTCCAATTTTGCAATCATACAGTTATCATTAGCGCATCAAAACTACTTTTAATTAAGTAAACATCTTTACCGTCTGAAAGAGACTTCCTCCTCTGTGACGCTACATATCTCCAGTTACGAGTAGGAGATAGATACCTAGCGTTTAAATGTTTTTCAGCAACCTTGAAGCGGCAAGCCTGGCAAGGTCAAATGATACCTTGTGATGCACAACCACCCACAGCTTATGTTTTTCCATGCTAGAATGGCTTTTAAATGGGGACTTAAAACAAAAATGCTAAGTCAAGAAAACAATGCATGGACAAACGATGAACTAACAATTATTTCAATCTGCAGCTGTTCCAAGTGTGTATAACTGCATGTTCTATGTAGGCCTACTATGCCTTATTGCATGTTGTGTTGTGTTGTGTTGTGTTGTGTTGTGTTGTGTTGTGTTGTGTTGTTTTGTTTGTGTGACTAACCAGTCCCCGCACTGTGCTAGGTCTGGCTCTTGTCCCAGTCAGCTACTCCAGGTCCTCCCACTTGATGGCACCACAGCACACCACCGCCTCTTTGGATCCGGATCACAGAGACTTAAGCATAAATCTGAGCGGCCCCATGTAGTTACGGTTAACGCAACCTATTTTGCAAGGTTTGTTCACCCTTGCTTGTATTTGTGTTGTTTGTCTAAGTCTTGTGTTTTGCATGTTCAGTTAAATGTTTCCGTAACACCGTAGTTTAGGAACTAGTGCAGTGAAATGCTATTGAATATGTTTGAAAGAGGCTGAAAAATAACAAGTTGACAGTAACACTGCTATAATAGTCATAATGCCAATATGCAGCAGGTAACTTATCTTATCTATCTTACTTAGCAAACTTTTACCTTTTAAATTTGCTTTTTGCACTTAGTTTAAGTGAAGTTTTCTGGAAGTCAATCTTGAGTCTATCTATGAGATTGGTAAAATGAAATAACGGATAACCCAACAGCTTAAACCTGAGGTGTAGCCTGATGTGGTTTATATTAAATAGAGATAATGGAGTATGTACTGTGCATGGTAAAGCAGAGGCAGGCATTAGTGTTAAAAACGAAAATTTGAATTATTTTTACTACATAAATGCCGATTTGGGGCTAAAAACATTTACCGTTTATTCTTTTTACTACAAATACATGCTTCTTAAACCTCAAAGTATATTTTTATTGTCTGCAAGATACACAGCAACATCCCTGAATCAAAATCCCCCAAAATATTGAAAGAAAAACCCACCACTAAAAATTGAATTTTGAATTATTGTCACCACCAACTCACCGCTTTTGCTACTTGCAATGCTAAAATATCGTCTCTAGTTGTAACAGCTAACAACTCCCTGTAGAAGGTACCGTACAAAGTATGACTTGTTTGACATTTCCTAAACAGGGCAGATGAAACGACAGCCGCCAGCGGTGCTGTCAGCGTGAACCAGCACCGCAAGTCCAACTCTCTGGATGCCGGTAGCGGGGACTCTGCCCGGAAAGCCGGCAAACCAGCTGCGCCTCCAGTGCGAGAGAGGTGAAATTAATTATTACTTTTACATCACAATTCCATGTACAGTATGTACATAGTATAGGCCTATTTGATGTCTTAAGTGCAATTGTAAATTTCATCAGTTCAAGTGTAGTAAAATCTCAGATTAGGTACATACATAACACTATTTTCAACATCAGTTGGCTTAATAAACAAACTCAATAAGTACAGTTGGTGAAAAATAACGGTTTCTGATCCTCGTCGATACCCATGAATAATTGCATTAGTCATTCTTACTTCTATCATTTTCATTTCACTTAGTGGTTTTTATTTTGCTCATGTTGCCAGATTTCGCTGCATCGTGCCATATCCTCCAAACAGCGAGTACGAACTGGAGCTGCGAGTGGGCGACATTATTTACGTCCACAAGAAGCGCGACGACGGCTGGTACAAGGGTACTCAACAGAGAACCGGACGTACCGGACTCTTTCCGGCCAGCTTTGTGGAAACCTTCTGAGGCTCCCAGCACTGCATGATCGAAACATGCATTTAACCACAACCGAGCTTCTGTGCAAGGAACTTCTGACTGTTGAAGTGGGCTCCACTTGCATCGGGTAGCCTATTTTCTTAAAAAGGTGCTTACAACTGACATGTTCTTACGTACAGTCATATAATGACGAGGTTGTCCGTCATTGTGATTAACCTCGTCCACTCGCCACTCGATAACAGACTCTCGGAGCCGATAGTCGTAATGGTATTGGTATGGTATAAGCGGGGGTGGTCATGCTTAATGTCTGCAGGTCTTGCAGGAAAGTAGGATCGTAGTAGACCCAACACAACAGAGCCATTGAAAGTTCTCATCATAGCCATCATATTTCAAGTTACGGTTGGAGATTAATATTATGATTCACTTTCTTTGACTAGGCTAAGTGTAAATATTATTGCACTCTTTCGTAATAATCAGTTGATCTGCATGGCAGGCATAGTTTCTATTGGAATCAATAGGGACAAAAAGTATGATGATCTATAATATCATCCATGTGTTGTTCATGAGAAAAGTTATGTATATATGGGCATTACAGCCCTGCTGTGATAATGTATTAAACTTACTACCTGTAATTCTGAAAGTTGAGGATCCATTACTTGTCAACATAGCTGTGGGCCTGTGGCACATTGAAAACATTTCATTGAAATCAACTTAGTACACTACATTATTTCACAATTAGTAGATATCTTTTATCATTTTACCTGTTACAGGTTAATGGTTTAACACCTCCATGTGGCTTGAATAAAAAAGTGGCATTTAGTAATTATGAACTATGGTCAAGTTAGGAAAGTGAAGGAAAATGAATTTGAACGTGTTTATTTGAGTATGATGGTAACCAGTTCTGAGTTGGAAAATATCCATTTAGCTAGTAGATGGATCGGTATGCCCACTCTACTCTAATACGTACTATAGGCCTCTGTAAACCTCAACCCAAGTAATTTCGATTCCTGACCCATTTGAACTGATATAAATTCCTTTTTCTTACGTAACTTGAGCTCAAAGTCAAATCATCAACACTCATTGTTGGACAAATACATGTAACAGGTACAAATGGCTTCGAAACATAATGAAGGTCCTTCAAAAAACTATATTCAAAAGAGAATTTTGAAATAAACAAATGAAAAAAATCAAAATAGCACTTCACAGCCTGTGTCACTTGCATGTGTGTACAGTGGTCCCATTACAAAGCTACGTATTTACATCCCCGAATGAGAAAATGATACCATTTAGGCCTATGTAGCTTATGATTATGAACCATGTTTATGTTTCTAATGTGATAAGAGTTCTAAATTAAAGACACTGGCACTTTAAGAAACAGATCGAGTTTCTGTTTCATAATAATTGATTCACAATCGATGTCACAAAAGTTAAAGGCCCATCCCAATCACTGTATTATCTAAAATATACCTAAGGCCAGATCAAACCATATGGGTTAAAATCGAATTTCGAATTGTATGCAGTAGTGACTTTCGGTATGATTTTGAATGATTTGGGTAAGGATCGGGTAGTTAACCGCTTCGGATTGTCATGTCGGTTAGGGTGTGAAAAGGAACAGCACAAGTTACGTACAACCAAGGTAGAGGAGTTATTAATTATTCAAATTTTGCCACTAACCTGTTTTTCTGCTACAAAGTCAAGTTCAATAGTACAAACCTTAATTTTCTCCATCTCTAGATCCTGACATGTTTTTCTAACAAGTTTAATAGTGATAGTTTTCGCCTATGCACGATCGGGCAACCTTGTGACGGGAAATATTGCCATGGAGTCGGCCTGTCCGTAACTTGCTTGCCTTTGTCTCGTGCGGCCGTGTGTATGCAATCAATCACAAGCATGATTTCCCTTTTTTTCTTTCACGCGTTAAGAAGATGAGAACGTACTTGTCTGTAATCACTGATAAACTAAATTGTTGAATTGTTCAATTGATTTATGAATAGATAGTGTGTAATTTCTGAACCAAAAGGTTTGTTTGCCTGACGTACTCTTACTTACTCCCTGCTCTACTTCGATCAGACCCGAGCAACCGCGAGTAGGCTTCTGTAACGTCAGAGCAACTCCGAGCACTGATGACGGACGAACGCGTTTCCAGTGCCGAGAGTAAACAAACTAAGCATATAATAATAATAACTTACGGTGATTAACAACTTTCTTATCAACTGTCCTGTACAGGAAACATCCGTCGACACTTTTTTCCATGTTTACACAGAACACTTCATCGGCCATTTTCGCACGCGAGTAACTTACTCTAGCTTGATCTGACTTCAAAACGAGAGTAAGAATATCTTGATCTAAGTTGCTCATATCACTTAACTCTGATCGGGCGAACACAACTCGAGTAGGAATGTGGCACGAACGAACCCATTTCCGTGATCTAGAGCAGCCAGATCAAGTAGAGTACGTCGGGCGAACAAACCTAAAACAGTTGGTGTTATTAGAGCTTGGTTAACCATTGCGATATATTTAGCATCTGTGGGAGATCATAACATTCACATTTCATTCACATTCATGAATAGATGATACCTGCCCTACCCCCCTGTCATCGTAAAACCAGGAAGTATAAATTACTAACGTTTCCTTCCATCTTCAGACTTGTTCAAGGATTTCAGTTATGTTGAAAAAAAAGTATTTTTTTGTTCTTTCAACAAGTCGCGAATAAAATTGAAAATGCATTATCGAGAAGATATTTTTTTGCGCTGATATTATCGCGATAATTTTTTATTGTTGCGATTATCGATATGGAATTTCATATCGTTTGACATTCCTAATAAAAATGTATGTCATTTTTCGATTCTTTCATATAGGCAGAAAAGGGTTGCCACAAGTGTTCTACAATGCAATATTATGTGCATAGCAAGTTAACATAGCTTCCTGCTATGCCAGTTACAACTTCATTAATTTATATTGATCTATGCCAAAGGACTAGAAAACATCAAAGATATTTATTTTGTGTTACTGTAAACTCGTTAAGTCCAACATAAGTGCCACCAAAGTAAATATTCTCTCTGCATGCAGTTCATCAAAAATAGTCTCGGTAATTAACATGTACATACTAGCACTTCTCATCTCTCTCCTTCTCACTAGGTAATTTTGCTTAAGAGTGGCAAGGGGTTTTAATTGAATCTTGTGTAATAGATCTTTATTATCTGCGCCAGTTCGCGCTGATACAGTAGCTAGAAGAACAATTCAGATGTCTGGTTAAAATTGCATGATCGATTGTAATGCTGTTGGATGCCAAGGATTACGTGTTAAGACTAGGTGCTAGTGCTACCTCCTGTTTTCACACCTCATTATCATTATTATTATTATTATTAGGGATGTCATTGGGTACCCGGGTTACCCGGATCCCAAAATTACCCGAATCCATTTTTAGGATTCGAATCTTAATTGGGTAGTAATATTTGTAAAACAAAAAAAAATTGCGACGGTATTTCTGCGACTACTTTCCTTAAAGCTACAGTGAATTCCTGCTTGTGGGCGTGGCGAGCTGGTCACTGGTTAGTATGCGCTTTCATTACTGCAGGCGAGTTCTGTGTTACCATATACACTCCCCTCCCCCCCCCCCCCCCTCTCGCCTTTCCCGCGCGCAGCAGCCGCTCAGAGCCCAACCCACACTGCAGCCGGCAGCTGACACGGGCAGAGAACGGCCTTCAACCACGTGGTTTGGGGGGGGGGGGTGGGGGGATAACATAATTTAGGCTTTCAGGATTCGGGTAACCTGGTTCCTGGAAGGTCTGAAGCCGGATCCGAATTTTCCAACCCCATGACATCTCTAATTATTATTATTAATTATTATTATTATTATTATTATTATTATTATTGCCACTAGTCAATCAGAGGTTATCCCTGGTTTTACAGTAAATGTGGGAATTCATCCAAGCATAGTACATCACTTTACAACAAAAGAAAAACAACCGTTACAATACCACTATCTACTGAACTCTAACATTGGTCGTTGACATGATATCTCCCACTAGAGAAGAGGAGGATAAGGGTCCCTAACCCAGGTATGAACCATTCAGGGCCTCAAGGCTTGTACTATAGACAAGGACTGTCCTCCAAATTAACCTTTTCTTGTCATGGATCTGTGTAGATCATCCAACATCAAGTTTTAAGAAGTTACGAGCTATGTGACAAGTGTTCAAAATAACACACTTCTAAAGGAGATACGCATACCCCTTTACAAACTTCCGCACAGTTCTGCACAACATTCTTATAAATTCAGAGACAATAAATACATTTGTTGATCATTTAAGTACCACTTAAAATAAAATATTATGCTTTTTTATAATGATGATGTTTGACTGCAATTATATAGTGGAATATTGGTTTTGCAGTCAGTTTTACCAAATATGTAATTAAGCTACATACTACCAAGGAAAAGAACTTGCCTGTGTAACATAGTGTAACGTACATAAATGCATAATTTACCGTACTTAAAAACTAAATTTTGCAGTATTTAAGTCAGT
The DNA here is from genome assembly GCA_945910005.1 of Isoperla grammatica. Lineage (NCBI taxonomy): Eukaryota > Metazoa > Arthropoda > Insecta > Plecoptera > Perlodidae > Isoperla > Isoperla grammatica. The sequence goes on from OX246739.1 coordinate 29,150,595, forward strand.
GTTACCTCACAATGAAAGCTTATGATTAACCATTAATGATTAGTGACTCAAGGCTAACAGCTAAAAGACATGGTTTTCTATGCTATCATTCACCATGCAGGGAATTGTCAATAAGAGATTATCTTTCATTGTTGGTGTTAGTTTGGCGCCGAGCGCTAATTTCGACCAATCAGTTGGGTGTATGCATATCGAACTACATGTAGTTAACATCAGCTGACACCAGTGCCTTTGTGGACATTGAAATTTGAAACCATTGTTAAAAGTTGGTGTAGCCAACCGGAATGTTGATAGCGACAGCAAACAGCACAGTCATTATTTTAGTTATTTCATGTTGAGATGAGTAAGGCTTAAAAGGCTTAAATTCTCTGCAAACTATTTATAATTTAATATAGCCTTGGAGCAGTGGCAAGCAGGACAACATCCAAATGAACAGACAATAACAAAATTACAAGTGGGCAAGAATGGAAACAATGAGAACAATGACTGGTAGTGCAGTATCTTTCTTGATGAAGTGTTGGTATTTCGTTGTAGAATATTTTTGGAATTTCTAATTTCCATGAGCTAAGCTTAAAACTGCGCTAAGCTGCATTGTTCATCATAGTTTTAGGCAGTCCTAGCATACTAGTCTTAAGCTTAGTCTCTCATTGTGAGGCAGTCTTCACTTATGGATCGTAGTTTACGTACTGGCCACCCCTTGGAATGAGAGTTCGATGTTGTGTTGAATTTCAGTGTGGAAATATCTATCTGTGCATCTAATTTGTAATTTGAACTGATATTATATATATACATAGTATAAATGCATTGTGCATAGACGATGTCATGGTCAGTATGTTTTGCATATATTTCCCCTTTTGGGAATAATTGACTGAAGATTCAAGCCTAAAGAGATTGTGAGAGGGTTTGCTTAATATTTTTGTACATTGTTGTATAAACTACTAGCTGTAAGTGTTCGTAATGATACGTAATCTGTAATCTCTCTTATTTCTGACTGCTACGAATTTTGACTGCTTTTCTCTTGTTATGAATGTCTATTGTCTTGTGAAACAACTTCCAATAGTAAGTAATAATAACAGGACTTTGTTTAGTAGGTCTATACCAAAGCAAGCATCGTAGTTTACGAACCCACATTCTCCCATCGTTATATTTTACATGAAATTACTAGGAACAAACAAATGTGAAAACGTCATTGTCTTGACATACTGCTACGATTATACTGGACTCAGTGGGTATACTATAATAAATACTAGTTTATTTTATCAATATGAGTGATTGCCATTTGCCAACAAACGATATTACTTCCTTTATTTGTCACTCAATTCAGTTACCAAGGCAATTTATTATCCTAAATTGATAATTGCATGCTGGCATAAGATTCTAGGGATTCTGGCTGTAGCTTGCTATAGGTTGGGTTTTATTTTTACTGCTACTAAAGTTATGCTTAACAGCTTCACTTTACGTACCTCGAAAATGCATACATTCCATTTGGTGCCCAATGTGTATGTTACCAACCATTAACAACAAATAATTCTTGTACTGTGCAGTGCCAGCACAGCATATTTAGTGGATGCCCGGAAAATAACTTGGGCTCCTAAACTAAAAGTCCATAACACATCCTGGCAACTCTAGGATGTAATGTTATACAAGTCAAAAACAAACATTTTCGTTGTGTTGTGTCATTATTGATTTGAGATAATGTTGGGTGAAAATAGGAAATGCGTACGGTTTTAGTATTGGCGGTACCGTAGTTTTTCGTCTTGGCAAAAAATTTTAGTTTTGATAAAAATCGATTACGGTCTCAAAACGAAAAGTTACTAAAAGTAATACTAAGTAATACTAACTAAGCATCAAATTTGTATCTTGCCAATGTAATTAGGCTAGATGAGATGAATATTATGAATATTTCAGTCAAAGAAGAAATATTCCTGCAAAAGTGTATAGCTTATTTGCAAGTACTTGCTGGTTAATTTGCAAAGGTATGGAGTGTGCGCACCGGTATCAGCCTGTGTTATTTACTCTTACAGTCATTGCAAGTACATACTGTCATTTCATAAACGATAATATAGAATCATGTTACACCTACTAACATTCGGGTACTTCACCTTTCTTCCCTGCCTACTGTACGTTCATGTATTTACTGTACATATTATATTGCAAGTCACCATTGAGGGATGAACGTGTTTTACTCCAAAGAAAATTACAACCACTTTGTAATTAGTAGTCTGTAGTCTGTACATAAGTGAGGATGTTTCTAGATCATATTAATTTTAATACCACGTAAAGATACAAGTCTACAAATGGTACCAACTCGAGCGTAAATGTTCCATACACATAGTTGATGATTGCAAGAGTCCCATTTTCATTTCATGCATTCTGGTGTGTTGTGTAGAAGTCTTTAATCATGGACGGTGTGCTTTCTTAAATGACCACAAGAGCTGCTTGCATGAAAGATAAATGTATACATAAATAACAGCCGAGTACCAATATACTGTAACTTGTGTGTTAATACAACCTTTATACTGCAGAAGTGTATCTGTAGTAACTGGTGGGGCAAAATGTTTTCCAGCTCTCGTCAACACAACTAAATTTGTGTACTATTTCTTGGTAATTTTTCAATTAGTTCAGTTTCATTTTGCGTACACTACTCGATACTTCAAACCTCTCTCTCTAACATGCTATTAGTAAGCCCATCTTTCATGCAGCACCACCTTGAGTGCCATGCATTTTTATTTTGTAATGTAATCTTTTGGAATTGTTGGTAAGCATTTACTGCTTTGTAATTGAAAATGTCAACACCCCTACCTACGACTTGTCCTTGCTACAAGGTTTTTTGCTGGTGCAAGGTACAACACGTGATCCCAGGTTTATTTCGCTACTACCCGGGCTACTACATGGGCTTAGCGAGATTGAAAATTTTGCGGATGTCCTCAATAGCTTCCACTGTATGAGGCTCAGTTATGGCTTTAATGTTATCAGAGATATTGTTCGCAGTTTTGCGGTAGGTCTGGAGTACTGATTGCCATTCATTGGAATAACCAACAATGATGCTTGCTGCAAAATGTGGGCTTTCTGCCAGTGTTGATTTCTCATACAGGACACGTATGAATGTGCCCAAGCGGCCCAGATATTGTGAGTAGATGTTGTCGTCATATGAGGCCCTGGCGTTGGCAGTGAGGTACAAAGCTCCAACATGATACTTGGCTGGGTCGGCGATTATGTTGTTACCAATGGTGGGAAGAACGCCGAACTCTGATACTCGTGGGCATAACGCTACGACACGGTTCATAACTAGGCGTCGGGCAGCCTTATACGCAACACCAAGCCTGTGAGTGCCAGCGGGTAGACATGCAAATCTTCGCTTTACGTCGGCTGTTAAGGTCACAGTAGTAGTGCCACACCTTGCAAAGAATCCCTTGTTATGTAGTGCTATTTATATATGGATTTTTGCCAGGTAGTAATATGAATTGGTTGAGTGACTCTGTTAAATGCCTGGACCTGGATTCACAAAGATGCCCAACTCCTAGGTTGACCCAAAGCAAATCTTAGTGATATAAATAATGCCCGTGTCGTTCTGAAAACTTGTGAATATTAAATAGTATCATAAAATATCACCAATAAAACTTTTAATATTTGGTTTGTGAAAGTGTAATAAGACCCAGCAGTGCTGTATCTTGCTAACAACTTTTAAGCATCTTTGTAAATTCAGGCTGTGGGACGTATCTGCAGTAGTGGGCCTGTATTCATAGTCTACCCCTATTTAATTTGAAATCCATGGCTACTACCTACCAACCGGTAATTGTTTTTTTTTTTATCTCATGCCAAGATGGCTTTTTTGTGTTATTTTTCTTTTTAAAGTCCAAGATCCCTATTGAACAAATTTGCTGGTCTGGTATGCAGTGGATCGACTGTGAGTACGAACCTAGGTGTCATGTGACAGTTTCCTGAAAAATAATTAATTAAATTAGCAAAACCTGTAAAAATGTATGGGCATCATGAGAATTGTTAAATGAATTACTGTTTGATCCAACTCAGTCCTCGTCCTGTGCCTCGCCCGATTGAAAGATTGCAAACAAAAGAGGTGCGGCAAAGTTATAAGAAAATGGTTCATCATAATGTGTTCATACGACTTAGAAAAGTAATGGTAAAATATTATGTAATGATACGGATGGTAGTACTGCTCATGGACGTACTACAATAGTTTCTTCATTTTATTATTGTATTATATATACGGTATACATATCAAATTCGATAAAAATGTTTTGGAATGGAAAGAGAACTGAATGATTTGTTTGTTTTGTGAGTACTCTCAAATAAATTGAAATGAAATTGTTCTATTGTGCCAAGCACATTTCATTATGATATTATTTATTTATAATTTAGTTAAGTGATAATGTATTTTATAAATCTGTTGATGTATTGTATTATATTAATGTAATAATATTAATATTCTATAACATAAAAAGTTTCAAGTACACAATGTTGGTGTGTTATTTCAACCTTTTGAGTAGTGAGTTAATTTCCAACTATTTCATATTCCCAATAAGGTAATACATGTAGGTAATAGCAGAATTGTTTGGACAAGAAGTCTCAATAATGATTGATACTGTGGTGGCTCAGGTGATTGTAATGTAGGCCTGTTCGGAATGGACATTTTTGTATCAGGATCTGGTATCTTAAAAAACCGGTGTAGTCTTTGGTGAACAGTCAAAAAGCCTACACCCTTCATTTGGTATCAACTGTTTTTTTAACAGATTAGTTCGTTTATTGGTATACCGGATTATATCGAATATCAGGTTTTCATGTCTATATCGATAATGCATGCTCCCAGTAACCGTTTTATTTCAACATAGCGCACTCTTTGCTTAACGGAACACCTGCAGCACCGCGTGTGCTGCCCATCGTAACCACTTCATGGACCTCAACCACCCAGAGCCGGATCGCAGTCGTTGCAGAGGAATCTCTTGCGGTAAGGTACTTGTGCAAGACGAAGATGTCAGCGAAGAATGTTAAATGTAACGGATGTATACAATTAACTTATTTGAGGCCACAGTTGCAACGTACTAATATAGACAGAATGTTTATGTAGATAGAATATTTAAAGGGTTAGCTGGGGAATGAATACAATTCTTACTTGTTACCCTAAATGAAAAACAAAACTATAATTTTGAGTAGTGGTAGCTGTAAAACTGTGTTTCTTTTAGTTTAACAAATTATATTGCCAATTGGCATAAAAGTTAAAATAATACATTTTCGAAACATAATATTTTTGTCACTTATGCCCTTCTTTCACCATAACTCAAGATGCACATGAGGGATTTTGGGGGACTTTTCACAAAGATAGATAGATTTATTTCCACAATGTTGACTCTTCCCATGTAGGCCATGTTCAGAGTATATTACATGTCATGATAAAGTTTAATAATAACTAATAAATAATAGCTAATAACTAACTGTAGAACTAATGATACATTTTTTTGTCTAACATATGTACAAAGAATATAACCAAACATACAAAATATATATAACATGATCAATAAAAACAGTAGGCCTTGATACTGATATATCAGTATCACATTATCCTCCAATGGCAGATGAATGCTACTTATATTTAATAGGACTATGTTAAGTTAATACTATATTGCCTTTACATTTTTTAAATTTTCATACACTTTGATGCAGATAGGTCTACAAAAATATTTAATAACACAGGTTCAGACTTCAAGGCCTACTTGGAGGTAGCTATATACATTTTTTTTTCTTGGTATTTATCTATATTTAATTAAGTGGCTAGGTTCACATCTTTAAATTTGTCAATTGAGAGAAAGCAATTTCTTTTAGTAAGATTCTATTTTCAACAGGATTGTTATCCCGGCAGTGTTGGGTAAGTTCCTCAAAAATAGGAACTTTTAAAAGTTAATTTACTCCACCTTTAAAAGAAACTTTTAAAAATTACAGTTCCTCAAAAATAAAAGGAACTTTTAAGTTCCTGAATTATTAAAAGTTCCTACTTAAAATTTCCTTTTGCGGTAACAATGTGGGATGTATGTTGAGGTTTTGGTTGGTCCCGCGTAACAAGAAGCGAGCTTAGGGAGACGAGAAGCAAGCAGAAAGGCTGATCAAATGCATCATGTTTAATTTTTTTTTAATGTTTCTTTATATAGCAGGAAGGCCTATATATTCAAGCTAGGCTACTTGTTTTATCATTTTGTAAACCTATTGTTATTTAAAATTACATTATTTAACAAAACAAGAAGAAATTGAAAAACAAAGATTTTTTTCTTTTTGGGACGGAATCCGAATTGTAAATTACATAGGTACTGCTGCAAATTCTACATATAAAATACATACTGTAGGGGTAGGCAGACCGTAACAATAGCCCTGATACTTTTCAGGCCTCCGCTCCCATGCCTATCTTCAGCCGGAGAGACCTTTCAAAATGAACGTGTCATGCAGCCACGCCCATCACTAAAAATTAACCACCCTGTGCTGAAGATTCTTTAAACGCCAGCACTTGACGGAATAGCCGTATTATATTTAACAAACCATTTTTTTATGACTAGGTACTCCAACAGCTTCACCAGCTCTATAATTGTAGTTGTGAGGTATCGCTGTAGTTCCGTGTTGGTGGCGACTGCGACAGCAGTTTTCAATGTAGCGGCAATGGCGGTTTTTACTAACTCCGCGAAAGACGAAAGGAACTTTTAGACCATTGTTAAAAGTTCCCCGAAAATTGTAACGTTTGTATTAAAAGTTCCTCCAGTAATAAAAGGATCTCATTCCTTAAAAAGTTCTCGAAAAAGGAGCGCGTTCCTAGGAACGCGTTCTTTTTTAAAAGTCCCCACCCAACACGTACTGTCCTTCAGTGCAAGTATGCATTCAGGTATAAGAGTTGTATAATGTTAGTCTTCTTACATAATAACCATTTTGATATCTTAAATTGTGTTACAATAAACTGTATGGTATTTTTCTTTGTGCCTAGTGTTGTGTTGATGATTGTCCTCGTTTAGTGTTGCTTCTGTATTAATATATAAATGCATGGTAATGTAAGAATCTTCATGTTTTTGAACGTATTTATACATGATTATCTGTATCCTAGTCCTGCAATTATATATGTATGGCTTTCTTTTGTATTATAAATATATCCCCAAACCGGTATTCCGTATCTTAGGATAGATTCAACGTAAGCATGATATGCAACATGGGTGGCGAAACGTCGAGTGCAAACTCTATACCGACACGACGAAATAGCTCAGAAGAAAATAATCTGTTCCCATCTACGGGTCGTGAAAGCCTCCAACAACTCAAGATAAGATTGTGTTTATTTAGCTTCACCAGCTATTATTGTCATACTTACATACACTTACAGTACTATGTTATTATAACTATCAATTAAATCGATAGAGAAGACCCCCCCCTCCCAAAGGGGGAAAACAATTAGCCCTCCCTTTCCAATAAATTTCTCTTTATTGATTATTCACTCTAGTATAAATGCTCTTGTGGAATTTTGATCTGAAAAGAATTACCGTTCTCTTTCCAATGATTCTCTATTTATTCACTCTAGTAAGAAAATATAAGCTCGCGGAATTTTGAGTTTAGATCAACTTTATTCAGTCGGCAATTAGTTTAACGGTTTACACTTTACACCACTGTAAATACGCTTTAAATTTCCCACCATTTCCCGCCTTTATTACAGCCTTTCTTATTTAAAATTCTGTTCGGTGACGATGTATATCTATAAAGCGGTGTTATGGATGACATTGGGAAAATGGAACGCATCCATTTTTAGCGCGATTAAAATTCAAGTGTAATACTTGTTTAAGCATTAAAGGAATACATTATAGCAACGAATAATTTTATAATTTAAATTATAATAACATACATACCATTTTTGTGTTTTTTATCCCAGTAATTCAAATTTTACTTTTAGCTAGTGTACTGGGAACTCCTCATGAAACGAGCGACGCCAGTTGTTTCGGCAAGCCGCAAGCTTCACTCATTCTCAGTCAGAACTCGATACGAGAACGTTATGGAGGAAGTATTCAAAACCGGAGATTTAGTGTGGTAAGTTGAAAGTATTTTTCTTTTAGTAATAAACTTGGGAAAGGATAAATATAAACGCATGCTTGTGTCTGGTATCTCATTATGTGTTTCTGTTTATTCTAGGGCCAAAATGAAGGGATTCTCGCCTTGGCCGGGCAGGGTATGTACATTAGGCCTAAAATGCCTATGTTATTATTATCCAGAAGCATTTTGCCGCTCTGTCTACCTAGGCGTAGCAGTGTGAAACCGCGTAAGGCGGGACAAACTGCACTGTCAAATTTTTGAATGCTACGTGACGTGTGATTGACCACTATCAGATAGCTTACTTATTGGTGCGTAGACCGTTCCCTGTGCTGCATCTGGGAGTTATGTTGTGGTTATGTCACCTAGGCCTATATGTGTAGGAGCCAATTTAACCTAGATTGTAGGCCTAGCCTAGTATGCCTATGTGCAATCTCATTATTGTAGCAGTTCTGTAGGGTGGGCCTTCGCCTAGGCATAGGCCTAGTCCCGCCGCCCCCCACAATGAGTCCTTTAGGTCTAGGTATTAAACCAGCCATAAGAGCTCTATGGTAGGAGCCTTAGGGCCTAGCCTAGGCCTAGGCATAATATAGGTCTACGGCCTAGGCCTGGCCTAGTTGGCCTAGACAGTCCTTAGGCCTAGAGCCGTTGTAAATAGTCTGAGTTTATCTCAATATTTATTAAGGACTGAATCCCTAATATGCAACCTTTTTTTGTTGCAGTGCATGCACGAATATATCCCTGGTCAAGTCATATAGGCCTAGGTCTAGACAAAACATACTGTGAACATGGTTTTAAATTTTCTTCCGAGATAAGAGCTGTAGGAATTAACTTATGCACACCCACAAAACCACTTAGGCTAGCACAATCATAAACTAAACCCTGTCTGCAGCTCAGCGACAGATGATGTTCGAAGTGTACAGTACGGTATCTAGAATGAACATGCAAGCATACTAGCCTAGTAAGCTTACTTTAGATGGAAGCCAGGCATACATAAGGGGTAGGCCCTAGGCCTATTAAAGATATCTTTATTAATATCTCTTTGGGTTGGTTCATACACACACTGATACGTGCCTTATGTGAATCTAGTAATTATGCACTTCTACAAAAGGGAACCAAAAAGCATAGGTCACCCATTACCCAGGTCTTGGGTATTTTAAATCAATCAATGGCTGAAAGGTCATCATTGCATAAGAGGAAAAAAAAAAGAACACACTTTTTGTAATTTTTAGACATTAAGTAAGCCTGCACAAGCGTTGAAGCGCATTTAGCGAAGTTATTAGTAGACCTATATGCCAAACTTATTTTAATATCCTCAACACCTAGGATCAAGTGGGCCCTACCATATTCAAAAGTTCCAGCTATAGGCAATCCTAATACGATAAAAAAAGACTGCAATAATGAGCAGTTCATAGAACCAGTAAATCATGAACTAACTCAGAGAGGTGTTGGTAAAGCCTAGGGTCAACCAGCCAATAGCCGAACACCCTCCAATAACCGGACACCTCGTCGAAAATTTAGGCTTCCAGGGAAAAACTCCTTGTGGGGTAACTGTAAAGAAAAATTTATTTCTTTTCATTTTATTGTAACCCAAATTGCATTAGCTTGCCATAAAATAGCTTTTTAATATTTAAAACGTCGTTTTTTCATTAAAATAAGCATGTTTGGTTATTTATTTATTTATTTACATAGCCTTCCTTAAAACACTCATGTGCACGTCACAGGAACATGCGAGTAGGATGCGAAGTTGTCATTTAGGATTAAAATAATACATATATATAGGTACACATAAAAAAACACATATACACACAGTATAGTACAAAAGTAGTATAAGTACAAGAGTCAAACTTTCACGAGTCATTACCACATTACATATAACAATTCATACACTATACTAATAACTAATAACTATATTTCAATTACTACAGTACATTAGAAGTAGTTGAAATGTCATGACATAAATTCAGTGATTCAGTGATCCATTAAAAACCCTTTTACTTGATTCTTAAATAAAGTTCTGGTATTTATATTTTTTAAGTTATCAGGTAACTTATTGTATAACTTTATACCAATATTGATTGGATCACTGTCCAATAGTTTTAACCTATGGGGAGTTGAGGGTGTCCGGCTATTGGAAGAGGTGTCCGGTTACTCGGAGGTTTTTATTTTTCGACTGAAATTCACTTATGAATATGAAAGGAGGTGCGTGATTGGCTGAAACTTGCTACAACTGACCAATAGCGTGCTACCTACTAGAAAAACTTAACCTTGAGCTCATAGACGCCATTTTACACTTTTGACAGCTGTGCGAACATGTGAAAGTGCTTAAGGCGTCCGGCTATTGGCTGTTTGACCCTATCTTTACAAGCCAAGTTCTTTATTGGTAAGTTGGCAAGTGTACCTACATAATATGAATATATATTAGGGATCGGCTATGACATAAGGTTAGATTATCGATATCGATGTTATTGAACAAAAAACATTCTTATTCCCCCCTTCAACTCCAACAGGAAACTGGACTGACTGATAGCAATCTTGTAAAACAGTTTGATATGACAACATGCACCTACGTTGACGCCGATGTTGAACCACGGGTGGTCTTTCTCGCCAGTTGGCCCCTCCCACCCACTACTCTTTCATTTTAACCCTTATGCAGACACGTGCTTCTAAGAATTTTGCCATGTGCTTGGTCGGTCTTATTATCGGGATGGGTGAGCCCCACCCACATAACGGCACGATTTTGGTGGAGCACAAAATAGTCATATATGATTGATGGCCCGTATGCCTTCTCTTTTGACTAGGGTATGAAGGAGGTGGGGTGAAAAAACAAAGGCATGAGTGCAAGGTGTGTGTTAAAGGACGAAAATATATTTCCACGCGGAAAATTCAAATGTTGAAATCATCGCCAAGAAAAATATTACATTTTAGCCATTTTTTGATGTTTCGATATCTAAGTTATAGGGTATATCGATATCGAAATAATTCAGACATATCGATGTCGTATCGAAATATTGATATATTTGCCCATCCCTAATATATATATATATATATATATACTGGATTAAAAAGAGACCAAAAGGCTAGTAATATGATAGGTAGAATTATCTACACTCTCTTCTAACACTCACTTTTACCACTTATAGCACTCTTTTATCTCTATACCACAACGGTCTACAATTCAGGTAGACTTAAGTCCTTCTACCTATCATATATATAATTGGAACTCAGAACAAGATAAACATGTTCTAGTGAGGGAAAAGGTACAGAAGGATGACAGCTTACCTGGGAAAGTAGGTACGTCGCTTTGAGAAACATATAGATGCGTTAAGACAAAAATAAATACTGAGATGTTTCGACCAACTAGTGGTCTTGAACACACAGCGTGAGTAGAAGAACTAAACTAAACTTAAGACTTAAGATATATATATATAGGCCTATATGTACACCTTGTTTCAACACTGTCAAGTAAGGGGATGTTACCATCAGAATAGTAATATTTAATAATAATATTATAGGCCTAAATGTGTTTCAAATAAATAATTCCTACAAGACAACTACCTTGCATGACTTTCTATAGGCCTAATTAATTTATAACTACTTCAAGCACCGTCACTTTGCAGGTGAGGGTGCAAGGAGAATTGTGATAGGCCTAAGCCTATGGTCTCTTTGAGTTTTCTGCAAATTTTCCAAATAAAATGTATGAAATAGGTTTTAGTGTACGGGTATGAGCAAGTCAAGAAGGAAAGAAGGAATAGGGCAAGTGCGGTGCTACGAATGAATGGCAGACAGCGGCAGCCAAAAATACCCTCGGGCTGCCAGTTTCATTTTATATGCACCCAATGGGCTACAAATTTTCTGATAAAAATGTGAATAAATATGATTTTTTTAATATCAAATACAAATTTCTTCTAGAAGAAAGGCGTCAGTCCTAATCATTTACCACTAAATTGGCATTTTCCAATGGCTACAGTGGGCGGCACTGACTGTGCCTCTAACAATTAGAACAACAATACAATAGATGCACTCAGTGCAGCTGATTAAAAAATGGCTTGGGTAAATTTACAAATTATCGAAGTATCGCCACTAGTACTAGTAATACGTCTTTCACACATTTGAGACTGATGACTGAAAGGTAGTGCCGATGAGAAGAAAAAGTAAAAGTAAAGTAAGGTTGAATCTAGATGACGTTGACAACAATGTTGATTGAATAGCATGACAGGTTGAAAAGACATACCGTGTTGTAGACATACCGTACTTTGAATCTGTAGGCCTACTAAATAAGCAAGTGATGTAGCCTATATTATAACCAGGCTTACAAACTAAAACCCTGTTAGCATTATTTAAATAAAAATAGTAGCCTAATTTGTCATTTAAAAAAATGGGCTACTCAATTCTTTGCCGGGCTGCCCAATATTTTAGTTAGCAACACAGAGGGGCAATAAAAAAAATCTGATTTTGGGTATTGATTTCAAGCAAATGAATTACTTTGTCTAGCTAGTAAAGAAGACTAGGCCTGTATAAAAGTAAAAGTTCAAAATACATATTAAGATACAGTTGTCATCTTGCATGTTGCCCGGTTCGTACAGCGTGTTTTACAATGATTCCCATGTATGGTTTTGCAGGTGTCTCTACCCACAAAGGATCTGAAACGACCAGCAGCAGGGAAAAAGATCAAGTTCCACTGCATATTCTTCTTTGGTTCAAATAATTAGTAAGTGGGTTTTTTTTACTCTGGTAACTGGTTGCAATATGGCCAATCCCCGAGTTCCTTTAGTACTACCTATTATATTTGAAGTTGGTTATACCAGTCACAGGATTGAATATCATTAGTGCCTATTTAGGCCTAGTACCAATTTATGTAATAGGCATGCTGACATTTTGGCTCACAAAAGTAGTTGTACAGAACAAGCATTGCCAAGCCTAACAGTTAAGCATAAGTTCTTAATTTTGTTTTGTATGTGAATTTTTTAGTGCGTGGATTGAAGAGCAACAATTAAAACCCTACTTCCCGTTCAAAGAGTCTCTTGTGGCTGCGAATAAGTCGTCGGCATTTAAAGATGCTCTTGAAGCCATCGATGACTACATCAAGAGCAATGGGGATGTAAGTATTTATCTCAATATTCGTACTGGTCTTTTCGGCTGGCCTACGGTACCATATAGGTGGTTCATGAAAATTGTTTTCTCCTCAGAAATTCAATGAGTTAATGGACCCTGATGCCGAGTTCAACAAGCTCCGAGAATCTACTGTTCCGGCAAAAAAAGAGCCCAAAAAGGACACAAAGCCCAAGAAAAAGGTAAGATAAGCCTATAGATATTAGACAGGTAATAAGGATGTAATATTAATTACTTTATAGTTTATTCTGATTAAGTAATGACAGATTCAATTAAGAGATGGATGTTGATGTAGCAAATGAGCCCGTTTTCTCCGCCATTCAGACCTACATATTTAGGGTTTCTCTCCATGTTCTTGGCACTCTAGCTACTATATATATAAATAAATCGTACAAACTACCCTTAGTTCTCCAATTAATCCCAATTCCCAACCCAACTCCATCAGTGATGTAACACTACAATACATTTTCTTATATTCTTCCAAGCCGATTTTCCTTTTGACTCCACCACCTTACTCTCCCTGTAACTGTTTCACTCGAGTGATCATTTTCTACCTGTTGTGCCATTGCATTAAAAATGAGCTCTCCATTTCTAGTCAGCTCCCACTTTTTTTAGAATAGGCTGGTCGAACCTTCTTGTGTCTTTCCTTTCTTGGACTACTGTTCAAGAAACATGGGGTGCAACCTAAAACAATAGATTCAATTTATTTTCCTCTTATGCAATGATGACCTTTCAGCCATTCATTTAAGAAAATTTAAAAATTTAAGAAAATCAGCATTTTTTTATTGTTTAGTGATAAACGTGTTTTGGTACTACAGTAGGTCTATAGACAGGTTCATACACATATGGATAAAGAGTAATAATATCGAAGAGGTGACACCTAATCTCTGTTTCACATCAAGATCCAACCTTGTTTATTGGCTAGACCCCCTGAGGCATTGCCCTTATGGCAGATAAGGGTTTGAGCTTGATGTGGAAAAATCCATGGTCTTCCTGAATACTGATGGAACTAAGACCTAGTTCCTTCAATGGCAGCAACAGGCTAGATTTAATCTTTTTGGCTCTCACAAAATCATATTCTAGCTTCTGATTTGATGTACACGTGTACAGCTAAGGGTAGAAGATCATCTCTTCTTTCAAACACCCATAGCTGAAACTTATGCCATTCTGTCATGTTAAATCTAATCTTAGCCACCCACCTACCACTAGTTGTTAGCTTTGTCACAAGCTGAAGTTTTGTGTGAATGCTAACACACACTTTCATAAGGTCAGCCTAAAGCCACCTGAAAGGTAAAGTTTCCATCCGCTTTAAAAGTGCATAACTCCTAATTGTCCAGGCGGAAAATGTGCGGATGTCACCACTCCAGGAGGTCTCTAAGCCTAGTCACCAACAACCCTGTTGCCAATAATATTTTCAAGTTCCGTGGGCGATTTAGTTCGAGGTCCAGGAGCGCAGTACGCGAGAGGTCATTTGACGGGCTTGTTTGAATCTAAATATCTGTGTTATTGTTTGGTTGCTTGTGAGTATGTTCAGTCAACTGTGAAAGCATGCACGTTTACTTGTAAATTTGAAAGTCCCGCACTTCCAAAGCCTACTTGCAAAATTGGCAACAGCGCAGAAATACTCCTAAATGTACAACTCGAGGAATTTGAACAGTTAAATTGCTTACAAATGTCTGCTCTAATCACCGATTATGCGCCTTTGTTGGAAAAAGTTTGCACTTTTAAAGCGGATGAGAACTATACAAAATTAGTTTCTCAACGTTTTGATTTATTTTTTAATTTTTAAATTAGTTGTCTTAAAATGTGATTTTATTTCATTTGAGGCTTGAGCAGCGTTGTAAACCCTGTTACTTGTTTTAAAAGTAGAATGCTCCTGATGATCTAAAATAAGTGTGTAACCTTATTTTTCAACTAGCATGCTACTTTTCATGCTGGAGCACAATTATAATTAATTATGAAACGATTACAGAAATTTGCAACATAAGAATGTCGACAGAAGTCCCTTTAGTAATAGAAACATAATACACTACATAATACACAACTTAACATAAACAATATAATAGAAACATAGTATTCATATTTTAAATGATACGGTGCCTTTTACCTTCATGTTCTACAATAAAATTGGGAGTCTAAACTAAGCACTACTTATTCTTCTATTAATTTTTGTGTGTAGGTTGACATAGCTCTTGCCATAGTTTGTCTTTTCCTTTACTCATCCACTCCTGTTGCACTTTCCTGTACTTTTTTCACTCTACTCTTAGTAAGCTGTTGGCATCCCCTTCAAGGTGATGTTGAAATGAAGGTCGAACGGACGAAAGCACCGGGTGGAATTAAAGCAGTTAGGCCTAAAGCGTAGTAGTAACATTTATTTGGCCAAGCTAGCATATTTATTGCACTAATCGTCAAGTCATCACTGGATGGCATCACACTGCTTTTTAAATTGACAGTCACAGACTGGCCAAGTTGTGCTTCAGAAAAATGCATATAGCATTTACAAGGGGCAAAGGGGGACACTGAATAACACCAAATGGAACAACTCCGAATCGATCGTGTGTACTGCACTTTCAAGTATAATCCTAACCCAAAAAAGTAGACCTTGTAACCTGAAACAACGCCGAATCTTTTTCTGCGTTAATCCACCGGAACAACGCCGAATCTTTTTCGGCGTAAATCCACCGGAACAACGCCGAATCTTTTTCTGCGTTAATCCACCGGAACAACGCCGAAAGAATTTCGACGTTAATCCACCGGAACAACGCCGAATCTTTTTCGGCGTAAATCCACTGGAAAAACGCCGAATCATTTTCTGTGTAATACACGGTTTGAACGGTGCAGTGAGTAGAATGTATTGACGAACCTAAAAACATTTTTTTTGAAAAGAATTATAACAAACACTGTGATATTCGGCGTTGTTCCGGTGGATTTACGCCGAAAAAGATTCGGCGTTGTTCCGGTGGATTTAAGCCGAAAAAGATTCGGCGTTGTTCCGGTGGATTAACGCAGAAAAAGATTCGGCGTTGTTCCAGTGGATTAACGCAGAATTAGATTCGGCGTTGTTCCAGGTTACAAGGTCTACTTTTTTGGGTTAGGATTATTATTATTATTATTATTTATTTATCTAATACAGGATATACGTCCCAAATACTTTAGATATAATAAAGATATGCCATATAGGTCTAAGCTTATAAATAAACAGGTACACACATAATACACAATAGCAAGGTTAATTAAATTAACCGTAGTCATCACAGGACAGGCAGTTATTAAGACAATAACAATTTAAAACGTAAACAGACAATGATTAAAACAATAACAATTTTAAACATACACAGACAATGACAACAACCAAATTAAAACAATCTCAGCTAAGCAGAATCTTGCTACATTTTAATTTTGTCTGAAATGAGGAATCAGCAAAGAGGTCTAAAATGTTCCACATGTCCGATTTCATAAGAGTGTTATACATAGATTGGATTCTGTTAAAAGTGGAGTGTTTAAAAACGTCAATTCTCGACTTAGGAGGGTAAAACAGACTAGTGTTCCGCGACCGCCTTACAGGTACATTAAAATGTATAAGTTTTAATAGGTCGGGGCTGTCTATTTCTGACTTGATTAATTTTTGTAAAAACATAAGGTCAGATACTGTCCGCCTTGCCTCCAGTGGCAATATTATAGATTATACTTGAAAGTGCAGTACACACGATCGATTCGGCGTTGTTCCATTCGGCGCTATTCAGGCTCCCCGGGGCAAAGGATGGTTAAATAATAGGCTGGATGGTTTGCAAGATTTAAAAAGAACGTAGACAATGCGTACCTGTTTGCAGGGTTGAAAAATCCAGACTTACTAAAGCGTTATCTACCCGTTCAAATTAAATCTCTCAATAGGACAACCAACTAGCAAAAACTAATTTGTTGGGTACCTAATTTTACGAAAATATGTTAACGGTAGGTCTATAAAGAAGCTTGGAATAACATAGATTGTGTTCTTTTTCATTCCATCAACAGTAAACTATGCAACTTATGGGCAAAATAAAATACGTGTAATTTTAATCTTAACGATCGTAGAAGCGTGATTCAAATCATGCTGTGCATAAAAAGTGACTGGAAATAAATATTGAGAATATGCACATGTTTCATTTTTACGTTATTTGGACTGATGATAAAAGAAAGGCTGGTTAATTTGAAAGAATCTTGGTTCAGATATGTATGTCTTGCCACGAATCTTCCCCAACTGTCGACCACATTTCAAGGCCTGTACAATACGTCCTTTAAGAACAGGTCCTTATGCCCCGAGGCTGTGCACAGTCCGAGTCATGGAGATTATTCATCACTGCATTTGAGTAAAAGAAACATGCCTGTTAAAGTTTTGTAAGGTCTAGAACTAGGGGTCAAATGCATAATCCTTCCTCACCTGCTCCTCAACTCAGCCCTTCCTCAGACTTGCCCAACCACCAACCTCAGAGCAGCATTGCCATGTGGACAGCTTGGTGGTTGGGCGAGTCTGAGGAAAGGCTGAGTTAAGGAACGACTATGCATTTGACCCGGGTTGTTTAATGTTGGTTCAGTAAGAAAGTTCAACCAGGGTAGGCTTACCTCTAAAGAACAGCCACCTAAAGTTTGGTAAGGTAATGTACAGGATGTCTGAATGAAGACATGTTTGTTGACAACATATCTCGGGCATGGTATTCGTCAGACCTTGGCATTCGAAGGCTGGATAAGTTTTCTCCCCAACTCGTTTGGCTTTTTCCTTAACCGGCTGTCACCAGGAAACAAATTGCACGTTGTCTGTCTACAACCCATGTTTTGCTTCTCCTTGAAAAGTGTGCTGGCAGCTAAAACAAGCTAACTAAACGTTAACAAAGCAAAAATAAATCTATAATCATTTGACACCTCTAGTTAAGGTACTATTAGCTGCATGCATTCATCACAATGTAAAGCAGTTGTTTAATACAGAGAAGAGGTAATAATTGCTAAACGAGGTGTATATCCTCTTCATCAAAAGAGAGTGTCTGAAGACTGCCGGTAGTTACTAGTACTACCAGTAATAAGAAAGTAATTAATATATTTTAGCCTAGAGTAGAATAGAATATGATATGGTGTAGGCCTATGTGTAATTTGTTAGTAAACATAAACCAATGATTTATTTCTAACATTTCAATAAAGTTGTAAATTTATGAAGTTGTTCAACCCCTATGAGAGAGAGGGTGTGAGTCACTCCTTTGCGCTTTGAGTAAGGCGGAAAACCTGGTGTAGTGTTTGAAGCCAACATTCGATTGGTTATGACTATGAGAGGAGAGAGATACTAAATCAAATTTTAAACGTGTATGAGTGTGACACTTAAGAGTGCAGCCGAGTGGCGGGCAGTTAAAGAACACACATACAATCGTGAGCGGAAGTCGAGGCAAATACATTTCTACTGTGTTGTGACGTGAGCAAGACGCTACTAAATACTATTTTCGAATCTAATGTCTCATTTTGCTAAAAGAAAAAAACCACGCCTATCCTAATGGGGCGGCCAACTACCCCCCTTGCCCCTCCTTGCACACCTTATGGCATCAATCGAGATGGGTGTTGTGTGTAATTTGTTGTTGTTTTGTAATTTGTTTCTATGTAGACCTACTTGTGAGAGAAGTTATTCAGCAGTGCAGGGAAATAAATAATTGAACTGTATTGTTTATCTGCTTTAGGATACGAACACCATAAAGGCTCCTAGTAAGGTTTCCAAGCGGACAATTTCTACTAGTAGCGGTGGATCCACGCTACCTCTGAAAAAGAAGTTCCGCCGATCACTAGAAGAGCCAATCACAATGCTCAACGACGCACAGTACATGGCCAATCACAGTCCACGGAAGAATGCCGGCTCCACTCTCATTGATAGACCTGGCAATATCGTTAGACCGGTAAGTGTTTGAATGTGTTACCGTTGAAGGCAACAAACACAGAAACGAAATATAATGCCGTCGTGATGTGGAATCTGTGTGTGAATGTCATTGTAACGAGTCTGTAGCGTGCATGCGCAATGTACGGAGAGTGAATTCCTCACCATCTTTATGAGAACAGGCAGTCTTGAGCACTGAGGAAGAACACGTGTTTTGTTCACACGTGAATACTGTCAAACTTCTTTATAGGTATCAAAATGATCTATACTAGGAAAACACTCTTGTGTGACACGTTGATAAGCGAGCACATCAAGGAGGTTTAAACAAACATTCGGCAGAAAAGTTTTCAAAGCTACCCTCATTCTCATCCGGCGTTTGTACAGTCTTCAAAGTTACACCCGTGATACACGATGAGAAACACGCGATAGTTGGCTCGCGCGAGCTCCTCGCTACGAGTAGACTTGCACTTGATAGTATAGAACTTGCCGGCAGCCCGATACACAAGCAAGCTCGGAAAAATGCTCAGCCTGCTCAACTTCCTAGCGAGAAAAGTTAGCGAGCTCCAATCAAAACCCGTTATTTTAGCACGTGACAAGTGACACATGAGAATCTCAATCTGTTGACTCCATTACTGATGGAATTAATCATGTTTTGCCCGCGAAATAAAGTAAACATTGCACCATAAGGCATAACCTATAATTATTCAAACAAAGTAGTTTATACACCTGTGTGCTGCTAGGCCTAGTCTAGTAAACCAAAATTAGGTTAGGCCTATTCTCTCTGTGGTTGTGCCATAGCTGACATAATTCAAGAATCAATTTAGGAAATTCAAAGTCGGAATGACAGCTTGGTGAGCTTGTTTACATAGTTGATTACAAAATTCCAGCTAGGCCTACTAGGCCTATTCTACTCTTGTAACCAACAGTTTTGTAATGATCGCCAATAGATAGGGCTAACGGCACTTGCAATTTATCTGTCTGTATCTGACATGATCAGAAACTCGTGCGAGCCAACTATCGCGAGTTTCTCATCGTGTATCGGGGGTGTAACTCACAGAGAGCACGGTGTCTAGCGGCTATATTATGGTGGTTTTTATGTTCAAAGAGCTAAGATTGTCCTCGGTGATTTTTAGACCTCGTTCTCATTACTCGAGTTAAAGCAACTCGGGTTGAACGCGAGTTGCCGACTTGAGTTTTAATTGAACTGTAATACCGTCGTAAGTTACGTAGTTTACAACCTTTACACATAGAGCGCTGTAGAAGACACGTATTTTGTATGAATTTCAGGCTGGCCAAGTATTGTGCTAAGGAGTGTCGTTTCCTCGTCGGAAAATGTAGACGTTATTAATTCACTTAAAAACAAACTGCGGTAAACACACGTAGGCCTAGCGTCGGACAACAACAAATTTACTACAAAGTTTTGAGGTTATGTAGTCAGACGAACCATGGTTGGCGACCACGCGGTGTTTATACTGACTAGCGTAGCAACGGCGCGAGTAACTCGGAGTTCGGACGCGGGTTGAAAGTGCAACCATCGTAGCAACCTGCGATCGTTCACACAAGGAAATTAACCCACGTAACCCACCAACCCGCGTTAAACGCTAGTAATGAGAACGAGGTCTAAGTTGCCAAGTCACAACACTCGTGTTTGTGAAGGTGTAAGCCTATAAGTCTAGTGGCTGCCTCTTCTGAAACTAGGGATGGGCAAAAGCATTTATTTTACTGAACTTTTACACTCGTGTTTGTGACGGCATGTAGGACAGTAGATCTGGTTGTCAGTGGCTTCCTCTTCAGAAACTTAATTGCACTAGACTTCCTTAGGCCTACATGTATGCAAATGCTTGTTAAATACATAATTCAAATCTTTTGATTTGACTGATAATTACACCAACTCTACTTTGAATTTTCATATTTAACTGCAAAGCTACATTAGCATAATTGCTGACACCCATAAAACAGTTGAGTACAAAACTTGTCGTAGGGTTTTGCTTACAACAATAAACAATGGACATGGTGACACGACACCGGACAGCCAAGAATTGATATAGTTGAGTACAACTTCAGTCCAACAACAAATATTGTTACATTTATTAATGAGCGTAGAGATTAATACCAGGTTGCCAAGTGCCTGCTAGTGAGAGAAGACAATGCAGTACAGTATAGACTTCATCTAGAACAAGGGTCGGGGGGTGGGGAGGGAAGGGGGCAAGAGAGAATGGAACAAATGTGTGCTGCAAAGGTGGTGCAGATACAGAAAAAACTGCTGGGCAGTTGCCTCTGCCTGCATTAAAATATTCATCTGTCTCTAGCAAGTATTTGATTCTGCTTCTCAATCTCTTGCATTGCCACGCATTGCCATAGAGATGACTGAATAGTGAATACCATTGAGCTAATATCATTACAAACCTCAGTGAACTTTTTCATATTATAGGTTTGCTACATTGGTACGCTCATTAATAAGAACAGTCTCTCTGAAGGGGCGATTCGATGCGCTATGTTTCCTGCTCAGTTGAGTGTTTACAGTCAAAAGTATTGAACTCGCAACAAACCGTATCCTAGTCAAAAATACAGTTGTTGCGACAGATTTGTTCTACGAAGTCATAACATTAGGTTACTTACACACATTCTTGCGGAAGGAACTTTTTAATGGAAGGCGTTCTTTTTTTAAGGAACTTTTCAAGTAACGCGATCCTTCTGTTGGCAAGAGCAAGTTCATATTTTCGGAGAACTTTTTAAAAGGTTCCTTTTACGACCTAGTGGTTTATTTTTCCGTTCAGTTCCACTATTTAGGCTTCAGTCTTATCAACCATATAAAAAAAGCGGCTTTTAAAGCATTATGTTCCATATTCAAATATTTGAGCTGGTATTCTCCAATTTCAACCAATAATAGTTGTCTGCCCACCGTGGGCTCAACGAGTATGATCTGAATGCATGTGCAATATTTCCTATCATGTTGTAATTCAGCCAGCATATGGTATGACTGCAAGTATGAGTAGGCCCTACATAAATTCGGAGTAAAAATTAAAATAATCTTTTTAAAGGAACATCGTTCCGATTACTTACTATCAATATTGTGTTGTAAAGTCATGTAAAGGCTATTTGTATTGAAGCTAGTAAATGTGAAATGTATTTCATATTGTGGAAGGCACAACAAAGTGTGTAGGTTAACATTTTGTTAAGTAGTTTCTTTAAACTCACCTTTGTGGTTACAGTACTATGAAGCTTGGAAAAATGTATCTGCTATAGTTTTTGATGCAATGCAATACAGTACACATTTTCTATTTCCCGGAAGAAATGTGTGTTTTGTAACGGCGGATATAAAAGTTCTGACAACAAAAACTCTCATAGATCCATTTTTCCCAATCTTTAGTAACATGTAACAACAAAGGTGAGTTTGAACTATCCTATTCTTGGTATGCAATACAGTCCGTTGTTTGTCTACAACAATGACTTCGTGTATGGGATGGTGGCCGCTATGTGTAGGAACTGTAATACCTCATGTACAGGAATATGGCCACCAACAATGTCAGTGAGGTCACGTGAATATAAAGAATACACAACATTTTTTTAAATTGTATTTATTTATTTATAAAAACAAAATATCAGGACATTTATTACTGACAATTTGAACATTATGACAAAAATCGGGAAACGCATACGTGTTGAGATTTTAGCAATTAGTATTAGTAAAAATTACACTCATTTTACTTAAGAAATTTATTTATTTAGCCTAATTGAGTTTTACTTCTGAAATGTATCATTCTTAAAAATGGATTGCAACAGAAATTCATATAACTGTGAGCACTTTATGTGATTAGGCCCTGTTCCAATCCACATATCCGTACTCATCAAAGAGAAAAGAGTGTCACGCCACTCATCCCCTTCTGTGCTCTCTTAGTCCGGGACCCCTATTCTATAAAACTCCCGAAATGGATTCGGGCCGAAATGGAAACAATTGAGAAATAATAACAATACTAATTGGAAATTATTGTGTCAGTTATATTGTTGTGGAACTGCAATTGTTTCCATTTCGGCCAAAATTGTTGTAATTTCCGACCGAATCCGTTTCGGTGGAGTTAAAGAATAAGGGTCCAGGACTAAAATGTCCTGGAGCATTTCAAAAAAGTGGTTGGGCATGTGAGTAAAATCACAAAAAGTTGGGATTCTGGCTGCCAATTAAGGGGAATGTAGATCACCGTTTTCTAAAATATACATAACATACAAAAGTTTAACTTTGAAATTGAAACATTGGCCTCCGAAAATATCAAAATTATTTTTTTCTTACGTAATTTTTCAGCGAACGGTACCAGCAATATTGCTACTTTAATCCACATTACGTCCCACTCAGTGTTGTAAAAAATAAGTAATAGTGATCAACAATGTTTATTGCGGTTCAAGCACGTAATTTTGCCTACAAAGGAAGCTATATTCAGTTACATTATCATTTATCTTTATTGTTTTTTGTTTATCATTGTCTTAATCTTCCAGTACGGCGAGTGTATTTGTACTGGTACATTAAAAAAATGATCAACAAAAACCCAATATTCGACACTAAATGTGTCAAGAGATAGCACCACTGCTGCGCAACATGGCTGACAGTTAGAGGGTAACAAACTGACAGGAGATCATGGATCCGCCTAAACTTGTTATTGCGCAAAGTAAGTTTTTAACTTTATTCTGAAATATACATATATTTGAAAGCAAATAGAGCCCAAAGGAACCTCAATGAAAGAGAGGCAGTGTTAATCGGTGGCCTTTTAATTGCATGTGGTTAATTAACATTATGAGCAGAACATGAACTTCGGGCCTTCGGATGCTTGGTGTGTCCCCTGATCCAAAATCCCCATAATATCAAAGGCATCTTGGAAACAAAACGCAACCAGCAAATATCCAGCAAAGCTGGATATTCACTGATGCAACAATATCGCTTATGTTTCTTTGGAATCGTTGCCATTCTCATATAAACACTGACAAATGACACTGACAAATGACATCCAGCGGCTTTGTTGCCCTCTAACTATTAGTTCACGATTTCGCCACCAGAGATCATATCTGCAACATTTAGTGCCGAATAGAAAATGCTACTAAATATAGCTCAGGTTTAAGACCAAAGTATGTTCTTGAACTGCAGTAAACATTGTTGATCACAATTACTTATTTTTTACAAAACTTAGTGGGACCTAAAGTGGATTAAATGAGCAATATTGCCAGTACCGTTGGCTGAAAAATTAAGACAATAATAATTTTGGTATTTTCAGAGGTCAATGTTTCAAGGTCATAGTGAAACTTTTTATGTTACGCATATTTTAGAAAACTGAAAACGGTTATGGCCTTAACAATTGGTATACACTTTGCCGTGCCTGTGCCACCTATAATTCGTATCCTTTGTTCGCCTTTCGATGCCTTTGGTGTAATTATATTACTTGGCCATACTAGTGAATTTAGTATATGTGAGGGGGAACAGAAACATAATAGGCTAACCAATTTTATGGCATGCCTACTATTTTTTGAAAAGGTGAGCTAGACTTCAAAAAATGTAAAACAACTTATGAATGTAAGTTTTACATCTGGGCATGATGTTGCATCTGGGCATGTGATATTTTATACAATTTTTAGCCCTGTAGTCCCTACACATATTTGCCTACATTCTTTCTTGTAGTCTTCACTTGTTTCACTTTTTTCACTTTAGTACAAATTGTCATTGTGAAAAATCAATATTTGAACATAAAACAACTCAAGCAAATAATAATATTACTAATAAAATCCTTTTTTATTTTGGCATGACCCCTAGCGCTGATAAATAACATAAAATATCTTCGTGCTACAAAAACAACCTGGAGTACCGGTGTCGTGGCTCACGAATGTTTACTAAGTGGTTGGTGGCAATAACACACAATAAACCACATAGGCGTACACACTCTTTCTCCCACACACAATTCCACATCCAAAAAATCTGCACTTGAGCAATATGTACAACCGCAAAAGAGGGGCGTGGCGAGTACCACCGCAGTAGGTGTATCTATAATATTGAGTGTTGTCTAACGAAATTAAACTTCCCATGTCGCTAATCGGATCAAAACAAAATTAATATTGTGATAATTATATTGCAATAATAAGTTACTAGCGGTCACAAAAAATATTGCGCCGATACGATACACTATGAAACTCAAATACTATAAAGTCATGTAGTTGGCTACTTATTGTGACAATTTCCCCAGAAGAATAATAATGTCATGTCATGTGTTATCTAGTCATTATTCAAAAACTTAAAAATATTCCATTGGTACATTTCGACCTACAAATACAGAAAACACTACCAAATGAAAGCAGACTGCTTTTCGGCTGCCTTTTCGAACTCGTAAAGGAGACCATGTATTTGCTGTATGATCAAAAAAACGCAACAATCTTTACCAATCAAATTATGTCCAATATTTTTCTCACTGTATGGACCAATGAGGTTGTCCTTTATAGTTAATAGTTCTACACGAGTGTTATTCATACCCTCTTAGATGTTTTGCTTGAGTACCCCTTTGGGTCTTTAATACATTCTGTTATAAAGCTGATAATATACTAAGAGACTCCTGAAAACTAGGGCAGAGAATCATTAAACATGATTATGTAGGCTTAGAGTCAAGTACACATGTTCCTCATGTCTCCTCAGCCTTTCCTCAGACTCGCCCAATCACAGAGCAGCATTGCCATGTAGACTACTCTGTCTCTGTCTGTAGCCTCTCCTCAGACTGACCCAGCCACCAACCACAGAGTAGTCTACATGGCAATGCTGCTCTGTGGTTGGTGGCTGGGTCAGTCTGAGGAGAGGCTGATTTGAGGAGCACGTGAGGAACGACTTTGTATTTGACCCTAGGTCTTTACATTTGAAAAACATGTCAGCAAAACGTGACGGTGAATATCTAAAGTGTAGTTACAAGTTACAAACTGGGAGCAATTATAGTTGTCCCAAGACTCCCTTACACATGCTTTCGTGACAGGCGACTGGTTCGTAGCCAATCAGCGATCGGTATTGGCGATGGTGTCTCTCGGGCGGTTCGCCGATTGGCTACGACTGCCCCGGATGTGACGAAAGCAGGTGTAAAGTAATCTTGGGTCCACTAGGCTTATATGAACTAGTGATGACATCGGGTAGTAAATATTGGAGTCGGCTCCCGACCCTTAGGAGTCGGGTAGGAGTCGACTCCTCGAATGACAAAAAGATAAAGTAAAAGCGATTAATTTTAACCAATGTTGCAATGCAACACCCTCGGCGTGAATATTGGAGGGAAAGGGAAACACAAAGGGTAACAGACCGCCAATACATGATACACTTACATACAGCAACCAATGTTTGAAGGAGTCGACGCCTAGAAAATTGAGTCGGGTAGGAGTCGGGTACCCGAGTACCCGATGTCATCCCTAATGTGAACCATTGCCCTCCTTATCAGTTTATATTAACTGAATATTAGATGTACATTAAATGTTAAATAAATAAATGCTGATTTTGAAACTTGACTGCTGAAAGGTGTCAACTTGTGCAGTGTCTGATTATTGACTTGCCACTACAACTCAGTCATGCCTGATACTTGTGGGACATGCTTGCAACTGAGTGACTGGACTCGGAAGTGGTGTAGCCACTGTCAATAGCTTGTATTAGCAGTTAAGTATGTACAAAACGTTGGCTGCACTTTCGGAGCCATACGAGTACAAGCTATATCTATCTTGTAATGTCTCTGGACAGTGGTGATTGGTAAATAGCAACATTTTTTTTGCATCTTTTAAATGTACACTCTGTATGCACACTCTTTATTTCTTTTTCTTTTACTCTTTTTTCTTACCACACCACTATATCGGTGCAACAGTAGGCCTATGTATGTACTAATAATGTTGCAAGTGATACTGATAGTTAACTCATTGTCACTCATACATAGCATTCTTAATTTTGCACGTGTTTGGCTTTCTTGTATGACTGGCATCAACTCACTCACTAACTTTAATATTGTCTATGTACCTGGACCCTTAACAGCATCTGCAGATTGGGCACGATCTAGTCCCAGACCTCAAGGTCTACCCAGACCAGTGGCTAGTCCCCTCGTACCAGGTATAGCTAAAGGCAGACTAGACTGTACCCAGATCAGAGCTAGTCCCTGGGTATAGCTATACTGCAGATATGTGGTAAGGGTCCTGTGCTTAGCCATCAGTAAGCTATTAGTTATTAATCTATTGTTGGTTGGTTAGTAGTCTTTGCCTCTTGGAAACTACTCTCTGACAATAGTTGTTAATCTGTCGTTGCGCTTGTCACGTATCATAGTAGTCGGCCATCGATCTGAAGACTTGTTCCTGAAATTTGTCCCTTATTGACATGATTATATTTGCCGGTTTTGTTCGTGGTGGTAATGGTCGGCTACATGTCACAAGATCCTCCAATGTCTGTGGGCTTTGGTCATAGGTTATTTGAAGGCTTCTTTGCGGCGTTAGTGACAGACAGCAACAATGCTACAAGTTTCATCATCTGAAAACCAAAACAATGCAGTATTTGGTAGAATGCATCATCACAAGCTGACAACTAAATATCTAAGATACTGACCACTCAAACATTGTCTCTCGTTTAATCAATTGCCATCCTCTGAATGTAACGTTAAACTTCCACAGATGCTGCACTCTTTTCAAGTAGTGAACATCATTGCTCACAGCACAACTAGCAGCCCCTTGTATTGGGACATATTATACTATGTACATAAATCACACTGGTAATATAATCATGCCAAATATAATACATGATAAATGATCATTAGTTATGGGTCCTTCCTTACTGCCATCTCATATCAGCACAATGTGTTTATACCCTGCATGCAGGCGACAAATACCAGCTTGCAGTGATGTTAAGTAACGCGCTACAAGTAGAGCGTTACTTGTGGCATGTTACTTTTTTTGGTAGCGAGACTGGTAGCGCACTACATTTGAAAATGCAGTAAAGTAGCTAGTAGCAAGCTACTATATACGAGTATTTGTAGCGAAAAGTCGCCGCTACTCTAATTTTGCAATAAACAAACACACGTTTCTTTCGCCCGCCACAATTCCCACCGTCACAGGTTCGGAATGACGACTGACATTGGCTTTCTTGCTCTATAGTCTCAATACCGCCTGCCCAGCACTGAAATTCCTGTTTCACCCCGTAAGCTGTGATATGAGTATGACTCACTTCCGGACCTTACCGCCGTTTCAATACATAGTACGTACTCTTGGTCCTTTATAAAAAAATGATAGTAGCTCTGTAAAGTAGCGTCACTACTTATTTTGAGTAGCTGTACAAGTAGCGAGCTACTTGACAAAATACATTTGCTGAAAAGTAGCTAAGTTACTTTCAAAGATCAAGTAGCTGTAGCTGTAACAGTGCTACTTTTAAAAAGTAGCTGTAGCAACACTGCCAGCTTGCTGCCGGATCACTTTCCTTAAATTTTAATTCCTAATGTACATAGAAAATGAGCTTAACTTGACTCATTAGATAGATAGATATTTGGGTTTAACGTCTCATATTTTTGCAACTTGGCTAATCGAGACGATGAGTGGGTGAATTATGAAGATGAAATAGGGGGGTGTATGGAGGGAAGTGGCAAGTAGGAGGGCGGGGAGGATAGGGGAAGGAGGAGGAAAAGGGAGTGGAGAGGTTGTAGACTGCATTTCGTCTGACTTCTTCTCGACCTGTGGCCCTACCAGAAGCATAAGCTTCCGCCAGCATAGCTCCAGGAATCATCAAAGCGCACAAACCTGCCCACAAGCTCCTGGGCAGGTTGTTGGCTCATTATCTTGTGGCATTGGTTTTATATTACATTTTTGTTATCAGTGTAAAAGTGCATCATATCACCTGGAGTAATTTTGTAAGTTACAGTTGTGCACTACTATAGTAGCAGTTTTCTTGGTTATCTGAAGCTGAAACCCATACTGTATCACACATCACAATATGTTGTCCAGTGTGTCCAGTGGTCCTTCCTCCTTGGTCACCTGTTCATTATGATACAGACAATTAGACAAATGGTTCAGGATATGATGGGATTCAATAAAATTTCTTCACATGTTATGATTCCGAAAGAAAAACGTGAGTAATAAAAGTAGTAGTGTACATTTTGGATCAATAGGTAAACAACAATGTAATGGTATGAAGGTATGAATATAAGGTGTACACTAAATTTTTATTTTAAAATAGAAAATGATTTTTTGTGAAGTTTGACGTACTTTTATTGATTCTGTTTTTACTTCTTTCAAGTTGCAAATTTTCATTTTAATGAACTTTTGTTTTTTGTGTTTTTTTTTTTTTTAATTTCTCATTCCCTTGATTTTTCTATTTATTCTGACATATTATGTGACATGCACTAAAATATACTAAAACTGTCAAACTGTACCAGTGTCTGCGGCATTTTAGGTTCAACTTTGCTTCAACAATTCAAATAGGTACTCAGCAACTTTTTGTTAGCACCAGAATTATATTGATATTTTTTTTTCAAATACCCGTAGGCCTACATATCCCTAGAGTGTGTATTATTTTCTATATTGATAAATGGTTTTATATTTGTATATAATATGTATTTGATTCATTTGCTATAATAAGAATTTTCCTAATGAGTAGAACCCCATGAAAATGGGTTTATTTTCTCCAAATTTCGTTTAAAAAAAGACTATTTCGGTCTTTAGCGGTGTTATTATTTTTAGCTGTGTAGACATACAATGTACGATACAATCTACAAACTACTCACGTTCGGGCAAAGTAAAACGTGTTGGCGAAATAGATATTCTTATCCCCATTATTAAAAAAAGTCCAAAATTTATTAATTTTAAGAGAAAACTGCTTTTTGTACAAGTTTCAGAAAAAAAAATGTTCACTGTTAAATGGGAATTCAGACGGCATTTTTGCAAGATCTCGTGGTTATTTCGCGTAATACAGGAGATTTCGCTATTTGTGGTTGTGGTGTTATAATGCGAATTTTGCGTTATTTTTATATTTTTGGACTCCTCGCTATTAAACGCCAACATTTTACCAATATATAAAGCAATATTCTGATTCACAACAATAGGGAATATGCGTCATCTTTTTTTATTATTGTACTAGATTAGGATTAACTTCCTGAATACAAAAATATTTTATTTTGATGACATAGAATAAAGCTTCATTTATAAAAACGAGCTGAAAGTTTCACACATATTTATGGCGGGAAAAACGGGGCATAAGTCACTTTCCTTGTATCAGCAATCAACCAATCATAAACTGATAAATAAAATAACGCTTGTTTGGAAATTATCATATCCAAAATCATATAAAATCGAATTAATGTCTAGTACGCATAATAATTAATTTTGAAGCCCAATTTCTATAAAAACAATAATACCAAACCTATTTTCATAGAATGTCAGTAAATAATGGGTGTTGTAATTCATATAAAGCAGACTTGACAACGGCTTGAGTACAAATTTTGACAAGGTTAGCTTGATGACCTTGGAAATTTGATTGTTTCGTCTAGGAGGCGGTGGCAAAGTCCAAGGAGGTTATATGCAAAGTCATTCATATAAGCAGTGACTTACAAGGATTGTGACGTCACATACCGTTTAAAAATAATAGTGCGGGGAACAGATAATCAAAATCTTTGAACATTTATAGAAGTATAATGAGTTAATTTTAAAACTTTTAAATTAGGTTTCTGATGTCTTCAGATGAATAACAATATATTCCACGTACTTTCAGAGCTGTAGAAAATTCATGCACATTCCCTATTATATGATTTCGCGATCGCGAATTTTACGGGGCTCAAGATAGTGTCTTCGTAGGCAAGTTCTAAATTGAAATTGTTTTTACTCACCTCGTCATACTTTTTATGTATACAAAAAATAAAAACTATATTGTTTAACGACGTACTCAACAACCCCTTAATCGCTGCACGTGATAGACTGAGGTACCTGCAGGGCGATTCTGTATGGGCGACGATAAGTTTATCAACGGTTTTGGTCGTTACTGAAGGCGAATGCAAGACGGTGATTGGCTCATCGCCTTCTTCTAACAACCAAAACCGGTGATAAACTTATCGTTGCTCATACTGTCATACAGAATTGCCCTGCAGAACGCTGAACGTACTCGACTTGGTGCCCCGACGAGCGACGACGGGATTTCCCTTCTTCTTCTACTAAACAATTCTCCCACTGTGATGCTCTGCAAATTGTAAAATGAGAAATGCCACTAAATACTACAAATTGTTATGTGACAGCCGAAATAAAGAACATACAAGGGAATTGGAAATAGAGAGCGTTGACAAAAGCCGAGTTCTGGAGTTCACGTTACCGTGGCCCCTGCGTAGCGAGTTGGGAAGTGTAGTGTCAGTTCTTCGGCTTGCATCTGATCTGCCTCGTCATCGTGCGTTGCAAACCGGCAGTGGAGTTGACGTTACCGTGCATGGCCCGGGCTGCGTTGTATAGTGTCACTTCTTCGTCCTGCATCTGCCTCGTCACCGCGTGTTGCGAACCGATCGATGAACTCGCTCGTACAATGGGTCGAGTCATGAATCGCATACTCGTTCGATTTTTAGGACTTGTGCTCAGATTTCATTGATCGGGGCATCTGCTGCCAGATTGGCGGTAGCGGGATAGGGTTTTGTATCGACTATGAAGTAATTAATTTACTCTCCCAGACCGTCCTCACTCCTCACCCAATGAATCTCGAGCGTTCAGCGTACACCTCATTCGGTATCTCACTGAATGAAGGTTAAGGCTGTGGATTCGGTTCCTGCCACCGGAATTCCCGGAGTTTGTTTTCTTTTGGTTGCTAAATGTATCATCAGCTTACCTCGTGTGTCCCACTTCGGGCATAGATATATGTACGTAACTTGTTCTGTGACTGACCCATTCGATGACTTGCGATATGAAAACCTGTGTATACCGCCATCTATGGTCGTTTGCGTTACGTTTGGAATATCCATCTAAAAAAAAGTTAAGTCAAAAACAATTTCTTTGGCAATCGATAGTGGTGATACGCGGGTAGCCTAATCATCATCATCATCATCTGTTGCCACGTCCAACTCGACGAAACTACCCAAGACATTGTTATTTTATTCCGATACTTCTTCTTTTAGATCTACGCTGTTTGGAGTTGGACGCGATATGAACGAGGCGCATCCAACCCGTTCAGACGCTAAGCGTAGTCACTCCACGTGTCGAAAAAACTAGTCGCAACTTTCGCCCGAATGGTTGTCACTAAAACAAGTAGAATCGATTTTTATTACGGTGAGCGGTTGAAGTGGAGGCCGGCCTCTCTACGACCACCAGTGCACGTCCGTCTGCCGCGTTCATGCACGCTGTTGCAACGATTATCAACTGGCTCCTGGCGTTATGCTCAA
This sequence comes from Isoperla grammatica, assembly GCA_945910005.1. Classification (NCBI taxonomy): domain Eukaryota; kingdom Metazoa; phylum Arthropoda; class Insecta; order Plecoptera; family Perlodidae; genus Isoperla; species Isoperla grammatica. Next base: position 29,183,016 of record OX246739.1, read on the forward strand.
GGCAGTCTTCTGCTTAGTGGAAGAAACAATCCTCCGACTGTTATCTCTACACAAGCCTCATTCGTTATGCCTGCTGTTAGGAATTTCCAGGTAACCAATCGAATGTCGTAAATTATCCCCAATGGACTTGTTACTGGAGAAGTAGGAAATGAAGTTGGTATGCTTGGACTCTGCTATTTCGTAAGCATGAGAATTGGGGTTGGGGCAACTTTATTGGGGAGTATAATACTTCGCAGGCATTCGTGAATGTCACTTTTCTTGAGCTCGTTCACGATTTACCATTCATACAGAATTCGTCGGTCGGATATGAACAATACTGTTGATCATGGGTGATTAGATGACGGAACGAGTTAACGAGGATTAATTGTCGGTTGTCGCGATAATTCGCACCCTTTGATGTTCGCCGAGAAGAGCGCCCCCCCCCCCCCCCCCCCCCCCACACTGCCCTGGCGAGTCGCGCGTCAGATCCCCACGAATGAGCCGCGACAAGAGTGGCAGTGCGGGCTACTGCGGACTTGAATTCAAATCAAAACATTTTATTCTCACACAAACAAGTTCTAATACCTCATTATTTTGTTTATGTTTGGTACGTTGAGCGCATTAGTACGGACCGATACACGGGATGTTGTAACTTGTAAACACGTCACATCAGGTGATTATTATGCAGCCAGCAGGTCAATCAAGAGTTTTTAGATGAATCATCCCATGTGTGACGTAGCCAGCCAGTCCCCTTCTCTTGCAATACGAGGTGGAACAATAGTTACATTTTCACCATCAGCTAAGTGTGAATTTGTGAAAGTTCTCGTATTTCCGGTAAAGTACCAAGCAAGTCAACATTCCAAACATGTATGTTTTAATTATTTATTTTGAACTTTCTTCGTTTGAGTGCGATGTAACCGTATATTATGCACAAAGACAAAGTAAGATTCAAAATCCCCCCAGTTGATGGCCGTAATCTGTAGGGCTCCATCGACCATCCGATACGTCCGTCGTGAATTGGAATTGACTCACCAAATGCAATTTTAATAGCGTTGCTTGCAAGTTGTAACAAAATAAATGTTCTTTCTTGAATTACAAACACGTGATAAAATAGTAGAAGTAACAAGTGGTTCCAAATTGAATACAATAATGTCAACATATTGCTATTTGCTATTAGTTAATTAAAAGCAATTTGTATTATTTAGAAATCACCACGCATCATTACAAATCATAAAGCGCGCATGCCCTTAGTTTCCTTCATTTCAATCACTTCTCAGCATTCGTGATTTCCTTACTTCATAGATTACAGTTAGTATTTTTAGATTGTGCGTGTCCAGGTGTTTCTTTCCCAGGCACACTTATGCAAACTTTAATCTGAGTATATTTCTCTAGTCGTAAATGGATGTCGAATAATTGTTAACAAGAAATGTTCCAAACGTGTGAAATTGTCTAATTTAAGACCGGGAGGAGTGAAATCGCGTAAGCTAACAGTGGGTGGGAAGGGAACTATTTTAAAATAGAAAATAAGGCGCAGCTTGCACATGAAGGTTCGTCAATCCCCCAGCGTGGGTTCGGTAAACCTGAGTTCGACGAGCTTCCGGCAGGGGATCTATAGACCTTGCTTGCCAGATGGATGCTTTACGTATACGTACAGTGGCTACAGTCGTACATCGTTTTTCAAGATGCTGCTCTTGTAGATCATTGGAAAATGTATACTACGTACGTCACACATTTTGTCGTTCTTGTCGCTAGTGGACACGAGAACGAGTTGACGAATGACGGCCCTACGAAGAAACCACAGCACGTCTTCGTGGTGTCGCTTATTGGTGATAGTTTTGATTTCAGTCAGCTCGCTCTTCCATATTTTCGTCGTTCAACTGGTGTAATGTGTACTTTGCGGTATGACTGATCAACAAAACGTGGTCATTTGTATTTGCAGCCCCCTGAGAGCGAATCTCAACATTAGTTAGCTAGCTGATTGAGTAGTGAGGAGACCTTGAAACTTGTACGACATCATAACATAACAGTGTCCACGGGTGTAGCGAGGTGTGTGGGGCAAAGATGCGCCCCCCCCCCCCCTCTTCCCCTTGTGGATTTCAAGATGTTTTTAAAATTACCGATATGTTTCAATTAATTCTTATGACCCTCGACACAAATTTTGTCGTTCACAAATTGCGTCGTTCAGCAGCCAACACAGCATCTAGCCTATTACAAGTAGACTTGGCTTTCGGAAACACTAATATATTATCTTGTATTTTAAAAAGGTGACACATGTGACAAAATATCCACGTTTCCACACATTTTACATTAAAACCAAAGCTACCGTTTTGATGCCAGTACCAGTATACCGTTTTACCCTTAGGTTGAGCTTTCCTGTGGGTGAGCGTTGAAGAGCATGCGAACGAACGGGAACGCGTGTGATATATGAGGAGTTATTTAAAAGTGCTCTGTCTAAAAATACGAAAGTTACTCGATATGAACCAGAACGTATTTCTCGGTTTTGAACACTGCAAACAAACTCACCTGGCCCCGACATGTGTTATATTATGCCATATTATATTACTGATGAAGAGGCGAGCAAAACCTTATACTCGCGTAGTTCTGTCTGACCTTTCTCCTACTCTTGGTTTGTAATACTTGAGGGGGTCAATTTTGTTTAGATTTGAAATTTAATATGAAACCACGAGTTTTTACTTTTCATGACACGAATATTAACAGAAAGTGCAAACAAGATCATCTTTCCTTCTGTCCATTGAAGTTTACCGCCTGGCCCGTGGCCTGGCCACGCAAGGGAAAAGGCGGTCACTCCACGCGGTTTTTTCAACTGTATTCGCCCCTGGATTTCCCAATACCTGCTTGTTATTGTCCAGTGTATTGACTGCACCAACCGTGATTGGAATGCGCCCTCACCACGCCTGATAACATACGCGCTGGTATTATCAATGCACTACCAGAGGCATGCGAATGAGATACAACTAGATTTTGGTTGGTCGTTGTCACAAGCGTCACTTCACTATTACATAATCCGTGACGAGACTTTCGAATATGTCTGCCTGCCGCACCGCACAGTTGACGCTATGTAACTTGCTCATCGTCCATTCAAGGTTGCTTTCGATTGCTCTGCTATCGTTATCATGAATAATGCCAATAAACTTATTGCAGTGAATCGGCTGAGCGGCAGGTGACAAATGATGCGTAAGCTAGAGGTAACTAACTGTTGATCTTTGCTCCCCCCTCCAACCTTTTCCCGGCGACCTTCATGGACGGAACTCGTCTCATGAAGCCGTTCACTTATGGCGCTCGGGCTGGGAGCGTCCTTGGGTTGTCTGGACATGTCCTTGTGCCGCGTTGTGTAGCCGCGCCGCGGACAGCTGTTCCGTTCGCACTACGCAGTGTTGCTGGACAAACACATGTTATCGGCCCACCCCACTTGTTGTGTCTACTTCTGCCCAGCATATTTTTAATAAACAAAAAACTATTTAGCAGTTAATAGTTCAAAATCTCATTGATCTTTGTAATTTTATTTGTACAGGCTAAAAGTAAACTGCAGTGACCAAAGGCACTGCACTATGTAGCAGTAAAGTTATCTCTGTCTTGGTATCTTATGATAATGCCTTGCAGTGTCTAAGGGTGAGAGCACAAGATCATGTAATATAATAGAACTCCATAACTTCTGTAGTCTTATTTAACATGGGGTAGTAGAAGTGGTGTATATAATAAAATATAAGTAATATTTTATCTGGTAATTACCTACCTCACTCTAGTGTATGTTCTGTTATCATTTAAACGGTCATCGCATAAAACAATGCGGAAAGTCCCAATATCAGCATTCGTGAATTAAATGTAAATTAGTAGTGAAGACATATAAAAGGTAAAAGATAAATAAACTCGAGTGCTCTATTTCATTTTTTTGGAGCCTGTTTTAAAATAAAATTCATTTGTTTTCATTCTGCTGCTCGATAATGCACAGATTTCCACCAAAGTGGGATTGAGACGGAGTGGATGGAGTGGAAAATATTAGGCACTGGGTATACGTATATATATATTTAAACCTTCAAGTCCCTACTGTTTCTGTCATAAGCGTTTTAATCATTCAACAGAGCCATTTTCAAAGAGGTTAAATAATATTGATTTGGTAACACCTGTGTCAATATTTAACAATATTTGAGCGCCTTCGTCCATAAACTCCATAACTACCAAACATCATGTTATATAACACATTTGGAATTAAGTTTGTTTACCAATTTTAGATAGAATCAGGATTCAGGATGCAGTAGTGTAAGGAGAACATGTAGGAGACAAAGGGGGTGCTATAATACAAATGCATTGTAAGGTGCTCCAACACCCTCAGGTGTTTACTTTAGTGGGAGTATTGTAGTTTATACCAAATGCATTTACTTGTGAGATAAATAGAAGACTGAAGGCAAGCAGAGTTTGCTTGAAGCAATTAAATGGGTTGTACCAGAGCTATATGCATAACAGTGTGGTTGTGTCTAGTCCTACCCAAGTGTTATTGTAGTGAGGGATGGATGTGAAGTAATTGCCAAAAAGTGGATGGAATGCCCCCCCCCCCCCCCAAATTAAACATCCCATCTTGTATGTGTTAAACATTGAACATTTAGGTAGCGAACACTTTTGCCCACTCCTAATTAGTAAAAGCTTTCTTTCTCAAAGTCACTTGTGGGCCCGTAACCCCCTCCCCCTCTGCTCCACTTGTTCATTGTTCTCGAACCACCCCTGAGTTGAAAGTTCTGTAAAAAATAAATATCGTTCCATGGATCTGTTTGCTGTTTCTAACTCTTTATGGAACATTTTGTGTGTAGGAAACTCCACCACTTGATGTGCAAAGTGTTACACAGACGCTGAAAGAGAAGAATATACTCCCATCTCCCCTCAAATTTGGCTTCCTTGGACTGGGGCTCATGGGCTCTGGAATGGTCAAAAACCTCCTCAACTCGGGCCACTCAGTCATTGTATGGAACAGGACACCAGACAAGGTAAGCCCTCGTCCATCTATTACATTTGTTTTACATGTTCTCAAAACTCTCAACCAGATCGGAACCTGCTAAAGACGTTGACAAATCAATCAGCACTGTACACAGTGTACAGTGAAGAAGTTCACTTGATTGATACTGCTAACTAGCATTGACTAGTAGTATAAAATATACTAGTATAACTAGTATTGATGACTTCCGCCATTCTGTTCCCAGTCGACTCCTTTTGTAGTCAACTTCATTTTCAAGTACGTAGTACATTCTTTTGAATGTGGGTTGCTGTGTCACACAATGGATGACCTTTCAGTTTTAAGGCCTGTTAAACTTTGGTAACTGCATTTTAGGTTTGAATCCTGGCTTGGATATTTATCTTCATGTATCACCTACTCATGGTCTTGATTAGTTGTAGGTACCAGTGTTAAGTTTTGTTGCTTATATAGCCCATATTTCATTACATTTCTCAAGTAGGAATAGGATCGACTGTAGTGTCTGTAGTCTACCTCCACGTTATCTTATCTCCACCATGTATATCCCTGCGAACAAGCATCTGCACTATTCCTGCCCAGGTTGGTACTGCTTGATGGTAATGTGCTTGTGTGTGTCCTGATCCAGACTAATAAAGTATATTATGTATAATTGTGGACTTTCAATACCTACCATAATAAGTTGGCCACATATTGTTCCGTAATTGGGCTCTTCATTGTTTCATTATTGACTCAATTGAAAATACCAGCCGCTGAAGAGGCTCATGTGTCACAAAAAAGAACAGTCATCATGCTCAACAGAACACGGTTTTCTAATTTTTTATTTTGACAATCACTTCACACTGCAGTGAGTACACTTTGCCCAGATATTGTTTTCAACATCATGTGCATAACTTAATGCATAATGTGCTTTTAGTTGTTGTAGCCTGTTGACCAATGAGCTTAGTAGAAATCAAAACGATGATTATACCGCCTACCGTATCCTCAAGCCTTATGAATGTTTAATTTACATTGTTGTGTACACTAAGGGTTTAGGGCACGGCCACTGTTGGCAGATCATGCAATGTGCCATACCTGTTGAATGTTGATGTCTGCCATGAAACCAATAACATTGGCAGTCTCGGAGATGAACAACAGGTAGCGCCAAAAGTAGGTTGGCTACATAAGCGTCAAAGCATGACTGTGTGGCACAATTTGCGAGCCATTGCTATTGGAAAGAAAACGTCTACCTTAAGCATAGCTCTCGCTAAGCCAGACTATGCATTCGGAACTTCAGGGAATTGGAGGGAGTTATCAGATAAGCTTCGTTGAATACAATTAATGTCTCACAACAATACTCATCCAGACACATTTGTTACTAACAGGCAATTGTAATTCTGTACCACCGTATCATGGTCAGTTCTTCTGTTTGCTTATACCCATTTCTCCAACTCTTTTCTTTCAACCAGCTCTCGATTTTTGGACTCGCTGCCCACTCTCCAAGCTGCATTGTTTGATCTTGCAGTCGTTTCTTGATCTTACTTGACTTTTCACACACAATGCATGCCTTGGCATCCTTTTCTTACACTATGGCCATAGCTTCTCTTCTCTCCATTGGCACGTTAATGGAAAGCTCCAAATGAGTGGGCTACATTGTCACATTATCACATTGTTTGGAGTTGCATGATTCAGCCTAGATTGAAAAGAATCGTACTTACAATTTTGGTAGGCTACAATAATTCATTTTTACAAATGCACTGTCATGTGTTTGCTCGCAACTATATTGACATTAATTGTAGACATAGCCTATCTAATCTCCTGGGACCCTAATTTTTAAAACATACCCTCAGTCACTTCTGAAAAAATTACTTGGCTGGTAATGTGACCCAAAACGTATGTTTTGTACAGAATGACATTCTTCTTAAACTACAGAGCAAATGAAATGCGTCACGGAACATAACGTGTTCAACTCACTTACGAAAAGCTCATAGTTTGATTGTCTTCACGTTCTAGACCACAGTTCCTATGATCAATTCAAGTCTGTTCATATTACACAGCCATCTGTTTCTGTGAAGATATCCACCATGGTTTTTCCAAGTTATCAGACAAGACAATTGAGTAGGTATTAAATAATGTGGTTTAACTGACTGATTCTAAATAAACAATGCTTTAATCACTTCGTGTACATTTAAACTTGGATATTAGTTTTCCTAGTGGGAGTGAGTACAATTTGAGATTTACCTGGTATTTATTGCTCAGAAACAAGTTTGCTACATGTATTAAAACTTATTTCTGATTGGCAGTGAGATGTATAGCATTCACCAAAACTTCAACTCAAGTGGAACATTTGCAAGTTAACCAACAGTAACACTTTTTTATTTGCAATGCATGTTTTAAACTTGTATTTTATCCAAGTCGCCAAATACGAGTGGTATAGATATACGTTTTGCCCGTACGTTGTGACAGCAAACTCATGTTTAAAAAAAAATCATGTAGATTAGAACTACTTCCTGATTCAATGCATGCTTACGACTTCGTCCTCGTTCATTTTGGCTGTTAGGAAACTAAAACAGCTGTAGTAACACACTGCCTTATGGCTGTCAATTTGTGGAACATAAAGAAAGCAGTGTATCGTCATCGCCATACTACAAAGTGGCTAGTAAAGATAGCCATTATGACCAAGTGTGAAATATACTTAAAAATAGAAGAAACCATAAAGTTCTGGCAGAACTTAATCCGCCATGATTTTGAAGGATTAAAGAGGGTCTCTGTAGCTCCGGCGTGACTACCGACTACGCATCCCAAATATCCCAAATATCCTTCGCTGTTAAAGTGCCCTAAATCCATAAATAAAATCAACTAGGTATATGTGCCTCTGTCCCATGCAGTTTCCAATAAGGCTACAAAAAAAAAAACAGTAACTCCGTTCTGTATTTCGATGGTTACAGTGGACCATTGAATATGACTATAATGGTAAAACACAATTGGTTGGAATCCTTTTAGCCTCAAAACAGCACATCACAGATTTGTTTGGAACAGGGTTCCTGGTTGTCTGTGTGCCTCCTGCCTAACCAACATATTTGAAAGAGGATCATTACAGGCAACCCAGGACTACCCTTCACATGCTTTCGTCACAAGCGAGGCACTCATTGCCAACCAGCGATCTGCCCGAGACAATAGCGCACAAATACCGATCGCTGATTGGCTACGAATACCTCGCCTGTGACGAAAACATATGTAAGGTTGTCTTGGGTTGCCTATAGTAGCTTATTTAGAAGGGAAAAAGTCACGCCTATTTACATTACTTTTTACGTAGACCTTATAATTTGTATTAGTTAACACCACACAAATTTTGAAATGTTTCTTTAAGTGAGTTAGTAAAAACTCGCATTGTTCAGTCAGTAGTAAAGCATTGTTTTCTCATAATCTAATAGTCTTTCTACAATACAAAGGATACCCATCTTCAAAATTAATATTTTTCAGAAGTGTGCACAGAAAATCAGCACTTGCTCATAAATGTGCGAGATATTTTAATTCAAGTACAGTAACAAATTAATAATTAACAATTATACTACAAAATGAAATCTTCACTTTCTAGCATAAAAGGTTGAAAACAGTACTAAAGAAACTAAAATAGTCCCTCAGAGTAACTTAACCTATAATTTAGGCTACATTAATCTGCAAGGAATAAACAAATTTAATATATACAAAATAAATATGTTTGCATTTTTGTAAAAAAAAAAATGGCTAGATTTTCATTAGTGTCCTTCCTTAAAAATGTATTACATGGGTTGATGAATGATGATGTATATGGTTGCCAACTATTGAGTGTGAAAGTACGGGAATTTTGAAATTGATGTTAAATGCAGGGGGGGGGGGGGGGGGGGGGTAAATGCAGGACGGTGTCTGAGGCAGCCAATTCGCCATAGGCACAAACAAATTTTGGTCCTATATCTAATAGATGTTACGAGCCAAAATATGAGTTTGGAGATATAGTGCTAACTTTAAATGTATACATTTCCTCATTGATTTAATGTTTAAAGTGGGAGTGGGTTAACTGAATTGATATGTATCGTTTTGGCTGATTCATTTGACAAGCTATTTTGTATTAGGTAGAATCTTTGTATTGTGTTTTACATAATTATAAAACTCTACACAAAAGAGAATAGTCAACAACGAATTGTAACTCGGCTTCTATTAAACTGGTTTGAACACCTTGTGCTATTGTCAGACGATTTATTTACCATTAATGAAAATTGAAAAGTGAAAACATTCAACATTAGAATTTGAGCCTTACATGTTCAGTTTACAAAAAAATTAACCAACATAACAAACATGGCCATATATTGTGTGTGAAGTGTGTACTGTTAGTACGCGGAAGTTTACGAAACTTTGTAGGCCTATTTTAAAACAAATTGTGAAACACCTGGAACACATGTAGAGTTGATAAGGGAAGTGGAAAATTATTGCAAAAAACTGGATTTCCCAGGAAATATGGGAGAGTTGGCAACCCTAATGAGTAGAGATCCTTGTATTTCGCAATGTGCGATAGCGCGAAATCACTTGAAACGTGCAGCAATTGAAATATGTTGGCATGACAGTCTGTTGTGAGTCCAAAAATAGTCTTTTTGAATCGCAAAATAAAACGAAATCCCGTGTATACGCGAAACTGTTGAATTGACGCGAAATCGCCGAATTCCTGTCAAAAACGTAATTTTCAACATTTTCTGCAGTGATTGCAGTGACCCTTCCACCCCTGCCAAACCGGCTCGCAACAGATTTTTCTCGTAGCTTGTGCGTCAACTGCATTCCGCATTCCTAGCGACCGCTTTCTTTTTTTTTTCTTTTTTCTTTTGCGACAATGTAGGCATGCCACATGCATTCCGCATTCCTAGCGACCGCTTTCTTTTTTTTTTCTTTTTTCTTTTGCGACAATGTAGGCATGCCACATACATAGAATACTAAATACAAATTAGATTTGGTGAATTAAAATTGAAACACCGCCAAAAAGCTGAAATTACTGCTCAACAGCGAAATTTGGATTTAATAAAACGAAATATGCTAAATAATAAAACCATTTACAAGGATCTCTACTAATGAGTAATGGTGTATAAATATTAAATATCTTATGTAGATTGTGTTTTCAAGGTGGAAATTAACTCATTTTATGCTAAATATGCATACATAAGCAAGTACCTGAGAAATAGCCTAAGCCCTAAGGAAGAATCCATTAACACAAAATTGTACCAAGAAATGGACTTTACCTGTAGGCTCCAATACTATCTAATCACTGAGATTTTTAAGTATAATTAAATAGGTTCTTCCCAAAAAGTTGAAAACCGCAAACAAAGTTTGCAATGCTAGTTATTTTAACCTCTTCAATTAATAGGTGGCACTATTATGTACTTTGCAACTGACATCTGTACTTGGGACTTAAAAGCATAAATTTGCATTCTAATTATTATTGCAAGGTTGATTAAATAGTATTTACTACTATATACTTTGGAGCCATCATAGCAATAACTACGAGGCACATAATTAATGGCATTAAAATAACTAAAATGTCCCCCACTGAAAATCAGGTCTTGTAACCAAGTGGGTTGACAATAAATACAAATTTATCTTACAGAAAGTTATGTATCAATGTTTGTTTGTATGTATGGTCATATAGCAATTGTAATAAACGTTTGCCCTGACAAGGGATCGAATCCAGATCCTCTATTTCTACATACCAATGCTCTTGCCACTGAAGGTGCATGTAGAGTCAGAGGATCTGGTTTCGATCCCCAGGCAGGGTAAACATATTACAACTGTGTTGTGTTCCATGCATTATCCATTAAGGGGAATTTAGCTTAATAACCCTTATAATCATAAGCATATATATATATATGCGGCATAGGAAAAAAAATATATATATACACACTACACATCACAGGTGGTTTGTTTTCATATTGAAGTTATGTAGTATTATATAGTTATGTGTCTACCTCAATGTCAGATTGTATATTACCCAACGTGGGCAAAATGAAAGAAATAGATGGGATTCACAGACTCGTTTAAATTTATATTATGCTAGGTCTACCAGGAGGGATAAGAATTGCTTATCTAGGTCATACAGCATTAAAGCACATCATTTGCATATCATGCCCAACAATGTTTCATTTTAATTGCAATTTGTGAGCTATACATGAACCTGGATGAAACAACCCAGACCAACAATCAAATACTGTTTCGTCATAAAAAATATAAATGATTTTAATGATTTATTTTACCTCTAAATGGGCGACTATTATTAGAAGCCCAATTGACGAACCAGCTCAGTTCTGATAATCAAATCTAATTTTGAACTCTTCGTTAACAAGTATGGTATCCTTGATTATGTCATAAATATTTCAGTCATCAATCCCCAGAAAAATGTACCCTTTCTGACAAGTCATTACTTACAATATAGGTAGGTGTACATACGTGCACGGTTCACCTAGCATATTTTCTTACTTGCCACAACATGCCAATGATTATTGAATGCTGACAACTAAAAACATTTAGATGAGATAATGTTATGGAATGAACACAAACCATGGTGTACCATCATTTTATATTATACTGTAATTTCTTTACAGACAAAATATAGTGACATGATACTGTCAACATATATTACAGGAACCACCAACATGAATATAAATTCTGTGAAATGTGATCCTACTGTATGTAACATAATGCAACAACATTGAAACATTGGCAAGAAATTGACTGTTCAATAGCATAGCGAAAGTAGGACATATAAGTCTGGTCATACAATAACATGAAAGTAGTTTACACAGATGTTAGTTTACAGTTGACAACCCTTGTAGCACAAATATATAAATTTACTTTTAGAATAAAGCCTAGCTACAAAGATGTACTACTTACAAGTCATCTGCTACGCCAGACACTATGTTGTGCCCACACCTATTGTACTTACTAATACTTACATTTCAAATATTTCTTTGGTAGTGAAATTTTTAAGAGTACAGTGTTGTCAAAAAAGTATTGACAGATCCATATCCACCAACTGCATCGAAAAAGTCACCTCACGTTCATACAGAAGATAAGACATTGAAAGACCCATTTCACAGTGCACATTTTTAAACATAACTATAAACTGTATTGGTATATTAAGTGAGGAAAGGATCCAACAGCTTACCTTCGTGTAGTAAGATGACGGATTTGCGATTCTTCTCTCGAGTGAGCAAGACCTCGGTCGAAACGTCTCGTTATATTTTGTATTATGTCTTTATGTGTACTTCAAACTCGCAAATCCGTCATCTTACTACACGAAGGTAAGCTGTTGGATCCTTTCCTCACTTAATATACCATTCCAGCCGATTGGCACCTACTTTCATAACCTATAAACTGTATTGAGTTAAATATCAATAAAATTAGTCTAATTGCCTAAATGTCAGTCTAGGAAGGGCAGAGATTTGCCAAAGTAAGATACGTACACACTAGGATTGAATAATATAATACATTAATTAGTGTGAGCCTAAGGTTGATGGTACTTATCAAATAAATATGGGGTCCTAAACATATCAATGCAATGCCATAAAAGTCTACCTAAATTGCAGCATTTATGTATGTATTTGATTTGAGATTATACTGCATAATATATAATATTGGCTACCTATATCATATAGGCCTACTGATCAAGAGTTTTTTTTTTTTTAGACCTGGGATTATGGGTCACATAGACAAATCTGGCTCTCCTAGTTCGGGCTAGTGTATAGTAACAATAAATTAACCACATACCCTAGGTAGGCCTACATTAAAGCAGCTTATGATGTCCATTGCATATACAGGCATATCAACATTGTTTTAAACATCTAGGCAATTTGCATTTTTATGGAAGTCATTGGTTTAAACTAAAATCTGTTATGGTAGCCTACCTAATAGGTCTGCATTAAATGCTGAATAATGCAACAATATGTTTAGGACTCCCTTTTTTTTTTGTTATGAAAAAAATGCATTATTTTTTTTTGTTCATATTGTTATCAGTTCTGCCTTTTAGTATGTAAAGATTGCTTGAATTAATTGTTCATTACAGTCTCACTTCTTTAATTTCCTTACATATTATACATAACTGCACTTTCAACAATTGCATAACTTGCATCACACATCTCACTTATCAGTGCCACCAGTAATCAAAATAGAGATAAATAACACACTCTATCACAGGTTATGTGAATAAATAAACTAGATTTGCTATAGCCTAGCTATTATTGTTGGCACTACAAGGCTGTTTCATGACTGACTAAGGACTTGGAAATGTCTTTGTCCGCTTCAATAGTTACAACAATATTCTCACTAACTTTTCCATTGCTTTGGTGACTTAATTCTGGCAAACTTGCACATGTTCCAATTGGTAGCAACAAACTTTCTTCTTCTACCGAACCGTGCTCAGTTGATTTGGCCTTGCCAATACCGGACATCTCGCCTGAACGATTTGAATTTTGAAACACTGCACACGGATCTTCAAACGTTGGGATTGAAAACACTCTTTTCATTCGCCGGCTGCGACTAAATACGTTTGGTGAAAAGTAAGGGGATGTCAATGGCTCGATACACTCATCCGGGAGGTCTAGGCTTTGGTCGAAACACTCTATTTTTCCGTCGCCTCTGTTGATAATGATAGTTGAGCTGGAGAGTGGAGGGCCTTCCGAGAGTTCCGAGGGAGTGTAGTAAAGCGAGAGGTGGCTCTGAGTGTCGTCTGGCGAGTCGTCATCTCCCAGTGTTGACGCCATGTGATCTATCTTCGCCTTGATGTACATGTCGATGTCTTTGAAGTCGACGTCGAACTCTCCCGAGTCGGCTCGTCCGCAAGATCCCGTTCGACAGTTCTCGAAATAGAAACTTGGAAGGTTTTCTAGTACCTTGTTGAGCGTTTGTTGCTGGTACTTGTAAGACTCCCGAAACCTTAGCACTTGGTGGGTACTGAACTTCCTAATGCGGTTGCGTTGGAAGACGTAGTTCTCACGAACCCAGTTTAGTTGGCCAGTGGAATAATCCCGTACTCGTTTCACCTGCACAGTTAAGAGAATAATATAGGTAAAATAATAAAATAAGCAAACATTATTCATTATAGGTAGCCATCAAATCAACCTCAAGTCACTTGAGTCTTGGCCAAGTTCATCGATTATTTAGTTCAGTTATTTTTCTTATTTCATGACATAATGCAAGGTATATGGTATATTCATAGTCATATGGCAGCCAGACCTACATGCTTACTCAAGAGTAAATAAAGTTGGGGTAGGGGGGATTGTTGTAGAAAAGGGACAAAGAGTAAAACCTAGATTTAAATTTTAAATAGGGTGCTGTAGAAACTGATGATCTTATTGGATTAGTTGCTACTAAGAATGGCAGGGTTCCTCAAGACCTGTTCTGCCACATGTATTTTTTATTATTATTATTATTGGTTGTTTAGGTGATGTCACATGTATGAAGAATGTTAGCCAAGATTCTAGTGGGTACAAAAAAAATTAACACATGGGGATCAATCTTCAGTATGGTCTTTACTCTAAGTCTTTACTCTTTCGTATCTTTTGTAATACCAATTCTAGTCTTACAGAGTAAGTAGGCTACTATTATTTGCTAACAAGGAATATGCTAGGATATTTCATGATAAGTGCTATTTTACCTTATTTTTAAATTTTAGTTGAGTAGTAGACATTTGGAGGCGAGATAAGTCTACAAGAAAAATTATTGGCATATTGAGTTAGGTGACAAAGAAATATGTCTCGAGTCTACAGTACTTTGCGAGCATATCGGCACGAAGAGAGATGAGAAGAAGCTTGTCTCTACTGGTTGACCAGATCTAGCATGATGGCCTGACAAAATAAATGTGGTGTGGGCATGTGAAAAGATGAAATTGTTTCAATAAAGCCCTTTTAAGAAGGGATCCGTCTGTCTGACGACGTACAAGCAAGTCTTTTCATGCACTGACAATCGTCTACGTAGAGTGTTAACTAAACTACAAGTGTACTGTACACTGTAGAAATTCACTCATTTTATTTATTTAATGTTGATCCTATTCAGTTATGAACCTGATTTAGTGGCCATAATGTTCGGTTTTATAGCTTACTTGATCGTAGTATTGGTCTCTAAGGGTGGTAAGATGGTTAGTTCCATAATCTCGGATCCCTCGAAGATGCTTCACCTGGCTCTGATAACTGCCCTGTATCCATTCCACTTGTTGGGAGCAATTGTCTTTGATACGGTGCACCTGGTAAAAATTACATTGCTGTAATACATTGATATAAATCTTAAGTAATTCTACACATTGGACTGGGAGCATTAGTGGACACTACAAATCTGTCTAGCATAAACAAGACTTTCTACGTAGTTAACGAAGAACCACTGATGTATGCCAAGTGCTCCAAAGGAACGTGAATCAATAAACTAGAGAGCATATAACGTACTGTTACTAAGGAAAATAAAAAAAATAAAAAAATCCTGACATTATTTACAAAGCTTACAGCAATGCGATAAATTTATTAGGCTGCCAGTAGGCTACTCTTGACACTAAATTATAAATAACATTCAATAATCAATACTCAGTAGACATTAAATTTAAGATTGGGATCTAATCGTGGGCTGGTAGAGTATTTCTTCTAACCTGTAACGTGTAATTTTCTCTAAGTTTTTCAAGTTGCTGTGTCTTGTATTGTTCAATGTTATCCAACATTTGGTAGATTTGCTTGGCTCTAGGCGAGACCTTAGGACGGCGACAGCAGCAACAACATACAGGCCAATTAAATCTGAAAGGAGAAAAAAGCACATTAGGAAAATTATCTAAGCAGCATGTTTAGAAAGAAACATGACTGGGCCTTCTGTCAACAATTTTAAATTAACAAAATGGATACCGTAGGAAAACATAATTTGTCAGTAATTAATATAAATAAAGCAATTAAGAGGCAATCTTGGGTGTCAACGTTGAGTACTATAACTCGCTAAGCTACACTGTACACACACACTGTTAATTACAATTAAGGGCATAAGAATGTGAATTAGAAAGTAGTGGGGTGGTATACAACAAACACCTACACTGTTTCGCTGTGAGCGTTGCGGCCACTAGAAGTCACCAAAAACCCTTTTAGGAGGCAGTGCACTATTTATTATTGGAAATATATCCATTGGTTCCAAAAAAGTAATATTAAGAGTTTTGCCAAATAATTCTTAGGCTATTTTTTAAAGTTGTGTGTGTAGTGTAACGCCGGACTGTTTTCAGTTAAATTGATTCCGTATAAATGATCTAACTCCGTTCTAGTTGTCACCTATAATAGTTTACAATGTGGTGGCTTAGGTTGATAGTGTACTACTATTACTAGGCCTATTGACATGCAAGTCACTTCCTGTACTGTTATACAATTGGTTTAAATAATTAAGAGTGCAAAAGTGCATTCAGGAAACATCTGTATTAGCATTCTCAAAACATTACATTTATCAAAATATTACAGTTAGGCCTACACATTTTATTTGTCATTGTGTAGTTTACAAAATATTGGCATGCCAAAATGATGGGCATCTCTTACCTGTTAAAGAGGTATCGAATGAATTGTACTATCAATGTGATTAGTAGAAAGCCTCCAGCTGTTGCTATTCCTACTAAGATGCTTATGATTTTGATACGATAGATGGTGATCGGATCTACTCGAAGTTTGACGTAGACAGTCACATTGGCTATGGGGTTTGATGCAAAGCATTTGTACTCCCCACAGTCGGATCTCAAAACGTGCTTGATGAACAGTGTTCCATTGTCGAGAATCTGTATTCGCTCATCTTCAATTTCTGTCTTATTTGGATAGTGGGCTCGGGGATGTGCTGCGAAAAGATCTGGAATTGCCGGGTCCGGGTTCCAGTGGAACATCCCATGTGTAGGAGTTTCCCAAGTTATTGATGGCAAAGGACTGCCAGAGAAGGAGCATTCCAAGAGTGCGTTTGTGCCCAACCGATGTAAAGCTGGCGGGGAGTTACTGACAAACTGAGTGGGTCGGCAATTTAAACTCCGTAGAGTTATCAACATATTACTGTGTTTAGTGTTTGTGTTGCCATTGCATTGTAACTCTGAGGTAGGAATACTAATTTTACTACTCCATTGGACGAACCACAACATTCGGCAGTCACATGCCCATGGATTGTTTCTTATTCTCAATTCTTGGATATGCATTAGTTGGGACAGAGAGAAAGGGAGACTAGTAAAATTATTTGAACTTATGTCGAGAGTTTGTAGCTTTGGTGTGTGGGTTAGTGCAAATGTATCCATGTCTCTGAGGTATGAATTGTGGCTAGCAATTAACGTTTTAAGATTATGTAGACCATCTAAGTGTGACTCAGTAAGAACTTGCAGTTTCGTACTTGACAATATTAATGTTGACAATTTGCGTGATGGGTAAAATAACTTATCTGGGAAGTTGCGTATAGGGTTGTCACTGAGGTTAAGCCATTGTAAATTCCCCGAACTACGAAATAAATTCTTTGAGAGATCTTCAATTCGGTTACTTCCTAAATTTAAGTACTGCAGATTTTTCAGTGGGCTAAATAGATTCATTGGTAGGTACACTAAAGAGTTATTGGAAAGTTCTAAAGTTTGGAGATCGTGTAAGCCAACGAAGGCATGAACTGAAATTTGGCTGAGTTTATTGCTGTTCAAAAGAAGAGAGATTAAGTTTTGATTCGGCACAAAGAAATCACCCTGCAATGTTATGATCATATTGTAAGACAGATCCAAAACAGCAAGGTTTGTAAGCGGTGCAAAGATTTGAAATGGAATTGCATGAAATTCATTCTGACCCAAATATAATTCTGTAAGTGCTTCAAGACTGTTGAATACTTTTTGAGGAAGATCGTGTAGTTTATTTTGTGTTAGATTTAGTACTTGAAGATTCTTAAGCGGCTGAAAAGTGTTTTCTCCAAGGACTTCTATGATATTACTACTGAAATCTAGATTGGTCATTAGTTTTGAGTTAGTAAAAGTCCTATCATCAATAACAGAAATTTCACTATCTCGCCATGAAATATTTTGCAACAAAGTGACATTCTCAAAAATAGATGAATTAAGATACGAAGCATGTATATTTAGAAAAAGTATATGTGTTGTATCTGTAGGCAACTCGATACTGGTCATGTCTTGATCACTACATGTGATCTGGTATTGGGGGGTGTCCGAGTGATATTCGCGCGTACACACGCAACCCTGTGGACACTGAAATGTGGCATAAGATGCCGCATGTCTCCTGTGGTGGGCAGTTGTAGCGACATTACTCTCATAGTCTTCGGAAGGCAAGAAAGAGGCAACAGGAGGCATGTGGAATAGGTGTAGGGTCAGGATAAGAGTGAATACTGTTTGAAATGATAGGAAAGTGGGCCCGACATCCCTGCTTCCTAGGTACTGTATCATCTTTCACTGCTGTGCATTATTTGGTGGTTAATTCAGTCTGGGACTTGGTGACATCTGAAACAGTAATCAACATCCAGTCAGCTAGGCCTAGTTGCTGCATGGTGAATACACAACTTAGCCTTAATCTACTTTCTCCTAAGGCCCTAAGCCTAGGCCTATCCAATGGTAGCCTAGGCCTACCTATAGTTGCACATTATTTTTAAGAGTATGCCCAGGAGAATGTATTAGATATAATGAAGAAGGTTAAAAAAAAGAGATCATAGCAAGAGGAGACAGCTTGAAGAATAGAAAAAACCCAGGATGACACTGCCAGGCCTAATATAAAATGGGATCCAAGTATGCCCTTAAATGAAAACCTTCTATGGTGTAAGGGCAACATGGGGGCATTATCTAGGCCTAGGCGTACACTGTGCTACCCCTACTTGATATGCCTAGATGTATTTAATTTCTTCACATAGTAGGGCCTAGGTCTGCCTACAAGTCTCGCGTAAAGCAAATAACGTTAGGCCTGGCATATTAACTCGTTCAGTCAGGCTTGAAGTGTTGGTTAGTGGCAGCCTACGACGTTAACATGATCTTGTGTCACATGCACACGTAGCAAGCAACAACTCGGCTCATGGAGGGCCTCTAGGCCTAGGCCTAGGTACCAGCTGACGGATGACAAGTTAAACGTGCCTTTCCCCCAAATAAAAGTGGGTCGACGATCTTCCAGCTCGACCACCCCAAGTCCACTTGAAGGCACTGTATATCATTTGTAATTGCTATAATTGTATTAACATTGGCAATCTCACCTTAATAAGTTACGTAATGCTGTAGGTCAACATTTGTGTAGGAACAGAAAAACTTCATATTTTTTAGCGCGTGACACTGCGATAATCCTATGATCGTATTTACGCCATTTTCTGCGCGGCAACGACGACATACGTTTGACGTCGCTTTGTGGGCCCGCACGGCCGCGCTTTGCAGTACAACGTTCACCCCACACGGCACTACCGACTGGTCGCACTAACTTCGGCGACAATGAAAACAAATGAGCGGCCGATAACAACGAGCAGTGAAACAGATGCCCTCCGTGTTCTCCGCACTCGGGCCTGGCTGGCTAGCTTGTCTGCCTGCTCAGCTCTGCCGTGGCGGAGGCGAGCGCTGGCTGGCTGGCTGGCTGGCTTGTTCGTAGCGCGAAACTACTCGGAACAACGAGAGCTGGCCTAAACTCCGCCCACTTTATCGACCGACCACCGCCAACGTTTCAAACGGTGCCCCTTTACCTTCAATCAATGCATGCGGAAACCCGATGCATCTCGTGTAATTTGTCGCTGTGCAACGGAATGGCGTGCTATTTCCGACTGCACTATCTTGCGCTCGCTGGTTACTCCCTTTGC
Organism: Isoperla grammatica; assembly: GCA_945910005.1. NCBI lineage: Eukaryota > Metazoa > Arthropoda > Insecta > Plecoptera > Perlodidae > Isoperla > Isoperla grammatica. Next base: position 29,202,760 of record OX246739.1, read on the forward strand.
GCAGACGGTAGCTTATCTTTGTTACTGGCTATACATCCTGCGCCCGGAATAGCCTGACTTTGGACTTGCCCGCACGTGAACTTCCAGCGTCAATGAAGTGATCGAACGGGTACAGAGTTGCCGCGCCGAAACAGTCTCAAAATATGACTAGCTTAGCGCTATGACTGACTTGTCTTATAGCTTTAATAGAGAACAAAGAGCTGTTATTGTTCAGTTTCTACTTGATAAGCACGAACATGCCGAAACCTGTTTGAAAATAGTGTTGTGTGTTTTTCTACTGATATCGCATGTTTTGATTAGTTGCAAAGTTGCACTCGAGCAATCCGTGACTCAATATTTACTCCTCACTACGCAATAATATCTTTTCATGTTCCACTTGGGATGCACCGTGTAAGCGAAATGCCAATGAGGGGGGGATGGGGGCCGAGGCGTCTCCGGACGTGCAAACAGCGTGAAATCAAGAAAGGGAATAAAATATTTCCTACCCCAGCATCTGTGACATCAGAACTGCAACAACCGCTCTTATCCTTAGTTCCAATTTCTGCAGTCCAACAGCGCACGCATGATGTACAAATCGTGATTATTTTTATATAGAACGATTTGTTTTCTGTTAATCGATTAAATGTTTTTTTCCTGGGTCTGATTCTTTTTTTACGTCAAGATTGAGCAAGACAAATTGGAACTGGTTTAGCTGCGTGATTACCCTAAATGGGAAATTAATGTCATGTAACATTACGAGCACAAAAATCTAAAATCGATTACTTTTCTTTCGTGATCGGAATTTTGTGATGTGCATGTTTTTCAATTTGCGCGTGTGAATTTCGAGATAGCACAATATTATCAGCATGCAAGTGCCTGGAACAATTTCTGAATGTCGCATTTTCATCGAAATGTAAAATAATTGGACCCAAGCTGTACTTGATTCTTCTTGGGGGGGGGGGCATTTTTTTCTTTCTCATGTTACCGCATTCTCCAATTCGACCACTTGGTTGTACTGCTTGTAAAGTTACTATTATGTTTGTCTAGCCATTTGCTACTATTTTAATTTAGATAATTAATTGTGTTCCCGGGTACAATGCTGTCCGTTGTTAGTGACAAGTAGGACCAGATGAAATGGACTGAAATACGAAGTTGAAAATAGAATTGCAGATCATATTTAGTTCGCCAGGCCTGGGACAAGTTCCAGTGCTGACCGCACTGACGATCCCTTGAGGGATTGGGATTGTTTACCAAGACATGTCAACAAACTACTGTTCGTTGGAGCGGCCGAGCGGTTGCTTTGAATGATGCAGTAGCCGACGACAAAGGGTAAGACAGACCTTTGCCATTTATTGTGCTTGTGCACATAAGCTATAAATTGTGTAGTCTCGCTCGATCCAATCTATAAATCATTGCGCATGGTACTCCATCAGAGTAATTTGTATGTCTGGCTGTTCAATTCGATTAGTGCCAGATTCGTTAGTTCCCATACCATCTTGGACCCGTTTTTGTGATCCGATCACGTAAAAAGTGCTCTGTTGGATGAGTAGGGTAATAAAGAAGGAGGATATTTTGGCGGAAGACTGATGGGAAGCAGTTGATCTTTGCTTTTACCCTTGTGAACTGAACATGGAACCCTCTTGTGTCAGTATTTTTAGAACGCAGCAAATGATTTACAACGTGACGAGAGGTTTGGAACGGTTTGAACATCGTGCACACATCGCGTTGATAGTACATGGATGCCGCCTGTTGGAGGTCACAGCTTCATCTGCGTGTGACCTCGCAGATTGCACACATGACGCCAGCTCAAGAAGCAATGGGGCTGATTGACTTGGTTTAAATTAGAGCAAGCCATGCACTGATACGAATGCGGGCAGAGTACTTATTTCGAACGTATCCCGCCTAATTTGGAAGAAAAACCGATTTAGCGAATGACAGTTCTACCTTCCTGCTACTCAGTGGCGTATCCAACGATATGGTGTTGAAGGGCTCAGCCACAAACATGTTTACAGGCGTTCAAAACGTAAAATATGAAATACTATCGCCTTCGGCGAAAAGGCTTCCACGTCGGCTGAGGCTTTCACTCAATTTACCACTGTATACCTGATCGTGATGTTCGCCCCTCATCGTCAGTTTCTGCTGGGTACGCCACTGGTTTCGTACAGATTTTTACTCTCTTTTTCCCCGTGTGATGGGTCAGAAGAACCCGCCCCCGCCCCCTCCCAAGATACTATTATTGATTGATACTGTTGTTGTTCTGCCTCACGCTACATCACTTGAGTTCGTATTTTACGACCAGCTTATTATATAATATGTTCAAGGAGCCAAGCTGAAGATATAGGTACAGATATTTCATAACCGAATTGGATGCACATGTAATAAATAGATAGACATGTAATAAATACGTAAATTGGGGACAAACTCTGAACTATCCGTTGTGGCTCGACCTGTAGTTCAGTTACACTGTTACATATACATATTCGAACTATGAAGTAAAGTTAAAATATTATATGTGACAGCAGGGATGCAAATGGCCATTACTTTGTTATAATATACTTGTTATACTTGTCCGTATCTGTATATTTCTATGCGGAATGCTAAACCATGGGCCTAACCTATTGTAGTTTAGGAGTATTTAGTTTACACATCGGAGATAATCATCGCATTAGTATTAGGAATGTCAACGATAATTGCATATCGATAATATCGCATATCGATATTATCGCGATGTGGCTAGCCATATCGCAATAATCGTACGATATTACATTCTGTGCGATATCCCGATAATCGCGGCGACTTGATTTCATATTTGAATTTGGCGCAAAAAAAGTAGTTAAGTAGTTAGTAGTAGTAGTTAAGTAAGTAGTTAGTTAAAAAGTAGTACTGTTAGTGCTTATTTCATAATATCGCGGCGATAGATCGCGATAAAAATTGAAAATGCAATATCGAGACGATATTTTTTTGCGCCGATATTATTGCGATATATCGCGATAGTTTTTTATTGTTGTCGCGATTATCGATATGGATTGTTCATATCGTTTGACATTCCTAATTAATATACTTTCTTTCTAAATGATGTCCCGATCGGTGCAGTAGCTGCCGCCGCCGGTATACCCACTGCATTATCTTAGCAAACAGTTGCTCACACACACGTTCAAGACGCCACTCCCACTCCACTGCCCTGTGCAGTTTCCGTCCGTACTGGCTTCGAGGAGACACGGCTCGATTAGGCAATGTAGCGCAGAGATTTCTCGTCAGCATTTGTACATGTTTGCTCGTTGAAACTCCTGAACACAAACTCTGACGACGCTTAACTAATCATCCCACCTGGATCTGGATCTGGAGAGATGCCCAGTTTCTACGATGTAATCCTCGTGAGATAAGTGTCATAAGTGGTAGGCGTTGAAAAAATTTGCACCAAATTCACAAAGACGTGTTCATTCTAAATCTGTCAGCGTCCTATACCTAGTTTATGAAGCCACGACACTTGGAGAAATGTTGAATGCCAAGTATGGTGCATGCAAGTGCAACTACAACTTGTACGTGGGAATTATCGCGTCCGAAATCATTGGTTTTACAATCCGTACGTACGGTACGCCTTCGGCTTGTTTCTAATTTTGCTCTGTTCGAAATCGAAGTCAAACAAATTGATATCGTATCGAAAGATGAAGCTATCGATTGACATGCCTCATTGTCATATAAATATGGTGAAAAGACAAGCTACCAATCTGCTAGTGCTACTTATAACGTGGGTTCGTTTATGTCGGGGTGTTTAATCGAGTAGACAGCAAGTACAAAGCCTGCCAGACACTTTGTGTACACATTGCGCAAGGTGTTTTGGAGCTTGCGTCATGTGTTGTATCGCCGCTGTTTAGATAGGGAGACAGTAAATTAGTGTAACAATGTGTCAAGATAGGCCTTATCGCGAAAACAAGACCTCAGGTCGGCCTATACCATCTTAATTGGGCTGTATGTACTGTAGTAAGGTAGTAAGTACATAGATGCACAACACCGATATCGCTTCAATGGTAGACTTGTTTGAGTAAACGTCGGAATATGACAAAGGGGTCAGCGGTAACCGGTGCACGAAGGCAAGAACGCCATTCTTACGCCGACGTATGACCGATCTATGGATAGCTATCACTGGTGTGTGGGTACGCTCCAGGCTCGAATCCTGGCTAGGTCATGGATATGTATTGTGTGGTTGGTAACTCGATTAGCCATTGATCTATGGATAGCTATCACTGGTGTGTGGGTGCGCTCCAGGCTCGAGTCCTGGATGTATTGTGTGTGGTATGGTAAGGCGATTAGCGTCCTCATCAACATACGAGCCGTATCCTTGATGCTGTGGGTCAATGCGTGAACTCTGATGAACGCCACACCGAGATCGAGCTCGATAGCATCCACCTGTTGTGTATGAGTATGACGCACGACAGTGTTCACACCTCACACCTCTCCCCCGTGTATTCCCGACCGCCTTGTGTTGTCTGTGACGCCATTCACAATGAGAGCTACTCAAGACATAAACTGACTGACGTACGCGACACCTTGTGAACCCCGCTTTATGTACTTAACCACAGCTCCTTGCGTGACACATTTCCTTTGTTCGAGTAGCAATCGGCATCCAGTAGTCGTAGACGTTGTTATTTTACCGGTCCTCGTGGTGGCTGGTGAGGTGCCCGCAACGAGGGCTCACGTGCATTACTTTAATAATAATAATAATCCCTTTGCTCAGTCATTGGTCACTCGCTGTCTTGCTAATGCTACGTTTACAGCTACGCGTTGCGAGCGAAGCGAGGGCGCGAGCTCCAATCAGCGGCCGAGTTTCACGCAAAGTCACGCAAACTCGGCCACTGATTGGAGCTCGCGCCTTCGCTTCGCTCGCAACGCGTAGCTGTAAATGTACTTTAACTTTTTCGTCTTTCTACTCAATCGCATTTCATGCCGGAGCCCTTTTTGCGAACTGAACGCCCCCCACCACGCAGCCCCCCTCCGCCCCCACCCCCTAACTGGACTCCCGTATGACGACCCTGGCGAAGTGTGATGGATCTGATTCGGCCGATGTCATGACATCAAGCTGTCGAGTAAGTTGTAAAACAATAACAAACAATAATAATAATTCTACGTCAATATTTCCGGCACGAAATGTAGTCATTTATAGATTAGTCAAATTCAATCAGTTTTACTTTAAGAGCGAAGGATACCTCTACGTCAAAAACCGCAGAAAATTTTCATTTTTTAATTATATCTCAAGATTGAAACACAACATCAAAAATCTGAGACACCATAGCGCTGTGGTTTGGTAATCCTTACACACTGAATGATAAATGTATTGAACGTTATCATCAGTATGACTGTGATAACGATTTCCTCAAATTACTAAGGAAATCGTTATCACAGTCATACTGATGATAACGTTAAATACATTTATCATTCAGTGTGTAGGGCTTACCAAACCACAGCGCTATGGTGTCTCAGATTTTTGATGTTGTGTTTCAATCTTGAGATATAATTAAAAAATGAAAAATTTCTGCGGTTTTTGACGTAGAGGTATCCTTCGCTCTTAAGTTTCGAAAATAGGAGAGCGCCGTCAAATTTTTCGGCCACTATCTAAAGCAGGCAACCTGATAAAATGTTTGTTTTTCATTCCCTAGAAATGTTGTCCAATGTCTCTTTGGTGCTCAATCAATATTCCACGTGAAAACAGGAGATACTACAGTCACTTTCAGCTGGAAGTAGCATTCCAACACTGCATGTTTGTGTTTATATATAGGTCACGTGTATAACCCTAAACAGATAGCGGCGGCCTGGACACCACAGCGAGCATGTTTACCTTGTTGATAACACGTCTTGTGAGTTGAACTCTGGTTGGTGGGGGCATTCACCAGGTGATGGAAGTAAATCAATGGAATGAGGGAAACCATAACAGCTCTTCAGCACGTTATTCTATATGACCGCTGATTAGATTGGATTTAGACTAGAAAATAACAAGGACCAAGGCAAGTGTACACGGACAATACATGTGGGGGTACAGAACGGTCCTGCCATACGTCACGACTGTTGTCAATCTAGACACGTGATTGTACTAAAACATACAAGTCATCGCCCTCTTCTGCTACCCACATTCACAACTAGTGCAACGCGCAGCCCGCAAGTTAGTATTTTATGCAAGAACGTCGAATTTGAATAGCAATGAATTTTCATGAAACTGCGCTTCCAGTTAATATATTTTTTAGCTTGATTAGAAACTGAAAAGAAGTTAGTAAGTAATTCTGAATACTGCACCGTCAGCACGTATGAAAGGCACCTTCAAGGCTATAGTTATGGTACTGACGTTATGTATTATGTATTTTTTTTTTATATATTTTTTTTTGTCATGTGTACAACGTGTACCCTGTGCATACCGAGGAGTTGTTTTCGACTTCGCCGCCTTTGACATTTTCGTGACATTGAGGTCAAATATTTGTTTATTATTATCAGTACGTTTGTACATTATATATTTCTCTCTAGTAGTGTTGAAGTTGTACACGACATAACAGTAATGCAGTGAGGAGTGAGGACGCACGCATGTTATTGCAGACTATTTATTTGATCAGTTTTCTCGTAGCCAATCAGAAACGGGTACGAGTCTGGACTAATAGGGCTTCATCTGGTACGAAGACAGAAGATCGAGGCCCAACTCGAGTTCGAACCTAATTGAATTACGCGCGCCTGCCGTCTTGTCTTGTCTCGTCAAGGAAATGTATTGTTGTGTATCGCTTGCGCGCCCGGCAGCCTGTGACGACACCGCTCGGACATAGCTGCTCTGCTTTCTCCGCGTTTAGAAACCCTTTTCATTCGCTAAATGCTAATAGTTTATACATATTCTTGAAATCGCACGTCAGCAGTATTGCAAGGCCAAATATCACGTCATAAGTACATTCTACTACAATCATAGTAATTTATTTGTAGTTATTGCTCGGTACAGGAGAAACAACATGAATGGTAACAACATGAATGGTTATTAGCATTGGATTTGCAATGCAATGCAGCAATTAAACCACCATACATGCTGTGGTTGTTTAAATACTGTATTGCGAAATCAATGTAACATAGATTGCTAAAAAGCGATGATGATGAGATGCGTATACGGTTCTCTCGATCAGGTATAGTGTGCAACCCAAAGATGCAATCCTAAACATGTTTCTTGTACTCCATGTGAGTCATTGGGATTGGGATTGAAATAGAAAGTTTTACGTGGGTGTTGTAAAAAATATGCAGTTATACAGATCTTCCTAAATGTTTTGTTTTGGTCGTAATTTATTTATATTTTAAAATTGCTACTGGTTATGTACGTCTCCATGCATAGCCTGGAGTATAACAGTTAGTTGACCGGTCCAACCATCCAACATATGTATAATATGTGAAAAAAGGGTCCGTACTTTTTGTTCACTTCTTGCGATCAACACAATTTAAGTATAGACATGGGCCATGCTCGCAATGCAAAGTTATTCAGCATGTGTGATGTCTGTAGGTAGAGCCTGCTAATTCCTGGCTCGTGCTTGCGTACGTACCCTCATGGCCACGCAAAGCGACCACAATCACTATCACAATACTGTAACTTGTTATTTAACCTTGTTGTCGGTACACATAAGAACTACTTACACTTAGTGGATAATTACTAATTAGTGGTATGCGGTGTCAGTGTTCGGCTGCTGTACACATAAGAACTACTTACACTTAGTGGATAATTACTAATTAGTGGTATGCGGTGTCAGTGTTCGGCTGCTGTCACTATATAGAGAAGCTGGTAAAAATGTCAAATAGCTTGATGAAAGAGTTACAAGTATCTCTGTTGTCAAAGCATCCGCCCGGTAAGCGGAATACCTGTGTTTGATTCCAGCTGAACCAGTTGTTTCGTTTTGAAGAGTATGCCTCCATGGTTCGATATTGCCGGAGCTAGCCAGGTCTACCGTTTTTTAACGTCGCCCCGGAACCACCTTGCAGATGCTTTCGTCAAGACGGGTGATTCGTGGCCAGCCAGCGAGTCCCAATTTTCAAATACCGATCGTTTTGATTGGTCACGACTCGCTCTATGACGAACGCATCGGTATGGTTGTTTCGGGCCAAGTATACCGGCCCGGTTTGCGTAGCTCGTTTGGAAAGAACCGTGACGCGTCTTAGTGAACGAGTGAGGGAAGTGATTGGGGCTGACGGGGCATCGAGCTTGGTATCACCTGCCAGTGGCGGTGACTGTTGCGGATCAATAGCCGCTTGCTGCCTCGCTCTTCCATAACGCTTCGTTCAATCGCCACCAGATGACTGTTTCTGTTTCCCTCCCTGCGGATCCGGCGCAATTATCCCCTATTACAACTTATCAGGGTACACTGCCCCTCCTCACTTGAAGTAAATGCTTCAAAAATGATAAATGATTGCTTTTAAATGATAAATTCGAGTTTTTTAATTTCCGGTTTTCTTCATAAATCCCACCTACAAGACCCTACAAGAGGTTTTCTTTCTCACCTACAAGAGTTTTTCTTGAAAAACTCATCATCTATATATTTTAATGTTTTTACGGTGAAATACCACGTTTTGTAAATACAAAATATTTATTTAAAAAGTTCCCTACGTTTCGAAATGATTGCACCCTTCATATATATATATATATATATATATATATATATATATACATACCCTTATAAAAGTCTCTCAAATTACAATGCCTTTTCGGACGCTGAGGGCGGAGACCCAAAAACGTCGGAGCGCTTGTAGCCTGTACTGTAAGGTTCGGCAACGCAACCACACTCTTGAACAATGTGTTGCCGTTTATTTGAACACTCACTTGGCCTACATCTTTTAGCTAATTACGTCATGTTTTTTTTGCCGCGCTGGCACCGCTCGGGCGCTACCTATTATGATGTATACAGTAACTATCTATCTATTATGTATACAATGAGTGTGTTTTTGTTAAGTATGTCCATGGCCTTCCAATCGATTATACAGTCACTTCGGTTACATAAAGTGTTCTGCGTCCCGCGGTCACTGTCCACCCACCCGTACCTTGCTTGGTACACTCCATAGTTCAACGTGTTGATAGGTAATATTTATTTATTCCCGTATAATCAGACCTACAAGACAATCACGTAACTATCATATTTCGTGTGTTTGCTCTGTCTATAAATTATGCTGACGAGTTCCAGTAGCCACTAATCTGAAATCCAAATCTCATAAATTATTCAGCTTTGCAGTGTGAGCTTTATGAAAATCATTTGTGCGGTTGTGTAATTCAGTTGTTTTTCCCGTTGGAATTTGGACTGTATGGAATAAATTACGAACACCCGTTCCAATGCGGTGCCTCATTGCCAGGGAATCTGGCCCGCATCGTGCGCGCAATGTGCGTCGTCGCCACATCCCATGGCATCCTTCGCCGTTTGTTGTTTGCGTGCGCTGTGGTTGGCGCCTAGGGGGGACCGTTGCCCGCAACGAGGAGCTACGGGGGGGGGGCTTGCAAGTAGAGTGTTGAGCAAGGCGTGAGGGCGCATTTGGTGACCTCTATTTATTCAACCCGCCATTAGGGTCGCTCATTGGCCGTACTCGACGTACTCGAACCCACTCCTGGGGATGAGGTTTCTACAGGGCTGCAACGCACGAAACTATTGCACTTGACATGCGACTTTTGTCCATGTTGCTACATGGATCAGTACTATGACATTTTATTCGAGATCAGGTTACTACCAAGTGTGTTCGTTGGTCTAGGTTGATAGGTTGATTCGATTGATGTACAGTAGAAATATCGTGATTTTCTTTCTTGGCCCCAATAGGAGGGACACAAATTAGAGTTAACATATTTTCCTCGTTATAACATACCCATAACATAATTATAGTTTTATTGTTTTCCGCTTGCGTTGATGCTGTAATATTTCAAGCCGTAGCCTATTGTTTCCATATCGTCGTTGGATTTAGATTATTTATGAGTTATAGAATAATATTGTTTCATAATAGTCGTTAATTAGAAGTTCAGCTTGGCGGAGACCGCGGGGCATAATGTAAACTTCGCATCCAACCCTATACAAAATAAGTTTAATTGTGTTTTGACAGCGCTATGAGTGTGGTACTCAATCCTCCACTACTGTTGAGTGTACTCGACAAAGACTTGTGCATGTGGTTAGTGACTCCATGGTTAGTGGGTGCACGCTTGCGTCCAGTGTAGAATTATTACGGTTCAATTCCAGGTTCGTTCTATAGGCATTTCAATCCTTGAAATAACTTGGGGCATATTGCATTGATTTTAGATCCATCATTCTAAATAATAAGTTGCCAACAACCCGTGTGTCTTTTTACAACAGATAGATAGCAGTTGGTTACAAGATGGATGGGTAGACTGTAGACACTAGACACTAGACAGTAAGTGCGCGTATGTTGACGTCCATATGTTTACCGGAGACCGTAACAACACTGCGCCGAGGACTCGAAGCCGGGTCTCGGGGTCGGGGGTGAGAGCGAGGACCTGGTTACGAGATGGGTAGACACTAGACAGTAAGTGCGCGTATGTTGACGTCCATGTTTACCGGAGACCGTAACAACACTGCACCGGGGACTCGAAGCCGGGTCTCGGGGTCGGGGGTGAGAGCGAGGACTTGGTTACGAGATGGGTAGACAGACACTAGACAGTAAGTGCGCGTATGCTGACGTCCGTATGCTTACCGGAGACCGTAACAACACTGCACCGAGGACTCGAAGCCGGGTCTCGGGGTCGGGGGTGAGAGCGAGGACTTGGTTACGAGATGGGTAGACACTAGACAGTAAGTGCGCGTATGTTGACGTCCGTATGTTTACCGGAGACCGTAACAACACTGCACCGGGGACTCGAAGCCGGGTCTCGGGGTCGGGGGTGAGAGCGAGGACTTGGTTACGAGATGGGTAGACACTAGACAGTAAGTGCGCGTATGTTGACGTCCGTATGTTTACCGGAGACCGTAACAACACTGCACCGGGGACTCGAAGCCGGGTCTGGGGCGGGGGTGAGAGCGAGGACCTGGTTACGAGATGGGTAGACACTAGACAGTAAGTGCGCGTATGTTGACGTCCGTATGTTTACCGGAGACCGTAACAACACTGCGCCGAGGACTCGAAGCCGGGTCTCGGGGTCGGGGGTGAGAGCGAGGACTTGGTTACGAGATGGGTAGACACTAGACAGTAAGTGCGCGTATGTTGACGTCCGTATGTTTACCGGAGACCGTAACAACACTGCGCCGTGGACTCGAAGCCGGGTCTCGGGGTCGGGGGTGAGAGCGAGGACCTGGTTACGAGATGGGTAGACACTAGACAGTAAGTGCGCGTATGTTGACGTCCATGTTTACCGGAGACCGTAACAACACTGCACCGGGGACTCGAAGCCGGGTCTCGGGGTCGGGGGTGAGAGCGAGGACCTGGTTACGAGATGGGTAGACAGACACTAGACAGTAAGTGCGCGTATGTTGACGTCCGTATGCTTACCGGAGACCGTAACAACACTGCGCCGAGGACTCGAAGCCGGGTCTCGGGGTCGGGGGTGAGAGCGAGGACTAACCCAATGTCGGACAGATCAATATCGGCTCCCGTAGAACATTCTCAACGCTAGTTGCGCTGGGCGCTACCCCACCGCCTTCGCTCGTGACCTTAGCGTAGCACTGCGGCACACGTACAACGAGGCCCATCGAGACACGTCAAGAATAGAACTCCTTGGACCAGCCTGGGGGGTGAAGGGGTCGACTACGCAAATAACGCCAGTGTTTGTTTGCGATCCTTCAGGTTGTCAGGAACACAGGAATGCAGACGTCGACACGAGCACCGCCGCAATGTAGGCCTATATGTCAAACATGGGATTAACTGTTCTAGTTGAGTGGCGGCGCCTTTATAATGGAATAGAGACCTTTCGTTCCATGTCCATGACTATATTATTAGAATTGAGTATTCCTTGTTTTATGTGGCATAATATAATCTAAACGTAGACATTGAACATGTTAGGAGATGTGTAAACAATACGATATCAGTCAACTCAATAACTATCTATTATCTGTGAAAGGCCCGCCGATGTCAGAGGTCATGTAACCCCCCATGTAATCGACAACTTGCGTAGACAACGACCCCACTTTTTATCAAGTTCTAGTTGAATAATCGTATCAAGGTTTTAATGGCATATGCGATGCCTGACCATTGACGAACGCGAAATCCAGCGAATTTTACTTAGTTTCGGTGCAACATGTAGGCAGGCGTTAAAATTAGATATTTTACAGGGCCTGTACAAAGAATATATATGCATAGTAGTATGGCAAAAAATGTTTCCTGATTTAAATTAATCTATATTTTTCATCAGTTTAGAAAATAATGTCAAATAAGTATTTTCGATTTTTGAAGCATATTTTAGGGCACGTATTAGAAAATAAAAAAACCTAAAGGAATCTTGTTCTCGTGTTTCAAGATTTTGATCTCATGAACAAAATCACTTGTATCAATTTTATTGTGTGACAAAACGATAAGATCAAAGTATTGTGGTCAAAGTAGCACTTGGTTTCGGAGCACCCAGCACAATTAGAAATAATGTTTACAGAATTGTCAAATGGTCAAAATTAGTTCCTTTAGATTGAATTGGCCACGTCACTGATGACATTGCCCTGTTTTCCCCGCCATAATGTATGGAATTCCTTCTAACTTGAATCAATTAAAATTGTGTCAATAACATTTGAAATTTAAATATTTCTGTCTTCGCGACAAGTCTCTAATTTGGTAGAAAAAGTACTAAAACTGAGTGTTTCCCGTTAAAATAAAAAATAAAATTTATTCGAAAACAATTTGAAGACCTCACTGTCTAGATCAAATTATCAACTGAGATCAGATCGTAGTCGAAATCGAGAAAAATATACAATGAGGCATTTACTTATGCGTATTTTTGTATGCCCAGTCAAACAAACTATTATACTTAGTAATTAATTATATCTACTTATTGAGTATGGACACGCGTTACCGTGCATTCACCTTCATTGTGACGTACATGACCTCGATAGTAAGGTCGGTGTGTTTCCATTTTTTTAATTCTGCCTCATTTGATACTTGTTTAACCTTGTTGACTGACATAAAACCGATTTGCATCGATTTTTATTTCGATTCCTCATGAGTACAAGAGCTAATTGTGTAGTCTTGGTTTACAAAACAATAAACCCTAATTTTCTGAGTAGGTCCCGGCGTTCAAACGATTTCTTCGTAGGAGGGTCATGCCCCCTTTTGCGGTAGACAGAACAGACTCCAGTCTGTAAGTCCGATAAACAGCGGTCGTCGTCTGGAGTGGGGAGGTAGCGAGAAGTGGGCGCCCTCCCTTGCGCGTAGCTACGCTCAGATCTTCTCTCACATGCATATCAACCTACAACATCCATCCGTAAAGCGGGCATGAGCTCGAAAACCAGTATAATTATATAATAATCGGAACTTGGGACACGTTCCAATGGCGCCACCCTCCCCTCCCCCTCTTGAACTGCTCCGATCTGCATGCAAGGCTTTTTATGCATGGAGGATAGTCGAACCGGTGACCTTCCCGGTTTTCTTTCATGATACATTCGCATGGATACCAACGGCTGAAAACACGTGTGGCCCGCATAAAATAGATTATAATAGTAATTACTATTACATTAATACCATAATTGAATGGGAAATGGAAACAATATGGTAACTATGGTTAGCAGTAGTAGTAGAATCGGAACAAGAAAAATGCATATTAGTCCCTTCATATGTGTGAATGCTCCGCTATGGAAACGATCTTTGAAACAATTTTGTAGTTTTTGTAAATCACTATCATGGGAGCGCGGTGTTCTGTTCTGTGTGGTATAAATAAATATATGTGAGATAATCCAATGCGCAAGGCAAGTTTCCTCTCTGCATCTTTGTACGTTTCGTGTGTATGTGTGACTATGAGTGTGAGAGTGTGACTGCAAAGTAACAGCTGTACAGGCGCGATGCGGTAACCAACGCCACTTCAACTTGCTGCCAAAATATTCCCATATTTTCATTCGTCTCATTCAGACTCGGTTGTTTTGTTAAATAAATAAATAAATTTATATTTATAGTCGACTAACTCAGTCACAAGAAGTGATTTTCAGTGGGGGGCAGTGACATGTATACCATTTATTATGTGCTCGTTACTATGACGACTCCTAAGTCAGCGTGTACATGTATACACCGTTACAGTGTTGACGAGCGGACCCCGAGACAAATATTTACTAACGTTTTAATTTCTAATAGTTAGTAACTGCGTATGGAGATAACAAATTTAAAAAAAATATTAGCCAAATCGCTTCATTCGCGTCGTTATCCTGTTCGTGCGCCAGGGTTTGTGCGTTAGCGTATCGCGTGCATGAAACCGATACTTGAAAGGGCTGACGCATCACTATCAGCACTGCCGCTGTGTCCGCGACGTGAAAACGAGAGCGTGAGCAACAGGCAGAATAGTAGCGAGTAGTCTCGTCTGCCAACCTTGCATAACGAGAGCGAGCGACGACGCGAGACACGAGAGCCATCGACCTTCCTCTACTCTCGGCGACCGACGGGATGTCTTCATTGAGGAAACTTTCCTTCCGTCTCGCGCATATTCTTGTTAGCCACTAACCGGGGGGGGGGGGGGGGGAGTTGCCCAAGTAATGAAATGCCAACATAACAAAGCGTTTCTGTTATTTTTTATTTATGTCATTACTAATAGATTAATATTTACGGAGCATTCGAATAGCTCGTAGTTTTTACAAGTAATCCATGTTTAATTGTGTCGCGCGTGGCTCCGGATTTTCAAAAAGCCAGACAAATGCGGGACCAACCTTAGAGCCAAATTGCAGAATTCAGCAAACACCCAACTCAGTTTCACATTCATTCCAGGCAATAAGTAATGGCGTTTTCCACTGGTATACCGGGCGCATACCCGGTTTACTCTAAAAATAAAGTCACAACGCCGCAATGGCGAGTGGAACATGACAACAATGCTGTAACGGGAGCAACCAGCGCTGCACTGCACTCGGTGCGAGCAATAGCCGAGTGGGAGACTACTTTGTGACTGTGACACCCGTGCTTTTCAGTGGAACGTGCAATCCGCTCTCTGTGCGCACGTATGTCCACTGTATTGTGATTGGTCAACGCATTTGTGCCAAACATCAACGATCTGTTGGCCTCCAAGAGCCACCGTTCATTTCTGGCACAATTTCGTTGACTAATTACTCGTTGGAATTAATCTGAAACTGAGTTGAGTTTTGTAGAGCTCTTGTGAGTCTCCGCAGCAATTCGAATTCCCTGTTTTTTTTTTATCGTTTTCCCGTTATGAATGATAAATAAGTTTACGCAAGATTTATTTAGATAGCATCGCTATAGTTAAAACATTCATTCTCAAAATCACCTCATAATATGAAATCAAAAACATGGCTGATGACATGTGATCACGCTAGACATTCATTTGTCATGCCCGACGACAGTGTACCCACAAGTAATAGCGGGCGTAGTGGCCGTGGTCGATTAGGGGTTGGCCTTCTTTCATACCCCACGCATGTGATGTGATACCCCAAGCATCATCATCATCGTTGCAAGCAAGCCTAAAGCAACACAATAGAACAATGAAGGATAGAAGAACGCAACTTGCTTTTTCTTTCCATTGTGATGAATGATGATAACATATCGGTTATTGTCAACTATAATCTTGCGACAACGACTATAAAAACGTTCTACCACACTGTCAGGATAAGATTCAAGTTTGAAGTAGTTTTCCACGTCCCTCACTCATGGTAATATTA
This sequence comes from Isoperla grammatica, assembly GCA_945910005.1. Lineage (NCBI taxonomy): Eukaryota > Metazoa > Arthropoda > Insecta > Plecoptera > Perlodidae > Isoperla > Isoperla grammatica. The sequence continues at coordinate 29,218,515 of OX246739.1, forward strand.
GTGTGTTCTTCACATATTATAGGAGACAAATATGGGCAACTCGGACCCAGTTACCAGTCTTGCGCTCTTGGCCTTGGGAGACACTCCATAACGAGTGCTGCCATATATTAGTTCCACTTCCAACCATGTTCTCTATCTCTGTTGACTTGTATAGCGCCTAATAATAAATGCAGTTTTCCTGGTAACATGAGTTAGTAAAAATATAAGTACAAACTACAAAATGAGGGAAACGTTGCTCTTGAGAACGGTGGTGACCCTGGTTTACTTTCGAAATTTGTGACAAAATAGAATAGTTGAGTAGCAGAGTAGAATATGATAGGTAATAGGTACTGTAGTTGTACATCAAAGTAGTGTCTTTCGGCTTGCCTTTTGTGCTTTTATTATTTCAAAACGTAATGACATTTCACGTTTCCATTGCCCGCCCTCTTTTCCAAACCTCGTTTATAGCGTGCTGCGTATATTTTCTCAGTAAGGCCAACATTTTCGATGTAGTGAAATTTTTTTTGAGATAATTTGCCGTCGATTCTATATTACGGCGACAGTAGTCACGACAGTTGGACGACTGTCATTTGTTTTACAGCGCGCGGCCGTGTCGCGCTCGCGTTCGTTTCTGTTTGTTGTACACGACGTTTCCGTCACGCACTTTTCGTCGGCCTCGGCGGAGTTATGGAAATTACGCCGTTTACGTAAGGATATTCATTATTCACGGTCGTCTCTGTCGATTCCCGCGTGTTACGTAACAGGTCGTTGACGGGACGGGTCAGTACGTCCGACGTGACGTACGCACGGCTGGTGTTATCTCTAATGAAACTAAACGAGAGATAAACGATGCTCTTCGCGTTGTTCGTGCACAGCCAATGTAATCTATTCCCTACCTTTTTCTGTTCGAATTTTCTGTTATGGCATTTTAATGAAATATGTCGACATTTCCTGCCATTAGATTTCGACGTTACTCAATTCTAAATTGGTTATAAAATGAATTGTTAATGTCGCTGGTTTGATTTACATCCACTAATAATGAAACATACGCCCGCGTCTGTCTAATTTGCGTGACTGTTGACGTAACTCATACATTCGTTTCTTGTTGAAGGAGGCTCGACTACGGCCTACAGGATTTGTATCTATTTCGACAGCACTTTACAGTACTGCCATTTATTTGCCTTGAGTCCTTGACAAGCGTATCTTGCTATAAATCGAACGCCACTTACGCCCCCATACGTCACACGTCCCGGGACAATGAAGGTATCGTGAAACTCGGTCCCATGTCGGGGGAAGTGTCTTGGTGACGGCGCATCTAGCACGATGTGCCGATGTCTGCGTCTTGTTGCGACCGTGTGAACATGGGTGTGAAGATATTAGGGGTGCCGCGCGCGCGTGCACAACATTGGCGAGGGTCCGTCAAGCAGACCGGATCCGTTGGGGCCAGTCACTGCCTTCACATGCCGTACATTTCAATAAACGAAACGGCCATATTGTACGGTATGGGGTTTGAAATCACTTGGATTTGGAACCCAGAATTTTCGAAAAATGTTCACGTTTATAACGCGCTTGGTGGGTTCTGCATTATGTACTTTTTTTTTTTTTGAAGAATCAAAAATCGAATACCATGAATGAATGACAAATATTATATCAATGCATTTCATCTTTGAATTTACAGATTGTGAGGCATCATAAGTCATGTTTATTATTCATCAAATGGTCCGTCCGTTGTTAAATGCACAAATCGTGTTCCGTATCCCCTTTGTTCAGGTATCCTGTGTAGTGCAATAGCCTGTTATTTTTTTGATATCACGAGGTCTAGCAAAACCGGATGCGGATGCGAGCCAGAAGGACCCGACAGTTTCCTGGAACTTCGTTTGGTTGTAAGAGAACCGCTGTTCATGGCTGCTGCAGTGGGGGCCGTGGGCCAGCGTGAAGTCGGGAACGGTTATGGTCGTGAATAACGACTTCTCGCCCACCCCATCGAAAAACCAGCCGAGCTAAATTAGCTTGTAATAATCGCCATGTCTGTCCACGACCCACGTAAACTGAAGGCCCCTTTCGCTTTACCAATAACTAGCCCATACCATTTCACTTTCGTCTTGGCGTGGTCGGTCGGTTGCATTGCATCAGAATCGTGAATTACGTACGACGTTGCGGTTGTCTTGGCTGCATTCGTTCGTTCGATCGACGTGGCAACTGCCGCGGCGGCTCGCAAGCAAGCCAGCAGCGACATCTGTGGACGACGCGGCGAACCCAATTATTGAACAACACGCTTCACCTTGAAACTTGAAATGTACAGTCGTGGGTCGATAATAATGCACCCATGCTCATAACGATGTGTTGTATTGCGTGGGATTCGGCGTTCTGGCCCGCTGCCAACGCAAAGAGTAGCTATCTCGACCAAATCTAACTGTACTGTTTGCACATCTATTACAATACAAACAAGGAAATCAATTAAAAGTTATTACGCAGCATCAGATACCACTATACCAGTTAGTTACCACTACCACAAGCGTTACTTGCATGTTATATTTATTTATGCAGAAGTAGGCCCTATCGCTTACCCTCTGTATCTTCAACTTGAATGTTCCGATACATGTATAGTGTTATGATGATTGCTACCACATATACCTTACATGGGCTCGTGCATGAACATTGTACAACCACCCCACAGACAACAAATTCACTACGTAGTGAATTTGTTGTCTATGACCACCTGTTTACAAATAGATAAGCACTTACAGTGTTGGCTGGAGTCGTTTGGTGGATTGTTTTCAAATAATTTTGCTATAAACGCTTCCATCAAAGCAAATACAAATAGATACATCTACCTGAATAATTGCAAAACTATTAACAAGATGGGGTCAATGAATGTCGGTACCGTTGATGATATCATCAATTATTCGTATGTAGCGTCGAGTGTGTGCGGGCAGGGTGGCAAGAATGCCAAACCATGATTACTGTTCAATAATAAAAGCGTTCTATTACAATGCAGTGGTGTAGTATGAGCTGGGACCCACTATACGCTCGTCGCTCGCGTGGACTCAAAGGAGAACGGGGAGTTCGGTTTCCTTCTCGCATTCTAAGATATATATCCTCGTTATTGATGCGGGTGATAACTCCAAATACTGTAATAGACGCTATAGCGATAGCGTCTATTACAGTATTTGATAACTCGGCCTGACTTTTGGACCGTGAGGAACGGGATATTATATTTGTCAGTGGCGGCTCGTAACATCTAAATTGCAGGGGGCACAACGTAATTTACCCCCCCCCCCCCCCCACTCATCACTAAAAAAGTAGAATTTTACCAAGGAATTGTAAGAACGACACGTTACTCACCTATCGGTAGATAAAACCATTCTTCTGTTTTTGTCTCGAGCAAACCTCTCGATTACGACGTTGTTGAAGTCGGGAATCGTATTTATAAGTGTTTTTTCAATTGTCAGCACGGCTAAGGCAGAGAGTACCGGTACCTAATTTTCTGAAATACGTTCTATTTTTTCCCTTCGAAGTTTGAACCAAATTAAGATGAGGTACTGGAGGTCCCAGTTTTTTAATATTTAGTTTTTGATCGTAACTAATTTGATGTTCACAATCACAACTAAGAATATGCGCCACAGAATTCATATTTACGAAACCACTACAATATTACGACACATAAACATAAAACACAAATGCGAACACGGCAGTAACACAACTCACTCGCACGATAACCCAATACCTACTGACTGACAATACTGTGACAACAACACACTTCGCCAGTAATTTCGTTTTTAAAATAGCATAAATGACCGTTTTCTAGTTACCACTCCTTGTTGTGTATCCGCTTATTGAATGAAAGGAGTGCCATGTATTTCTAGCCAGGTACACTTATAAACTAAAAAAAGGAGACTTTGAATTTAAATAACATTTTCTACCATTTGACTCCCTATTAAGTCCGTGCCGAGGTCTATATTATCGTTCTTGGTGTTTACTCAGAAAAGGTCTTCTGCCTGCAGGGTTGGGTTTCTTTTCTCTCTCATCTTCGGTGTCGGTGGTGGCTACGCGTTAGATGTGCCCCCTGCCAATGTATTTCGTCCATAAGGGTCTAGCTCCAAACACTGCCTGGGGGTCTGAACTGTTGAAATACGAGGGCACAACGCTGTTTAGCCGTGGACAGTGGACACTGCAGAATCGTAGCTGGCGCAAGCAATGAAATCACTTCTACGACCAATATTCTTCCAAAAATAAACAAAGTGCACACAAAAATGAATATATCTTCTGCGAAAATTAAATTTGAAAGTGGCCACAACAACGTATTTGATGTACCAAAATAATAACTTATGATTAAAGATATTTCCGTGAGTCCCAGGAGGGGGGCACGTGCCCTTGTGCCCTCACGCTAGAACCGCCACTGATATTTGTAGACACGGGAAGTTTTTCGCGAAACGGTGTCCACTCCAATCAAAGTGCTAAGCATTGCGATTGGGTTGCCAGCAAGCGCACCCAACATAACAGACCCGTATGCGTTCCTAGTTCCCTCCCCTCCACACCCTTCCCTCGCCGCTGATAAGGATGTTGGATCATGACATGCTATATAATAGTGCCTCCTACAGATGCTACAGACGTACTCAAAATATGAAACACCCAGCTTTCTGCGGTAGGCGTTGGTCTAGTAAATCATAGTTCCAGGTTCGACTCCTGGTTGGGCTTGGATGTTTCATAGCCATCCATCACCCGCTTCTCATCTCGATCACCATTGTTGCCAAAGTGTGAGAGGAAAGCCCGTCATAGCGTGTAACGCATGCAGGTGTCGTTAGTTCACCCAGCAGCTGACAGCTTGAACGTAGCTGGTCAACAACCGGGGTCTCTCAGCCCAGTGGCGCACGCAACGGCGCGCGAGTTCTGAATGCAAAATATTTACGAAACACTTGAGTCGGCTGTAGCGCCTACTATTGTATACCTGTATACTAGTCTACTTCACAGTCTACATGTCAAGTCGTTTTTTTGTCATTTCACCAAACGTTGTTCATATTGCCATTTTTCAGCAGCTTATATTATTCTGCCAAGCCATTAGAGAATTCCTTGTTTTTCATAATTTGTATCACAGTCACAGAAGCCTACATAAAAAAATTTGAATTGGACCAATTCACAATTGAAACGGGGTTTGTTTAGTGAAATATCACTTGGAACATGCAATATCATATTTGTGGTTCTAATCCATGAAATAGGTACTTATAAAAAAAGTATCGATTCAATTTTATATTTCTGCTTCCCATGATGCACCTTATGGCTACCAATCAGAATGTAAAAGAGAAGCCTTAATATTGGGAAATCAAAAGTCAAAACAATGTTACTGAATATGTTGTTAGTAGTCAATGAAATAAGTACCTACATAACTAAAATGCTGGTTTGACGACAACGTACTAAAATAACCTCTCTCTTTAGTGAACACTATGTCCAAACCACACATGCATCTACAGAAGCTAACGGTTTTCACCCGTTTGTTGTCCCCAGTGTCGTGAGTTTGTGAAGGCCGGAGCAGAACAGGGGCAGACCCCATCCGATGTGATCCTGGCTGCGGACATCACCTTCTCGTGTGTGTCCGACCCCCAGGCGGCCAAGGACATGGTCTTTGGAAACTGCGGAGTCCTGCTCGAGATCAACTCTGCTAAAGGTTACATCGAGATGACCGGCATCGACGCAGAGACGTCTCAAGACATCGCTGAGGTGTGTTCTCGTGTGTAACCTGACGTAGACACTGCTGCACATGACTGCCAGGGCTAGCACTATAAGATGCTGGGTGTGGCACCTTATGGCTGTACGTCAACCTACCCTGCGAAACCCCCGATTTGTCAGTTAACAAGTAAACCAAAATATGTCGTCATCCCCTAGATAGTTTAATGCTCTTCCTTATAAATGAAAATAAATATTTCTGTTCTTCAATTAACTTATTTAACTTTTGTACCTACACATGTACTCCCTAACCCTGTAAGTCAACCACTATAAAACGCTTCTCTTTGACAATTTTTTCAGGCGATAAATGCAAAGGGTGGCCGTTACCTAGAAGCACAGATCCAAGGCAGTAAAGTTCAAGCTGAAGAGGGCACTTTGGTAATCCTTGCTGCTGGAGACCGATCTCTCTTCGACGACTGCCAGTCCTGTTTCAAAGCTATGGGGAAGAACTCGTTCTACTTGGGTAAGGGCTGACTCATATTGGGGTAGAGATGGGCAAAATGTATCGATATTTCGTATCGATATTGCAGTCCGCGATACATCAGTTGTATCGATACTTTATGAGCCGATATACGAATCAAAGTTTTAATTGAATTGTAGTTTTAAGTTCCACCCAACACAAGACAAAGTATTTATCGACCAACCGGAAGTAAGTGCCGTGCGGTCACAGTTGAGCGATGTTTGTCTAAAAGTGTTTTTTTTTTTTTTTTAGTAAAGGTGGTTTGTAACAAAAATCAATATATCGAATATCGATACAATGCGCCTAAAATATCGATATCTTGTATTGATAAACTTGAGCTCGATATTTCGATAACGATATATTGTCGGATTAGATTTATCGATACACCAACAAAATGTGACTATTTCTATAGTGCAGTACAATGACGTGTGGTAATTGAACGAGTAGGGTGTTTCTCTGTTGTGGATAACCATCTCCATTTTAAGTAAGTTGTTTAAAATCTATCTTTCTTCATTATGTTTTTCTTTATTCTTTTGTCCTCAGGTGAAGTTGGCAATGCGTCAAAGATGAACCTGGTCTTGCAACTGATGGCGGGAGTCACTCTAGCAGGCCTGGCAGAGGGAATGGCTCTGGCAGACAGGGCAGGGCTACAACAAAAAGATGTTCTAGAAGTATTGGAGCTAACTTCGCTTGCATGTCCAACGATTCTTGAAAAAGGAAAAGGTAGATAGCTAATGCTACTTATAGAAATATATTACACATGTTTTTCTCAAATCCTCATCATAAAAGAAGAATATGAATACAGTACATACATGTTAGAGATTGTTGTCACAACCTAAGTCCAAGCTAGTTCTCACGTGCCCAAACTCTTAATTAATTACAATACATTACAGTATCCTTCTACAGTATGTAATTCATAGATATGTATTACAAACTCAGACTTCGAAATAACTAGTTTAATGTAAACTGGGAGGACAGGTCTTAGCTGCAAAAAAGGAACTCACACATATAACCAAAGGGATGCTATGAGCTTCATTTAATGCATTAGTGAGAAAAACAGGGCATTACGTCATACCTAGTTCGGTAATCAATCACATCAAAATTGGGAACATACATATCATGTTTTTGTGGATTATCACTAGTCAAAATAAAATGTGTCTCTATTACATGTAGGCCTATAGTGTAGGCCTATACACAAACATTTCTTTTACACATAACTATGTAGTTACTACTGAAGCATAAAACATTTGATAGTGTTGTATTAGAATTTCAGAAAAATAATGATTTTGACACTAAATTGCTCAAGAAATAGGCCACGGCCACAATGGATGTTATTTTTAAGCAGATGTGTAACAGATTCATCCATAAGCAACATTGTTTACAGAAGAAGTATGATGTCACATGCTGTTTCAGAGGGAAATAAAAAGTGCCAGTCTTTGTAACTGAATATAAATTAAACAATATACTTTTGTATCTACTGGAAGCAAGTCGGCAGGGGTTATTTAGTGGTGTGGGCAAGTAGAGGAAGTACGGTTGTGGGACAATATGAAGAGGTGGAAAAATTTG